>CM052133.1:5949492-6351172 GCA_028454255.1 Halictus ligatus
TTCTATACATTTGCTAATTTTCATCCCGTCGGAATATGTTATTGCTATCAATGTTGAAACAATGAAAAGATTACTAAATGTAATAACATCTTGATTATCTAGATACTCTTATAAACTCCACACAGTCAAATTTTGCAACAACTTTAACACTAAACCTACCAAGCATTAACAGTATCTGGCAAATACTGCCTTATAAAATTGGCAACCTTAAATTTATCGACATTGTCCGTCATTCTCAATATAATAAATGCTTGGACAAGGAAATTTATTTCACTATTTTTCATAGATGAATTTTTACAGTTTCAATAATTGTAACCGGTCATTTTGACCGTGGTAGGTTTAGGGTCAAGAACTCATAGCTCGGTAGCTATTTGTTTGCGACATATGGTTCCTTCCAAACCTTTTCACTTTTGACGAGCAGATGTACGAAAATTACGAAATATTTGTAATATTTGTAACAATCTCGCGGCAAGTTTCTCCTAGAAATGTCCACCAATCCAAAGGCGCAGATTCACCCCTAGAACGGGGGATCGTTATTGTATCAGAACGATTCCTGGTAATCGAGTTCCACTTAATGGAAAAGCGTCCCTAATCGTCGTCATCCAATTGTTGTTTATAAGAGAAGGTTCGCCGATCGGATCAGAGTAGTTCACCTGGTTTCAGACTTTAATTGAAACCCGTCGACGTCCGGGGAGGTAAGACGCGAGACAGAGAGAGAGAGAGAGAGAGGCGGATCAATGCAGCTAACGCGATAATTCCCGGTCGATCGTGCAACCAAAATAATCCGGCTGCTTCGCAGCGCGGCGCGGATCGGCTCGATGGGTTTTAAGTATCATCGAGCGTCTACGGTCGTTAGTTACCAGGGTTCTTTCTCTCCCCCCTCCCCTCTCTCTCGTCATCGTTATTACCGTCTTAGCAAAAATAGACAAGTTTCCAATCGAGCAGAGGAGTTACTTCGTCATCCGGCTCTCGAGGTGCATTTACCCGACGCGGAGGATCGCGGTCCCTCGCCGACGTCGCGAGAGCGACAAGCATTTCACGATCGCTTCATCGCGCGGCAATCTCGTGTACCATAAACAATGCACACGGGCGAATCTCCTTGAGATCGGCAATAAGTAATAACCGTGACGGGTAAGGCCGGGCTTGGACCGGTGAGCAACATTCTTAAAGGGGTCAGCCGCGTGTCACGGGAAGAAAAAAACCTCTGCCAGACGGCGCTCTCGTCCGTAGAAAGTATACGCGCGATTTGCCTCGCTCGCCTGTCCGACCGCTCTTAGCAAGTGTCGGATCCGCCGCTAATTTGTTCCTTACTTTTTCGCCGGCACCTATTTGCGTATCATCCTCCTGCGCGTAACCCGGTGCTCCCGCGACGCACTCTCAGCCTCGTGTAAATATATTTCAATTAACGTTCACTACCATGTACCGCTCTCGTCAATATTTTATGCTATTTTATGCAGACCGGTTTACATAGTTGCTTCCTCTATCCGTTTCGGCATTTAGTTTAAACCACGTGGTGGTACTGTGTCCCCCAGTTTCATATTGCCGCCGAAAATCGGATCCATAACTTAAATTTGTGCGAACTTTTGTTTAATATTTGGGTGAACTTGTACGCAGACAGCGGATCTTTATGCAAAATAAAAATTCTGTGGCTGAATCGCAACAATCTGGAGTGAAGTAATTCATATGTTTAGTAGATTGAAAATAATATAACAGTATTTCTAAATTTCTAGTGTTTTCACTGTTTTAACCCTTTGACTACTGTTGGCGCCTATTGGCGTCCGAAACGTATTGGCTACCCGGTACTGTTGGCGCCAATAGGCGTCCAAATTAAATTTCGCTTGTTTCGCCCATTTTTTAATTTTATAATTGGGCGAATTAAAATGAAAATTTTTATTTTATTTTTAAACGTAAGTTAATCTTAATTCAACAATTACATATTCCGTTGGTCATATATTAATCGAGTGAATTCGTACCGTACCGTACGGCCAGTGCGTGCCAAAGTCTGCCGTAGTCAAAGGGTTAAATTTTACCAACTCGTTTTTTATCACAAACGCGTAATATCCGCTGTCTACTGATAAGGTTACAGGTAACAAAAGGCGGAACTGAAAGGAACAATAATTTCGTTGAGTTTAACACTAAACCTACCACGCATTAACAGTATCTGGTAAATATTGCCTCAGAAAAATGGCAGCCCTACATTTATTGAGTAATTTCCAATATAATAAATGTTTGGACTGAATTTTTATAGTTTCAATAATTGTAAGATATAAAACCGGTCATTTTGACCGTGGTAGGTTTAGTGTTAGTATGTATTATGAAAGTAAGTCTTGGACCTCTCACAAAGGTGAGGGCAATATGGCTTCCTAACGGAAATCGTACAAAATTTGTCAATATTTCGACACCAGCAGGAGATAAATAAAACAAATTCTTCTCTTGAGATGCAAAACTCACACAAACCTCATATTTCGCCATGTTGGCCTATTGAATAACATCCTTCATAAATTATCCATGTGTATCATTAAAATATAAATTCGCCTCATGCTTGATTCCTTTCCTTATGCGAAGAAGGGGGTAAAGAAGGGGAGCGTCGATTTCAAGAAGCTCGAACCGCGCCCACTTCTGGTTAAACAATACTACGGCCCATATTTTGCGGTCGAATCGCCTAAGCCGAGTAGGCGGAAGAGAACAGCGAAACGCTTCCCAGCCCGGCCACATATCGGGCCGATTTATGAAAGAAGTGAAAGCTCGATGTAAATCAGAGACGAGACGCTCGCCGCTCAATTAAGCAACAATTTATTGTGCAATTACACGGTACGGTCCGCGCACCGACATTCTACCGGGGGCCGTGTAACGAAACAAGCGACGATATCGGCCAGCCGGGTTCGCTGCCGGTCGCATCCGCGTGTCGGAGCCGATCGCGAGACAAATCGCTGCGACAAAAAAAAGAAGAAGGAAGGGGGTTGTGCGACGATGGAAAGCGAGAACGGGACGGGGAAAAGAAAATGTCACGGGACGCGGTGGCACGGTAATGAGGCGTTCGGGGGGCGCAGTCGGTCTTTCCGAATGCAAGAAACCGAAGACCGATATCCCGTCATACATACGTAATGGCCGCCGCCATTATCGGGACATTCGTGGACCGCGAACAATCCGCCGATAATTCCGGTCTAACGAGAATGAGAAAAAGAGAGATAGAGTCATGGCCACGGAGAGAGGGAGAGAATCGAGGACTGGATTAACGAGGGCTCAAAGAAGAAGAAGAAGAAGAAGAAGAGGAGGGAGAGGGAGAGAAAGATAGGAGGTATATATACGATCACGCTAACACTGATCGCTACTCCTAATACGAGCTAATTGGATGCCGAGTTAATCATAGTTTCTACCTCCGAGCGTATCGCTCGCCTGACCAATTATCGCATCGGTCTCTAACGCATTAATTAAGTTATTTTTAACACCTGCCGCCGACTGCGCGCAACCACGCTCGAGACCCGTGGATCGCCCGGTGATTGCATCCAGTTTTCGTGGAAAGTGTCCGCGGGGGGTTGCTTTCGCGAGCCGAGACGATGGGAACGAGGCGAAAAGAACGCCCCGGTTTCCGGAACTCTTAAACCGGACAAGATACGAGCAATTACCAGCCGGCGGACTGATACACACCGTTGAATATATCGATCCGAGAGAGTCCTGTCAAAGGACGAGCGCGCGGTGGTTATTTACTCGCCTGCGGTGGTGAGAGGGTGCGAGACGCCGCGCGCCGCGCCGCGCCGAGTCCCTGCCGGCGCGCGGCTGTGTTACGCGGATTTTTTCCCGTCTACGTGACCAGAGGCTGTCTTGTTTTCACTTTCCCTTCCTGTTGGAACCGTGAGAGTGTTTTGCGGGCTTCTCATTCAGATTCTGTCATGTGTGTCGCACGCTCAGACGAACCTGATTTTTTTCGCCGATTTTTGCTCGTCCATTTCCGGACCTCTCGCTCGAAAACCTCGTCGAGCTCGATACGAAGCGAGATTTCGTTCAATCTTCGTCGCATCGCTTTTACAATCCTCCATTTGTGTTATATCTTTAGATTACACAAAATTCTAATCTAATTCTAATTCTATTAGGTCCTCCCATAAGTTCGTGCGGTTTACTCTTGTACCATTTAAATTCTAAAAATAAAGTATGTAATCACCCTTTCATTCCACAATCTCTTCTGACCTTTTTGGCAAAGACATCATACTGTCACTGTAACATTTCTGCGGTTTTCATTAAAATATTTTTCAATGGTGAAGAATATAATATTAATTAATATTAATATTATAATATAATTATAATATTTAATTATTTTTAAATTTTATTAATATAATATTAATAATAATATTTTCTCGGTGACATGAAATTGTGTCCTGAAGAACCAAGTGTGTATAAGAATTAAGTGAAGGAAGATGCGTTGTGTTTGGTAAAAAATGGTTTGACATTTTTCAAGAGAAATAATGTCTTTAAAAATTATTCGCAGTCGGCGAATTCTTCCAATACTACCTTCCGGAATCTTATTATCAGAATTTTTAGAAGTTGTATTGTACTAGAAGGAAGTTCAGAAATTGTCTTTTACATTATATAGTGCATTCTCGATATATGTCAGCAACACAGCGCTTGCCAGCGTAGTGTTATGTTTACACTCCTCGGCGTCCGTGGCCCCTCACGGAATATACCTCGCGGTAGTGGGGATAATTCCGCGACGTTTACCATCCAGGCCTCGGCGACATATGCAGAAAAATCACTGTAATCTGTAACGAAATTCTCAGATGACGTTGCTGGAACTATCTCGTTGGTCCACAATTGAAATTGCTGTAGAAGAATTAACACAAGCAGTCAAAATGACTGGTTCCTAATATTTTCTTTTACAATTACTGAAATTGTGTTATGTTTACACTCCTCGGCGACCCCTCACGGGGTATACCTCGCGGTAGTGGGGATAGCTCCGCGACGTTTGCCATCCAGGCCTCGGCGACATATACAGAAAAATCACTGTAATCTGTAACGAAATTCTCAGATAACGTTGCTGGAACTATCTCGTTGGTCCACAATTGAAATTGCTGTAGAAGAATTAACTCTAGAATGACCGGAGCAGTCAAAACGACTGGTTCCTAATTTTTTCTATTATAATTACTGAAATTCTAAAAACGTTTTCATCGGCAATTTTTTAATGAACCTCTTCATTGAAGCTCATATTACAATAAAACTTGTACGAAGTCTGAATGGGCACAGTCTTGTCACTGTTACAAAGCGATATACGTCAGTGGCATTTATTGCTCGGTCGTTCTAGTGTTAAAAAGTTAGAAGTCGTGGACCAAGGACGTTTAAAAATCAAGAAATCGCCATCAGGCAATGCGTTAAATGACAGAAATCAGAACGTTTCGTCAACATCGAACGAATAATTTATTAAATCCAGACACCCTAAGCGTGTCTTAATTCGAGCTCGATTAAGGGTTCGCCACTCTCGCGATCCCGATCCGGTGCAGCTAACGTACAGGCCCGTCGACGGGGCCGTCGATGCACCTTCCGCACGATGCAATCACGAAATTTCAATATTCATTCGACGAGCAGTGCCCCGTCCGAACGAGGGCCTCTCGGCGTCGCGTCCCGCCGTTCTCATTCATCAGGTTGGCGGTGTCCGCGCGGTATCCCGGCGATCATCTCTCGGCCACAACTCACGGGGTTCGGAGCCTCCCAATTCCCATGCATCCCCGTACAAATTCGATTCCGCAGTCCGGTCGCTCGCGGCAATTCCACGGGGCATCGGCCAGATCCAATATTCATGTATTCCACGAACTGGCTGTGGTTTCCGAGCCGTGGTCCCGTGCTGGCTGGGAGAAGCTGCCACCGTGAAAATGAAGAGATCGACGCCTACGTTTCAGCCGCAGCATCAGCAGCAGCAGCGGTAGTAAGAGCTCGCTTTGGTGCCCGGTTTGTGTCGTGCGGTACGTGCGGAGAAGATATCCAGGCTCTCGTAACGAGGAGCCCGTTGAGGCCGCGACTGGAATCCTTTAACGTCCCTGATCCATGGGATCGTGTACCGTTATTATTCTGGCTGTCGCGTCGGGCTCTAACGGCGAGAACGAACGAGCTCTCTGGTACCCGCTCGGGAACGCGCGGTACCCGCGGCGCACCGCCGAGTAACGAGCGACGGCGATACAATTAACACGCGTATGGGCGTTGCAGCGTAAGGGGAGGAGCCGGTTCCCTTCTCGGGGCTGTTAATTATTAAGGCGTCGCTTATCACGAGCATTGCCGGGACCGTTATCGGGCCCGCGATCGGGCCCGCGCCGCGCCTCGCTCCTGCGACCGCGTGGCTCGTTCGTTCCCGGTTTTTATTGCGTCCGTTTTCCCGCCGGAGCCGCGCGTCCGCCCAACCGTCCGCCGGGATTCACCGTGTAACCCCTCTGCACGCGATCGCCGCCGCACCTACGAGCCTACGAGGTAACACACGTGGAAAACCGCGCCCTCTTTCCATCCTGACCGAGCAATTAGAGATTCGTGTCGCTGCTCCCTGTGAAATCCTTATTTTGTAATTACAGAGTCGGATGTGCTCGCCGGCCCAGCCCGCGCGGTATCTTATCGCGGACGCTATCCGGCAGGGATCGCAGATTTGCTTTCTTTCTCGAACCGGCGCGCTTCTTCGCCGAGCGTCCTGTGTCGCCGGTCCTGTTTTATCCGAGCGGCCATCTCCGGTTTTTATTAAACTCGCGCGTAATTCTCTCGCCGGAGAAAATATCCCCCGGGGTATCGGGGATAGAGGGGAGCATAATTTTTGGAAATTGGCGACGCCGGTCAGCGACTATTGTTGCTTTCTTTCTCGAACCGGCGTGCTTCTTCGCCGAGTGTCGCTATCCGAGTGGCCATCTCGTCTCTTTATTAAACTTATTAAACTCGCTGCGGAAAATATCCCCCGAGGTATCGAGGATAGGGCGAAGCATAATTTTTGGAAATTGGTGACGCCCAGTGTGCAACTATTGATGGTGGAGTGAGTACGGTGAGACAGGTAACTGCCGTGCTTCGTCGTGTTCCGGGGTGGAGGACGTTAGGGAACCTGGTGAGACGAGGTTCTCGCTGGAACTAATATAGCGATCGTTATACTCTGCAGGATGTCACGCGGTAGATCTCTTGGTCGCGGTAAATGTCAAAGGTTCAGGAACGAACCTGGAATGAGGCTTTCTTGGGCATTAGAGGCTGGATTTGAACGTCCACGACTTCCAAGTGACATGGAAGACATTATCTTGCACAATGGAACACCGAGTCTATTAACCAGCTTGCGTTATAATTTTATGAGTTTGTTTTTTTTTTTATCGTATAAGAACTCCGAACGCTTACCCTTAATCTAATTATGCTACCGTATGAACTGCGACGTAGGAACTAGACCCCCTTCCAGCAGTGAAAGGCATATTGATCGGGCACTGCCTGCTTGGCTACTAATGCTACCGTAAATGAGTCTGAGAGTGTAGTGTTCTCCAACCCTTGGGCACTTGTGAATTGTGAACAGTAAGTTTTTCGGGGACATTTTTCTAGAGAGTGACACTAGAATCAAATGGAAAACAAACATCATTAGGAACCACTAGAAACTCTGTCCTAGTCATTCTCCTTAATTGAGGGTTCCGGGTCCAATTTGCCCAACGAAGGTAGCATGGACCACACAGAAAAAGACGATCTCGTAAACCGGTCATCTTGTGTCAATTTTGAAGCCGTGCCCACTTTTCACAGCACGTGAACATCTTCACAGATGCCGGATGTTCCACAGAAAACGAAAGAGCAGATTGAAACAGTATAAATTATATATAATTTGCAATATTTTTGACGATGCAGATGGAAATAGACTTTGCCGAAAAATGTTCCGAATGTGTGTAAACCGTTCCTTGAATCAGTGTCCAATTTGCACATTCTGTGCGTTGCGAAGAAAACAACGATATTTAATATTCAATTAAAATCTTATTTATATGTATTGAGATTATTAGGTCATGGTGAAATAATTCTTGTTATACACAGATTTAAGTCTTTGATACTTTTATTTAAGAGGAAGGTATATCCTTTCATAACCGACTCTCATAAGCGACTGACTTTTATTCTCGCTGCAGTCACAGGGTCTAACTCGCTGGGCTACGGACCCTTATCTCTGTTTATATAAACATAGAACTCCCCATCAAGGAACCAACGTTCCAAGAATCGATTCTCCCAAACAGAGATTAATTTTGGAAAATAAACTCCTTGCTAGAAGGATGATATTTCAACAATATGTATACGATGATTCTTGGCAGGTGGAAAACTGACGATATAACTCCCCTTTACAGAGGCACAGAAAACACGATGTACCATTCCTTTTAAATCGTTTTGTGGAGATTTTTAAACGTGCATACATTTTGGGTAAGATAGAACCAAGAAATAAGTAATTAAAATTATTACAAAAATTGTTCTGGACGACGGAAAGATAGCTGAATCAATTACAAACAAAAATTATAGCGTAAGGCATACCATCGCTTTGAGAAAAATTCATGACTTTGATCGATTTTTCAGCGTTTACGTGAGACAGCCCCCTTAAATTTTCATTACCATTTGTTGAAAATTATTTCATAAATGGAACAAAATTAATCTGTTATTTCTTTAGAAGGAAGGATCCTTTGAATCGACTTTTGATATACATTGTATCCTTGCCTATGGTAGCCTATCCTAGCATATTCAAGCTTATCCTAGCCTATCCTAGCATATTCAAGCTTATCCTAGCATATCCTTGCCTATGGTAGCCTATCCTAGCGTATCCAAGCTTATCCTAGCATATCCTTGCCTTGAATCAAATAAAAACAAAAATTATAGCGTAAGGCATACCATCGCTTTGAGAAAAATTCATGACTTTGATCAATTTTTCAGCGTTTACATGAGACAGCCTCCTTAAATTTTCATTACCTTTCGTTGGAAATTATTTCATAAATGGGACAAAATTAATCTGTTATTTCTTTAGAAGGAAGGATCGTTTGAATCGACTTTTGATATACATTGTATCTGCAGTTAATATACATTGCATGTTGTCACCGGGATGGGACCCTCGATCCTCTGATGTTCATATTTTACCGTTGCTCCTCTGTTTTCGTTTTCTTGTTTCTTTCACGACCTTTCTCTCGAACCGTAAAGACGTGTCTGACGTCGCGCTATTAGAATTATAATCTCTATTTTGCACACTATAAAAGAGTGTGCTTTCATTATATATACACCCATATCCCAATACCTTTCTTACATGTTTCTTTTTTGAGTATATGTAATAAAATAGTTGGGTTCAGATGATTTCAATTTCGCCAAAGATCCGCAGTCTAGCGATGACAGCAATCCAGTGATTCGGCCGTCGAGTGATTTGTGCAAGTATTTACACTCGGTCTGAAGGTAACCAGATGCGCATGACTGCGGTACGAGGACAATTATAACTCAGCAACGTGGTCCAGCGTGGTGCACGTTTGTTTGGACTTTTTCCAGCGCGTTATCCACTGTTCTCCAGCGATGCGTGTCCCGTACGTTACGAAACAGCTTGTAGGTACGCATAGGCGTTCGCCGATAGTGGAAACGTCGCCACAGGCACAACGTAACACCTGAGCTATTACGTGTCGTTATTGGGTCTTAATAGGTGCACCGGCCCTTCGCTGGATATGCCGATTATCGGGTTACCTGGGACGGCAACCTACGCCGGCACCGACGCGACGGTAAGTACACGTTGTTATGCGTGCCTACCGTACGAGCACAGACGGCTGTTTTCCGCGCGAACGTGCGTGAGAATGGCCAAAGGGGCCTTTGATTGGCGATGGCCATTCAATTCTCTATTACTAGCTGTCTGGCCGTTTCAATGCGCTGTGTGTTCTGGCGAGTCGTAGCTACAAATTAAACACTTCGAACGTCGCAGCCGTTATTAGGTTGCTACAGAAAGGTGTCCATCTTTTTCGCTCGACGGAAGAATGGCACCCGATCCCCTCTGAACGGCAACTAATGCTCAGCTATCCCGAATGCAAACTCTTCTCCCGTGATATTGCGGTAATGATCGATGCACACCGGCACGAGGAAGACGCTTGAGACAGCCAAGAAAGCACTATTTACATTTTTACGGCGGTGCCGTCTCGAGCGTTTTATTTTAGACGATCGACATCGAATGGGAAAATTACCACGTTTTTCTGTCGAGAATTTCCGTGTGATAAATTACTGTGTTTGGTAGAATCGAGCGTGCACGATCGCATGGAAAACCGCTGACCAATTACAAGTAAACTAAAGGTCCGGTTTGGCCGATAGTTATTAGTCCCAGGTTTATCTGCGAAGCGGCACAAGGGAACTATCCGCCGATCGAGGCTCATCGGTACGCGGTAAATTATATCCGGACTCTCCTAATCACTATGCAAATGCGCGCATTTATATACCGACTTCTAATACCAAGGTAAACAATAAATTACCTTTCATAGACGAACTTTGCTCAGTTGAAAATCGGGCATCTCGCGGGATCCGATTGAAACTGTTGGCATTCCTCGGAATTGCGTGCTCCGAAACACTTTGAGCCGTATAAATTACAAACGTTCCAATTCCGCGTCTCCGGTTCGCATAATTTTGAACGCGGAGCCGGCGCCGAGGCACAATTAAATATAAAGTGGGAGCGTTATAACATCTGAATATCGAGCAGATGTTAAATGCTTCTAGCATAACAACCTGGAACACTTGCTCCGCAGCACCATCGATTTGTATCACCACGTCGAGTGCGTTCGATGGAACTTTGTGCGTGTATAATAACTTATTTAGATTTACAAACAACACGACCGGTGACATTTTAAAAACAAAATTCACTTAGACATTAGCCGGCAAACTAATCCTTCTACAAACTTAGAAAATGTTAAGCCGAAACATTTCCTCGCGTCACCGATAATTTTCCAGTAATGGAATTTTGTCTGGGAAAAACGGGCTTTCGGCGTGTCGGGGCGCAGTTACGTACGAAATAAAATAAGAGAATTATGGCGCTTAAATATCGAGTCGATGCGAAGTGTTTCTAGCATTGTGGCTCGGAATACTGGCTCTCGGAGCATCATCGCGTCCGGATCGAGCGGATCTTCCGCGGTTCAACAAAACGACGAGCACCTTATGGCGAACATTTGTCGAGGGACCCGGCCGGTGTAATAACAGACGTTAGCCGTGGTTTCGAGCATCTCCGGCAGCGCTTGATATCACGGCTCCCGTTTGCCATGCGGAATGTTTCGTGCTCGATACGATCGCGGATGGAGTCGCCAGATATTACGGGGCCAGCAGTATTTTCTACGCTGGATTATCTCCGCACGCCGCTGGAATAGTAACTTCAGCTTCGATCGCCGCGTCGGTAAGCAGGCGTACACGCACAATATTCCCCTAACAGACGCCGGCCGTTTTTAATCCATCCGCGAAACACAACGAGGGTTAGGCGTTTAAGTTCGCCGTAATCGATCGGCAGACTTTGACCCTTAAGTACTATCGACCGTCTGTGAGACCACTCACAATTTCCGTTCATCCGCATTTCCATTTTTATCGTATCGGATTGTTAAGTGATTGCGGATCTTTATGCAAAATAAAAATTGTCTGCCATCGTTGCAACGAAAAGGACATAGAAATTCTCTCAATAATTTCACAACGAGGGTTACGCGTTTAAGTTCGCCGTAATGGACCGACACTCTTTGACCCTTAAGTACTATCGACCGTCTGTGAGAACACTCACAATTTCCGTTCATCCGCAGTTCAATTATTATCGTATCGGATTGTTAAGTGATTGCGGATCTTTATGCAAAATAAAAATTGTCTGCCATCATTGCAACGAAAAGGACATAGAAATGCTCTCAATAATTTCAGTAGGTTCATTAAAGTAGGTTATTAAATTGTTGCACCTACTTATTCTTGTCATAAAGGCATATACAGTGTTTACTCTATATATGTCCCAAATGTCTAGCCGATAAAAGTCCCAGAAGCCTATTGCTGCGAGGTATACCCTATGAGAGGCCATAAACCGAAGCCTCTGAAACGTCGCTATTTTTATCTACGTTCGGCGTGGATCAAAGAATAGTATTTCCTGTCCGATTCATGTCCCTAGCTAGATCCGTGTTTTGGACATATATCCAGAAAACACTGTAATCCGCTGTTGAATTATTACAGAATACCTGACGTTCCCCAAATTTCGTTTGGAACTCTTTATTATTAATATACGAGTTGCTCATTTGCAAAATCAATTGACTTCATAAAGTATATAGTGACTCCGAAGAGTATTTAAACACTACATTTCCAATTTCTGAAAAATTGTAGACCCTTCAACTGTTATAATTTCGTAAACAAGGATCGTGCAACAATAAACTAGAACTCAAAACTTGAAGTTCTCATTTTCACAATCCATCGTACATTTTTTGTTTTGTTTATATGATATCAACATAAATTGATATTCAGTACCATTAATCTTGTGTCATCGCTGACCACCGTGGTGTTAATGATACCAATCGATTAAGAATTTGCGTCTTCAACATACTATTTACGGTGCTACTAGATCTACTGATTAACTCGTTAAGTGCCACGCCATTTACCACATACCAAAGTTCCAAGAAATCTAATCGATTTTGTAATTGAACCTGTAACTAATAAGTCAAGATATATTATAATCACTGCTATTTTAACTTTCTCATACTTCGTAAGACCTAACGATATTGTGATTTACTCTGCCCACCACCGCGCGAATTAACGTTGAAATCAACTGTAATCAAAATATTGTGTCAATCATGTATGACTGACACGGCAATTAACATGTTAACTACGATTCGTAGGTCCAGTCTAGCCCAAATTCGGCTACTCTCCTGACGCAGCGAGATTGATAGTCCACGATGCTCTCTGACATAATTCGTGACTGATCGACAGTGCTGAGAATCTTATTAGAGTTCGCAGAAAATTAATAACTTTCAAACTAATCTGTTTTCGACCTACGATTTAATACTTTTTTAAGGAGGACACGGATGTACATCGATTAATGAAAAAAAAACAATGTTGCTAAAGAAAATTGAAGTGATTACATTTCTTTTTGCTACTCATAAACCTTTTTGCTAATTATCTACTGCAATTTATTATCGTATAATTACCGTCCAATTTTGTCCGATTCGGGCCAAGGTGTGAGAATGAAATCAATTGCTATTTAAAGTACAATATGCCCAGAAATTGTGTGCAAAAAGCCAGAGAGGTACTTTGTGGTACATTTTTAAAAACTCGAATTAAAGATGACGAAAATTTAACATGAAAAATTGGGACTAATTGTTAAAATTTTAAAAAAACTTTATGCGAGGTTAGAAAGACCTTATGATACTGAATGTATCTTTTAAACCCCAAAGTAAACGAGTAAACATTCAGCAAACTTCAGATTGCATGCTTCACTTTCACTTTCCACAATAAATTCATACATTTAACCCTTAGCACTCGAATGGCAACTGCAAGGCGCCACTAAAAATTGCTGTATCATTATTCAAAATATTGTTTACATTATTAAATTTGTTTGTACTTAATAAATTACTGAACCCCTCAGTATTGTACGAGTAAATTCCACCATTTTCGTACGTATAACATGAATAAAATATATAGAAGAGAAATATTCCAGGTCGGAAGAAATGTTTCGTTTTGGAGTTAGAACAGCTTCGAGTGCAAGGGGTTAATAAAAATTGTGAGTGGTATCGCAAACTAATATTTCACGATATTATTGATAATATTTCATAAATATTACGAATATTTCACGACGAAAATTCTTTTCAGATTTCATGCTTCGACAATTGGACTTTTCAGCATTGTCTCGAACACTGTGCGATCGTGCAAACCGGGATTAATATGAATCGCGGTTCTGCACGGAGATTCGCCGGCTGTCTCTTTCTGTCGGTTATCGCGATTCCTGTTTGCCAAGCTGGATGTTCTCCGGCCCCGATACGATCTGCGATCGAGTCACCAGATATTACGTGGCTAGCTACGTTTCCAACGTTCTGTGCGCGCCGGCCAAGAAGGTAGCGAGAACCGTGCACGTTCGATCGAGTTTCCAATCAGGCCCCGATATCGGGCCCCGCCAAATGGACCGTTCGATCGAGATCTGACAGATTGCGCTTCAGCCGCGCTGCGACGGAATGGATTAAGTTACACATCGGCATCGATCCTACCGTTCCTATCCGCCACGAAAGCTATCTTCATCATAGTCGCGGACGTTCGACGGAATTGGGCAGGAAACAGGGGGCCTGTCGATCGAGATGTAGGATCTCGGCCGATCGAAATTGATCCCTGGAGCCTCGCGTGAGCAGCGGACAGGTGTTAACTCGCCTCGCCACCTGTTTCATAATATTTTGGATTCTGCTCGATCCTTTACCGATTCTCCGATCATGGACCGATCTTTCTATGTATTCGTCAGATTTTAACCCATGTGCATCGTTAGCGTATATATACGCTCAATTTTTCTGGTCACTATCGCCGGAGCGTATATGTACGCTCAATTTATTTTTTCTTATAATGCTGAAATATGAAGTTCTTTTACTTGTAGTCATTTTTGTACTTAAATATAATTTTTAAAAGATTTGATGATAAAGGCCTTCTTTTCATATTTCCTTATGATGCAAATGGGTTAACGAAGATCAATTTACACGTACAGTCAGCCACAAGTCTCCATACACACTTTAAAATGGTGTGACTTTTTTAACCCTTTGCAGTTCTATGTTGGACCAGACTCGACAATCGCAAATAGTTCCTTACTTTATTGATCTCCATTACATTAAAAAGTTGTCAAAAAACGTCTTTTAGTATTTTCCCTACGATTCTAATCCAAAGGGAATGTTTTTGAACATTTTGCGTAACAGAAATTAAGCAAGTGAATCTTATTGAAACACGTTGAATTTTATTTATTCCATTCTTCTAGGTTGAAGGTCATTTGTAGGTCACATTGTGTTACATGGACGAATTCGTTATTTCGTCAGCTACAAACGAAGATGTATCATTCCATTTAAAAAAACATCGATGACCTAGAAATCTCATTAACAAATGACCTCGAAAATATTTTCCCTTACACCGTTACATGTGACCCTTCAAACAGTGTAACTTTGTCCTAAGAAGTTTTTTTGTACAACGAAAAGTAACGGAGATATTCAGGTGTTCCGTTTCTTCGGACTCATTACCTCACTACCCAAGATTCTAAATACAGTGATTTCTTTATATATGTCGCCAAGGCTTGGATGATGAACATCGCGGAATTATCTCCATTACCTATACTAGCTTATCCTAGCCTATTCTTGCCTACGGTAGCCTATCCTAGCATATCCAAGCTTATCCTAGCATATCCTTGCCTATGGTAGCCTATCCTAGCCTATCCAAGCTTATCCTAGCATATCCTTGCCTATGGTAGCCTGTGCTAGCCTATCCTAGCCTATCCTAGCCTATGGTAACCTATCCTAGCCTATCCAAGCTTATCCTAGCATATCCTTGCCTATGGTAGCCTATGGTACAATATTCTAGCCTATACTAGCCTATCCTAGCGTATTCTTGCCTATGGTAGCCCATCCTAGCCTACTCTAGCCCATCCTACCCTATCCTAGACTATCCTGGCCTATACCCTTTGAGGGGCCTTGGACGCCGAGGAGTGTAAACGTAACACGGCTCGAGCATGTCTCCTAGATGATGCGCGACGCTGGCAAGACCCGTGTTGTTGCCGTACATCGAGTGTTCACCGTATATGGCGTTTAATAACCGACCCGGACCTTGCATTGATATCAGTTCCCAGATAGCTGGGAAGATTGTGTGGATTGTGACTTGCGTCGATCTCATTTGCTTCCCGTGGATTCGAGAATGCGGCGTCGATCGGTTATTCTAGGACGGCTCGAGCGAAAGCGTTGAGGGGGCAGAGCTCGTTAATAGGCGTCGTCGTCGCGGGCCGATAGGACCGTGGACAAAACGAGATCCAGTCTAAGAGACTGCGGTATCTCGTAAATTGCTCCGCTAGCAGGGAGCCGGACGCCTGGAATCCCAAGCGCTCGAGCGTACGGCGCGGGAATACTAAGTTCACCTTCGATCCGGTTACGATTCGCCGTGGGCCGTGTCGGTCTGGGCCGCAGATGCAACCGGCGACGACAGGATGCTGCTTCTGGCACCGCCGTTGTTGTTGTTGTTGTTGCTGGTACGTACAACGAGGAGGCAGGGCGCCCCCGTGTTTTGCGCCCGCGGGAGCGTCCCGCCGCCGACGCATCTGGCCGGTGTGCGACAGAGAGAGAGAGGCGAAAGCGAGAGAAAGAGAGGGAGTGAGAGAGAGAGAGAGAGAGAGAAAGCCGACACCGTCAATGGGGAACCCCGTGGCACGTACCTGTGCACACTTTTTCAGTGAATGACAGCGCCCTCGTAGGAGGGGCGCTACGGGCACGAGTGGTTACGAGGGCTGCGAAAACGTCCTTTTAAAGGGACACGCGCGACCACGCATCTGTCGCAATCACCGCGGCATTGTCAGCAAGCCAGAGACGATTTAAATGGGCCCACGCCGAGCCCCCTTCTATGGACGCCCCTCCTTTTCTCCCTTTTTTTACGCGATCTAACCCCCCGATAGTTCCGGCCCGCAGGTTCGCGCGCACTAGTGTCACCCCCTTGCTCCTTTGACACGTTCGCTGGCAATGGCCGCTTCCCGTGATGCTGGTCGATCATCTGCGCGGAAACCGCTGCCAACACCGATCGTACGCGGTCGCCTCGAAACGTATTCGAACACCGAATCTCGGATTTTTAAACAACAGTCGATATGTCGTCCACGGAACTTCAAAAATAAGACATAGACGACCATAGTTGTGACACTTGTAATAAAGAAGAAATTAAATATGTAGGAATATTTTAAGGAACTCCTACGTACTGTGTGCGGCGTAACGGGTGAAATGATTTAAGGCGTCGGTTTCAATAAAACACTTTATTTAAGAACAACAACAACTCGCTCTACTAACTGATTATCTCTACCGACTCTCTGTCTACCGACTATTGACTGCCCTACATTCTTCGCATTCGTCCCTTTTATAATAATGCCCTCTCTCATTCCTCCTGTCCCGCACTCTCATTCTCTCTTTATCAGTTTCTCATCCATTCGGAAAACCAAACAGTCACACTTCACTCCTGTCATCAAGACCCAAACACACTTTGTTGGAATTTATTTTACAAATGGATCAAAATGAATCTTTTATTTTCTTTAGAAGGAAGGATCGTTTGAATCGGCTTTAGTTTATATTGTTTATATTGAACTGTTGCTCCTCTGTTTCATTTTCTTGTTTCATTCGGGACGTTTCTCTCAAACAGTAAAGACGTGTCTGACGAAGTGCTATTAGAGAACTTTTAAAATAAAATCTCTGTTCTACATACTAAAGAAAGAGTGTGCTTTGATTATATCTACATACACCCATATCCCATTACTCTTCTTTCACACCTCGGCCCAAACGGACTTTCTTTCACGCTGGACCCAAACACGTCGACGCCACAATATCACAATATCACAGTCACTCTAAACAATCAGACCACTAAACAATGAGATACCAACGTGAATGTTGATCGTTTGATTTTTGTGCATCGACGAATTTTGAGGGGTCACGCGCGATATCGCACGCGCTGCGCCGATATGTGCAGTGCACCGGGGGGTAGGGGGAGGGGGATGGGGCCCAGGGCCACGTGCGACAGCTTAGGACAGGTCTGGTAATCCGAGAACGGGAGCGTTTACGTGAGCGGGCCGCTTCTTTTTCTCCGCTCGGCCGGTCTTGTTTCCAAATCCCCTTCGGGGCAGCTCCTTTCTTCCTTTTCATTCGGTTCCGCGGCAACTCCGCCGGCGCTAAACGTAAGACGAAACCGGCCGCGAAACGCTTAAACGGTCCGCACGGCCTCTCCAGTCCGCGGTGCTGTGCTATGCGCAATATCTGCTTATGCGAACGGCTCCGACCCGGCTAATCCTTCGGTCGCCCTGTTATGCCGGCGTCCAGGTGCCGGATCGAGTTTCGGTCGCACTTGTCGCGAGCAAGTCGACGATAATGGAGGAAAGGGAGTGTATACACCTGGATATCGTGTCTTCGAATCATCATCCCCTGGCCCGCACAGTGTATGTATTACGTTACGACGTTTCTCTCCACACCTTTTTTTTTGCGGGATCGTTCACCCAAGCGAGCGGAAGTTTAGGCCTTTCGTGCTGGAGAGATTCGACTGCGATTTATCGATCTTTTTAACACTAGAACGACCGAGCAATAAATGCGACTGACGTATATTGCTTTGTAACAGTGACAAGACTGTGCCCATTCAAACTTCATACAACTTTTATTGTAATAGGAGATTGAATGAAGAGGTTCATTAAAACGTTTCCGATGAAAACATTTTTAGAATTTCAGTAATTGTAAAAGAAGAAATTAGGAACCAGTCATTTTGACTGCTCCGGTCTTTCTTGTGTTCAGCTTTTGCGGTCTGAGCAAGTTGTGCCGTTTCGTTCATATTCCCATTTAGAGTCGACAATTTTAGACAATATATAAGATGAAAAAGGTCTGAGTTATTGTAGGTCAAGTGTTTTGAAATTTGATGTATATGTCTGATCATATTTCAGGATAATATAGTGTAATTTTTATGAAATTATCTTTATTATTGTTTAAATTATTCTATGATTTTCAGGAAATCTTAGTTTTATGGCTGCTGTGATATCTCAATAATGAATCGACGAAGCTTCTTCAAATACACGCGTAAAAAATAGAGATCCCTTTCTTTTGTAAGCTAAAATTATGCCTCTATCAACGATAGTTTTCTTTTATTGCTGGAAGAAGTTTCAATTTTAACAGTAAACCTACCAAGCACAAAACAGTTATAGTGTTTTAAAAGGGAGAAGGTTGAATTCATTTAAACTTTGTACGATTTTCATTATAATGTGTGCTTCAATAAAGAAGTTAAAGAAGTTATTGTTATTGCAATAATTGAGAGGAAACCGGTCACTTTGACCATGGTAAGTTTATACGACTGCCATTTTATCAACCAAATTGTTTCTGTATGATTCCAGTTCACAAGACAAGGAAATCTCATGATAAAGCAATGGTATTTATTGTAAAGTAAATTATTGTATAGTTTTGAAGATTAAAATCATGTAAATGTTAAACTCAAAAAATGCCTTGGAAAAATCCTTATCCTCAAAGGCTTGCAAGTTAGTTAACATTGCGGTTTGTGTAATGTTTGTCACGCTTAAAAGTGAAATAGGAGATAAGAATTTAACTTTCGGAGTTCGGATTTTAAGTGTGTTTTTAATAATCATATAAGTGGACGGTCGTGTTTGATTGCAATGAAAATGACGAACGGCGTGTAATAATATAGAAACAATTTACGTGGGCGTCGAGCGTAATATGACGAGCATGTTTATCAAGCAAATGTTTGCCTTGTATTTTTCGAGCGGTCTGATTCGTGACGGAAGAATGAACAACGTCGCCGCCGCGACGCGAGGAAACGAAAACAGAAAACGGTGACAGTGTGGTTTTTCGATGGTAATCTGCATGACCCGGTATACTAAAGGAGGCCTAAAAGGGGAGGGTGACTCGATACGGGGTGTCGAGAACACTTGTTGTCTTCCCACTGGCGACAGACGGCTCTTTTCCACATCCTGTCGCTGCTAAGTTGCTGCGCCCCTCGACGAACATAAACCTATGCAATGAATCTCGATGTCCCTCGAGAGTGATCGACAGTTTAGTATCACGTTTCATAGCGTCCGCTTCAAATCGTTAAGCCGGCCAATTTAATTATATAACTGTTTAACGGCGGTCGGAAACGAACGTCGTTACGTAAACAAATGTGATTTCTGCCACAGAAACTGGTTTAATTGAACGATTATGTACCGTTACACAATGCAGCGCGAGACTAATGAAATCTATTAGCGTCTACGAGCACGGTATAATTGTCGTTCGTCCATCAATATCAATATGTTGATATTTAACGACTCTATAAATAATACCAGATGCAACCAGTAGACGTTTGCCCAATTGTATGTTGTGGATTTATATTATTTTTCGGTACTTGTAGTTTCACCATGGTTTTCGGGTAGAGGTTTATCACGGCAATTTATTGTCACATTCAATCGTTGTAGAGCAGATCACTATCATCTTGCAGCATCTCTTTCACAACTACACATAATAGATGATCCCAAATGTAACTGCGATAATGAGGTTCAAGATCTCAACCATATCATTTGGCAATGTACCTTGTTAGAATCACAAAGAGTTGATCTCATGAAAAAATTAAGGAAGCTCAAATTGTTTCCACCCTTAAATATCAGATCGTTACTTTATGAACCGAATATTCAGACATGTTATTTTCTTTTCAATTTTTTCAAACAATGTAATTTAAAGATTTAAAGTTATGTACTTATGTGTTATATACCTAATGTGTTCTACGGTTCCTACATTATTAATGCTTAACAGTAATATGTACATATATTACTAATGTATAGCTTTGTAACCCCCTATGGGGAGTTTCAATTAAGCTTTCAATAAAAAAAACTTGTAGTTTGGATGAGCACCAGGTGGAGCACTTTTTATTTTAACGATTGATTAAGTAGAACTAAATATTTATTTTTGTTGGTGTACAACGATTGGCACTTCCAGAACCTTAGGTTTAAGGGGCAGTTTACAGCCCTTAGGTATAAGCGTCCCTCGTTAAAAAGTAGACCCACATTTGTAACACCAAGTTTATAGTCATACAGTTATACGTACACAACCGTTAGTATCTCCGACACTGTACACGCGACATTGTAACATCCCACTGCATTAATAAACGCTAACAATTTTGTATAAGAGTTGGTAAGCCTGCTTCCGGTTTAAATAATGTCCGTTCGTCTGTTCCGGTTCGTTTTGTCTGTGTCCACTAAGAATGTCTAAGAATGTCTAACTTTATGCAAAGTATAATATGTGCAATCCTGTGTTATTTACTATATATCGCCAAGTAATATTACAACGTAACAGTGGATGTTTGTAGTTTACTAAAGTAAGAGAATATAATACAAGTTTATCGTACTATACGTGGTTGTTCCGGACCATTTTTACAAAATGAAGCTTTACATTTTTTTGCATGAAATTAATTTTTACGAACCATTCTCCGTAAGAATTATTTAACATTTTTATACGCGGTATCTTGAACCTTCAACTTTCGTAGGATTCGCGATAAATCTCGACCGAGGATGGTCGAAGATATTTCAAAATGGCGACGAAGCGTTATCCGAGTCAATGACGGATGACTTCCGCGGTGCCTGGGCTCCGGGGAACGCAACGAGGATTCGCGTTAGCATGGAATTGGCTTGCGCGAATGGGAATCGCGAGTGCGCGGCAACGGAAAACGCGAATCGCGCCGCGCGATGCGTAACGGAACCATTGATCGATGCGGCGTAATCCGGATCGGTTTGTGATCCTGGCGGAACCCACGATTCCCGATCATTAATTCTCATCTACGCGGGGTCTTCACCGCCGATATCCATCACCGGTGCCATAACTGTGGACGCGATCGACGTGCTTTTACGCGACGCGGAGAACCCGGGGATCCGCGTTCGGATCATCGGCGGTAATGATGATATTCCGCACGGAGTCCGGGGCCGAGTTAGAAGCGGCTAGGATCGCTGCGTCTGATCGATCGGTCGGATTCGATCGCATCACTCGGAACCCTTTTCCCTCTCCCTCCACCATCCCACCGTGCACGCATACACACAAGGTTATTAATTGCTATCGCGGCGATGGCGGGAATGATTTCGCCGCGATTGAAACTGGGAAAGACATCGATGGATCGCTTCGCAACGCAGACAGGATTCAAGCGGATCAGTAATGCATTTATTAAGCCGCCGTGTTTTTTCATCGCCGACCGCGCGTTCGTTGCGTGAGAATGAAGAGCGAACGGGACGCGGAACGAGCATAGAAAGAAATATGGAAGTCATCGAGTTTGATCGTCGGCTTGTCTGGAAATGTGAGCGTCGGTTTTAGCCGGGGTCAAGAGCGATCCGACTGCGTGCTAATGACCACGATTATAGTCTACATTAGTGGACAAAATCGTAAGACACCGTGCAAATTACTGAAACAGTGTCACATGTCCGCAATACAAAATGTGTTATTTTGACACATTGTTGACCGGCAATTTCGAAATAAACTTCAGCATCCAGCATCATAACCGTTATCTTCATTTTCAGAGTCACTCTCAATAATTACGGTTTTTCGTCATTTTGTTGGTCTGATATTTGTATCTTCTGAATCAGAACTGTGTTCTGAAAAAGTATCATTTTCTGAATCACTAACACAGACGTCACTTGGACAGTCAGACAAATTATCTTCACAAAATTCTTCTTCAAAAAGTTCGCAATGGGCCATTTCTAAAAATTTAAAAATAACGATTTATACGTCGCGTCCTAACTGGAGAAATGTAAAACAACTTGATCTTACCACGTTTGCTTATAATCTGAGAGTTTCTCAATAATATATTTACAGTTTGAATTGTAAATTTAACGAAGACAAATGGTAAACAGTAACCACAATTTGAAGGTATAATACTTCGTCAATTACATTAGGTTATCGAAAGACGTCATATGACGTTCCCGGTCAACAATGTGTTAATTCAGGTAAAAAAAATATTTATGACACTTTACCGAATTCGTCTTAGTATCCACTACAAGATAAATGTCACAAAATTGTAGGTTTATTTATAAAATGTTCATGGTGCCCTTGAAGATTCGTTCAAAAAGATAGTTGAGAAAAAATTTACTATAATCGTCCTACAGCTCATCTTCCTCTCCGAACCGTGTTATACTTGATAAAAGAATCTCAATCGGCCTGCTAATAACATAGTAATCTAACGATCCATGGTTCACCGATAACGAGAATTAAATGAGCATTAGATTTTCTAATTTTCCCCATCAGTGTAACTGTTAACTTGATCACAAGTTACTTTCATGACCGCTGATTAGACCCGGCAGGCTCGGGTACGTTTACGAGAATAAGGATTAATGGCTGGAGAATGGCCAACGAATCAACGTGATTAATCAAATTTTGTTTCAACGAAAATCTCGCGTGTATCGAACATTTTCTGACGGTATTGTGCCTTACGAAGCTACCCTTCCGGAAACAGTTCTCGCATTGAAATGTTAATTCGATGGGGATCGTTCTCGAACGCGGGGTTTAAATCGTTTGCATCTGCCTCGTGGTCCTTGAGACCTTCACCACATGGTCTGACAATTCGTGTGTAATCCTATCAGGGTTATCGATCCTGCGGTCGTCATTATTCTAGTGTGACAATGCGCGGTGGTTCGCCATGCTTGTCAAACGTTCGCGGTCGTTGCTACACGGCTCAGAAAAACTCAGTCCATTTTATGGATACAAAGTCTTGTTTAATTCTAACAAAACCGCAGATTTTTAACCATTTAACTGTGATTTACGAGTATACTCTCTTTCTTACTATTCTTTCTTACTCTCTTTCTTTCTTTATACATTCTTGTCGAATAAAAAAGTAATTCTTTCTCATTTAGCTTTACAAGGGCTTTGGCTTTTATAATAGCCTTTATAATAGCTTTTACAATAGCATATTCGTCGTTGCTTGATTTTAATTCCGTGAGGGATTTTTCAAGTTCAATTCCACAGTGAACTGGTTAAAGAACAAATGCACTTTTCTAAACATTCAGTTCATAAATACAGTAAAAATTATACCGTTGGAAGAAGGTTGGTTCTATTAATATCCCGACGCATGATAGTCAGTTATGCAATGGCTATCGGGGTCCGTGATCCTCGAGACGCTGGCAACGGCGCGGCGCGTTCGAAGTCTAATCCATAACGTGGGATCATTTAGTATCGTGTCGATGCGAGCGTATCGAATTATTAATTACCGCAACCTCGAAACTAGCGTAAGTTCGCTGCGTGCGTTGCTACACAAAGCTCGCCGAGAAACCGTCGTTCGATTCGCGGTCGACCCTGTCTCGTTGGCTCCGTTGATGATCCACGAGAGTCTCGGCTCGCAGGCCGCGTACGATTTCATTGATTTCGTCGTCTTAATTCCATTCTTGGACGGTCTCGGTTCTCGTTAGGGTCGACGCCACCTCGGACGATTAATTATTCCGCGTTGATCCCGGCCGTTCCGATTAAACGAGATTACGTCGAACGGAATCACGCCGGATTCGCCGGAAATAATGGTGACAAATGATCCATAATTCACGTTAATACAGATACGGGGTTTATAAATTGCGTCGGACAGCCAGTCAGTGGGACATCGTGTTTCTTTTCAACGTAATTCATTCGATCCGTTCGCCCGTGAATGCAAACCGGGGAACGGGGGGTATCGCGGAAGATTTATCCCGATGAAATATGGTGCTTGTAAACGGACGTTTATTTAAGGATGTTCCGCGTCTTTTTGGAAACCCTTTCTTGCCGGGATCACGGGCTCGTTTGCGGGAGACAAATCGGTTTGAATATTCAATCTGGCAAATACCGCTTCTTCTTTAATATACGGTCGCTCGCAATAATATTCGGACCCGCTTAAAACGACGATAACTTGTTTAATAATGGACCGTACGTTTTGGATTTTTTTTTTTGAGATGTTACAAGTTCACTATACAACGCGAAAAAGAAATTTGAATAAAATTTCAGTTGGTACGAATTGCAGGGAAATTACTAAAAGTTGTTGTTCATTTTTCGTTTACTCCCGCTTTTCACCGCTTGCAACCCCATTAGTTCACCTACGTTTTAAAGAACAGTAAAAATTAACTAATGCAACAGATTTTGGGTAGAAAAATAAAACTGGCCGGCCACATTAGCACCCGCTCCCCCACTAATATTTTCAAGCACGATTATTTAGAAACGACTCGCGAGGCGGAACAAAACAAAGATCGAGAATCGATCTCTTATCAAACCACGCAATTTAACACCGGGAACCGAAAGTCACGATCCTTTTGAGCCGATGTCTGGTTGCAGAGAGGGGCCCCCACGTCTGCCTACCTACACCCGGATGACTCGATGCATCGATCCTGCAGGATGCATCGAGTTCGTGCCAGGAGGATTCGATCCGCGACTCCGCTCTGTATGAATACAAGGGTGTGCTGCGGGTTCACGGGCGGGGGTAAAAATGAGGTAAAGAGGGCTCAGGGCTAATAATCATTAGTCGGAGATGCGGGAGCAGATATCGGTCGAGGCAATCATTGCGGCGTTCGATCAAACGAGCAGACCCTGCAACACGAACCACGAGCGGAGCTTACGTGGCACGATCCTCGCGTCGCGATAAATCGACGAATTTCTTCGACGGCCAGGGCCCTTCAGGGCCGCGATTTTTCTTTGTGTCCGGAGCATTTGTAACGATACGCTCCGAACATTCGCCGTAGCGATACGCAATCTCCGTCGCTAATTTTTGATCGAGTAACAATTAAGATTCCTCGATGCAGATACCTCGCGCATAAAACCTTACTTACACGCTGTGCTTACTGCCAGCGGCAATACGAACTCGGGAAATTGATTTAACAATTAGGTTGTCTGAAAAATTCTTCTCGCAATATGCAGGCTTGATGTTGTTGGGTAACACAAACATGTACCAAGAGCGCGGTTATGTCTTCGGTAATGTGTTATTTAATGGACTGCGGATTTTATGCGCTTATGATAAAAATTGGTTGGGCAAATACGTGTGAAGATGTTGGAAGAATTGATGATAATGTTGTTACGTTATCATCGGTTCATCAAAATTATTCGAAAAGGAAATGCACTTCCATTTAACTTCTGATTTCACTTCCATTTAACTGATTTGGACCACTTCTATTTTTCATACAGATCCGTTGCTTATTAGTTTATAAGCTTCAGCTATTCAATTGTTTAATACATAAGCTACCTAGATATATGAATTGAATCAAATTAATATTGTGCAATTTCCTGATTTAAAATTATAAAGTGTAGCAGAATATTCAGAGCATTTGCAACTTCTCCGTGACAATATTTTTCTTCATGCTTCATAAGAGGATACTTTGCATTTAATAGGATATTCACGGACCATAACTACGTACACACTGATTAGCTGTTTTTGACGAGTATACTCGTCACGAAGAAATGGAAATACTTTGTGTTACGACGAGTACACTTGTCAAAACAGCTGTAAGGGTAATTTTTGCGACGCAATTTAGGTGCACATTTTTCAAAGAGGTCGCAACAATTCACTGGTTAATATACAACTTCCTAACTTTGAATGACCTTAGAAGACGAAAGTGTTATATGTCATTGAATTCGTCTCATTTATACTTTATACAGTTTATACAGTTCCGTATAAAAGAAAAACAAAGGTCACCTTGAAATCTCGGAAGCAGTCTGCCATAATCCACTTATATAAGATTTGCGACCATCGTCAGATATTCCCCCTGAAACAGAGTAAACATTATTTGAAGTATTTTTTACAATGAGCTACAATTTGAGAAATAACGTTAATGTCATTAGTTAAAGTTTGCGGATCTTTATGCATGTATCGCTTACGAAAACTTTCAAAGAATACTACAATACAAAATTCCATAGAATTTAGTAGGATTTTTGTTTGTTTTGGATCCACGGAGGTTGTTCCCGTAAGAAATAGAATTTAATTTTATTCTACTTCCTTGAAATTTGTCTACACAAAATTGGATATTTCATAAACATCCACAGTCTAGTTATGACGTTGATGTCGTAAGGAACAGTCAACTAACAAATGTGAAATATCTATCCATAACTGTGCTACACATACAGATAATTGTAATGCATCAACTTGTCCCGGTCATGGCATAGACAGTCCTCGAAAGGTTTTTGAGCAGGTTGACGGAAGCACGCACGAAAAACTCAACGCAGACTTTCACATCGTATTTCGACGATCAGCAGGTTCAATTAACCGGTGGTAAGAATTTTTGCACGAGGTATCTTCCCACGTAACGAGTTGATGCCAGCTTGCGCGGGGCAAGTTAATAAAAATGAACCGCACCGCGTTGTCCCTATTCCGCTCTATCAACCCCACGAAACCGCCGAACGTTTTAATGGAACCTGTTCCATCGTTCTCGATTAGCTGGACCGGTTGCTGGCATAATGCCAGGACGAGGAAGATGAACGAGAGCGTAAAAAATCACCGGTTACAGGATTCAGGGAAACGGGCGCGTACGGAGAGAGAGAGAGAGAGAGGGGGAGAGAGAGAGAGCGAGAGAGAGAGGTGGTCGCGGCTGTTACGAGATTGAAGAGAGCAGATCTTGGCTCCGGCCGGCGCGGCGCGGTGTTTGTACTACATCATCTATAAATCCGAGGCGACCGCCTAACACCTACCCCATTATATAAAAGTTCCAGTCATAAAAGGTTGCTCTGGCACCTAACATGTCTGCCATTATTATTTAATAGTCCCATTATTGTAATTGATAAGTAGTCAGCCGTCGGTGGTGGCGCTGGAACGGAGCAGCTGTTACGGGAACACGTTTTATTACGTGGACTATTGCGCGAGCGTTGATCGCCGCTCTCTTTTTGCCGGCCCTTTAATGAACAAAACTGCTTAACGCTGCTTGATAAGAAGTCGAATTATCTCGCCGCCTAGAGGTAACCGCCTCCTTTCGTCCCGTTTCGATACCCCCGCGCTCGTACGTATCCCTAGTCACCGGGGCGGCCCGTCGCTTATAAATACTCGTTTAATTATGTTGATCTTTAACGGTCTCAGTTTTACCACCGTTAACTCCCTCTCCCTCCACCCTTCCGCCTTTTAACAGCTCTCGAGCTCCGACTGGGAATTACGTTGACTTCACGCGACCAGGTATATGTGTAGACGTCGTTAAACCGGGAATTATCACTGATTATATTATTAAGCCCATTACCTCTCGCCTACCACGCGATATCCGCGAGTTAGCTGTTATCGGCGTCATCCTCTTATAATGTCGAACCCCTCTCCGACGGTGATCCTGATCGGCGTAACGGGTTTATTATAATTAGAGGAGAGCGAGCAAGCTCGCGCCAACGATTATATATTGGCCGGCATTAAATGAAAATTGTCACGCGGTTCGATTAAGCTGTTACGACCGCTCGCCTTTCGGTCTGGGAGGGCAGGATTTAGTGCGCTTCATTAAACGACTCGTAAAACATTGAATATTGGGATGTAAAATCCAAAGTGAAATCCACCGACATAGTTTCCTTAATCGATACGAAAGCGAGCAGGTTGTTCTCCAATTAAAGATTAAATTGATTGTCGACTTCATAAAATCGTCTTGATTGCATTTCTTATCTCCTGGTTTGTATCGACGCTTTACATTCTTCTATTCTTTTTTTTTTGTTTAACGAACACAAGATAAATTGCGTCTGGTCCTCCACCGTTTCGTTAAACTGAAATTGCAGTCCCCTCGCGTTTCCAACCCCATGGGAAAGAGGATCGACTCTGTTTCGCTGAAAATCGTTTCGGAGGAGACCTTGAGGATGATCCACGAGACAAAGGCCTGCCGGTCACCGCGGCGCGGCTCGATCGGAAATTAAATTAGATTTAATGGAGAGCACTTCCGATCGAGCGGCGTGTACCGCGATGCACGGTTCGGTGGAAATATTAGCAGAAATTTCGCGAAGAATGCTGTTCCGTGCCGGTAGGACGCAGCCAGGGGACGCGGGAATCCGTTCGTGGTCTCTTATGCGCTTGTATATACTAGCGTAATGATGGTTTATGGCCGATGGAGGCGCAGACCCCGTAGCGGTCGTGTTGGACATGCGGTAAACCGCAGAACGCAGCCGCGGCAAAACCTACGGCGAAACATCGCGGACGAGAATCACCGGTGGCTTGCGAGACGATGCGCGTTAAGCTTAATTACCTCGTCCTCTGCGTTTCGTCCTGAACCTGCAGCCACGGGGATGCGAGCGTCGTAAAATTCCAAGTCCTTTGACGTGCCTGCGGTCCAGAAAATCTTTCACTCCCATTGGAAAACCTCGTTTGCTTCCCGTTACCAACCAACGGCCGTTTCTTTCGCCGAGTCCGTCGCGATCCTTGCCACCAAAGCAATTTAACCCCTTGCCCTACAATATCGAGTCGTAATCGCGACGAAGATTCTGAACAGAGTCTAATAAATAGCCGGTATTGCACTATACTACTCGAATTTTTTTGAAATGTTAGAACAATTGGATCGCTACATAACGTGAAAAAAATGTCGTCGTACAAGCCGCATGGCACTTGTACTTACTGGGTCCAATGCCGCGCATATGGCTGCAACAATAATTTTATTATTTTTATCACTCTTATTGTTGTCGTGTTTACATAATGAACGCGTTAAGCATTGT
Source organism: Halictus ligatus (assembly GCA_028454255.1). Classification (NCBI taxonomy): domain Eukaryota; kingdom Metazoa; phylum Arthropoda; class Insecta; order Hymenoptera; family Halictidae; genus Halictus; species Halictus ligatus. Next base: position 5,978,760 of record CM052133.1, read on the forward strand.
GTCAGGTCACGTCTGTGAATTTCCAACGTCTGTGGGAAATAAACTTGAAATTCTTCCAGACCGTTAAGGGTTAAGATTGCAGAGAAAGTACCAAAAGTTGTATTCTTCCACTTTTTCATGCGGGCTTATATTAAATATTTAAAAAGTACGTTTTGTAGATCTGTATCAATTATACATATTCTGAATATTTCATCTAAATCGGTCAACATTGCAATGGACTACAAACGTTCAACGATGAAAGCTTAAGGGTAAAAGTCGTAGAATTTTTACCTTGTCAGGGAATTTTGCCCTTCTATGATCATTTTAAAGCGTCTGTAGCTCATTCCACCAATTTTGATGAAATTCTCAGAATATGTAGAATTAATACAGATCTACAATTCGTACTTTCTAAATTTTCAATGTAAGTCTACAGAGAAAGGTTGCAAAATACGACTTTTACTATTTTCTCTGCAATTTTTGTAAAAACAAAATGTTCACTTCATGTAGCGAACCAATTGTGCTAACTTCTTTAAAAAAATCCAAGTCGTACAGTCCAATATTAACTATGTTATACGATTTTTAAAAGCATCCAAATATTAGTGCGAGTCACTGAATGTTATTAATTTCCTTTAAACCGAAATAAAATTCTGTTCTGGCGTTGTTAACGTACAGTTATTGGAGAACATTTAGGCATATAATACATATAAATTTTCTCCCTTTTTTTTTTAGGAAATTGCGAATTACAAACAAGTTCTAATCCCTGAAACCGTACAATCAGTCGTAGTGCAAGGGGTTAAGGGTTGCATGAATCCTTCGGAAATTTTTCAGAAAATCTATCGAACCTTTTGATACATATCTATAAAAATTTTGTATCCATCAAATAAACAATTTATAACACATTTCGTACGTATTTCTCTCAAAGTTGTGCTTACAATATGTAAGGACGACGATTCGAAGGATATTTTATCCTTCATTTTTTTCTGTAATTGCACAAAAATTGCGGAAATGAAAAACTAAAAAGTGTGTCGACTTGTTTCCCCTACCTCTGAGGATATTTCGTAAACCTTCTGCAACTATTGTCAAAAGTAATCGACGCAGACCGAGTTCCACAATCAACACTGAATAATACGCAGACGCCGATCAATTCTATTGATTAGAGCGATAATGCCGATTGTCCCGGTGATATCACAGGGCTCGTACCTCATTTTATCCGCTGCTCTGCAATTAGTTCCCCTGGCTTATACGTTTTTAGCAGAGAAGCGCCACGGCAACCGGTTTCCCCGCGATGAAACGAAAGCGACCGATGCACGTCGAACGACTGCGTAGCTACCACCCGATCGAAACCAATTAGACCGCGATCCTATTTCGTTATGCCGCACCGTCGACGGAATTCGTTTCGATGAAACGCTCATATCCGAGCACGGCGAGAAACTATCAATGAAGACGGCCCTCGATCGGAGCATTTGGACCGAGACGATTTTACAATTCACCGGATCGGTAAGTACAAACAGAAACGCTCGAAAATTGATTTCCGTTGCCACGGCACGATCGAACTTAATTCTTTCACCGAATCGGTTGCCACGCTTCGTGATCGATACCGATTCCGGGCATCCACCAACAGCGTGTCGTTCGTTCTATTAACTAGCGAGCTTTTTGTGTTTCTCGTCACGCCGTTTTTCAAAAATTTCTTTTTCTCGTTTGTCGATCGTCGCTCCGATCGGTCGAACGCAGCGAGCACCGATCCAATTCGCTTTCGTGTTGCGTCGATTCCACGGCGTTAGGCACGGGAGCGGCCTTCTTCCTCCCTTGGACCGCCTAGCGTGATCCCGAATGCCCACAAAAAAGCATTCTCTATAACCGTGATACATGCTACAGATTTAATTGGGCCGCCGGATACCTGGCCGGTTTTATTCTCTTGGTCGCGTTCGTGCCCGTCAATGCCACTCGCCGATGATCCTGGGAATTGTGTGTTTTCCAGCGATTGCGTCTTCCAGGTAGCTTTTACTCCTTGCTCGTTGGCTAAAGTAGCCTAATAAAAGACTAGCCTAATAGTAGCCTAATGTGAGACTCCCGATACAGAGCTCTTGAATGTAGGTTTCTGTCAAAGAACAATGACAATGTTTTATCGTACTTGTCTCATTTCTTATAGAACTTACACTACCGCTCAAAAGTATCCGGACACTTGCGAAATATGTATTAGCATTGCATAAAAGTTATTGTCGATTTTTATTAGTTTCTTATGAAATATCCAACGTTTTAAATTAAAAATTACGTACGTGAAACTTACCAATACTACACTAAAATTAAATACGAGATTCATTGACGTATTATTAAATTAAAAATTACTTACGTGGAACTTACCAATACTACACTAAAATTAAATACGAGGTTCATCGACGTATTATTAAATTAAAAATTACGTACGTGGAACTTACCAATACTACACTAAAATTAAATACGAGATTCATCGACGTATCCACCGCGGAGTAACCGGATACTTTTGAACGGTAGTGTACATATAACTTGTCCATCGACGGTACAAATTATGCTCGTTTTGCACAGGTCTGTACTCTTCAGGTGCACAGAGTGAACAATTGATCAGATATTTAAAATATCACCTGTGGACCCACGAACACTGAAGGGCCGAGGAAGTAAATTTTGTATGCCCGATGTATGACGAAAGACAGCAAAGATGCACAAATATTTTGAGTCCCTGTTTTGTTACCATTTTATATATGTCAGCTTTATATATGTCAACAACACGGGTCTTGCCAGTGTCGTGCATCGTCCAGGAGACATGCCCGAGTGATTATGTTTGCACTCCTCGGCGTCCGGGGCCTCTCGGAGCTTCGCGGCCCCTCACGGAGTATAGCCCGTGGTAGTGGGGATAACTCCGCGACGTTTATCATCTGGGCCTTGGCGACATATATAGAGAAATCACTGTATTGTAACTCTAAAAACATGTGGTAATTTTTAATAAAGGTGTTCTTAATCGATAGTTATCCTTTTTTTTTTAAATGGGTCTCACATTAGGCTACTTTACCCTATCCAGATTGCTCCTCCTGAATGGAGATGACTGGAGAAAACGAATGAAACGGGCGCGGTAGGCGTGCCCGATCGATTTACTTGCTCAATCAAATTAGACCGCATCGTTCCTTGGAAATCACATTTGGTTAACGTGATGTTACGGAGCTAAATTAGATTATTATGAAAGAGTTGTAATCGGTTTTGTTTCTTTGGTTACCGGGGGCTATTATCCGACGAGACTATTTGCAAATGATTGCATGTAATCGCGAGCGTGACCATGCTCGCGAGAGGACGGGTTCGTTATTACTCGGACGACATGTGAAACTCGAATTCTTTCACCGTGATGTATAATATTTTATAATCCGTAAACTCTGTATCGAGTGAAAATTAAGCACTCGCGTACGCAATAAAATGAGTCTCGATAAGTATACGTTCAAGTCGATCGTGTTACAGTGAGTTGCAGCATTCTGTTCGCTCTCGTTCGAAACAAGAACCCGTAATGGCAGCTCTGCGTCTTTGTGCAAACCCGCGGACACCACGCTATTAATCAACATTAATGCGCACATCATCTGGCCAGGACACGAATAAATTATCGTTGATAACTCATAATTCTTTAAGCTGTACTTAAAGTAACGAGGACTACGTACGACGGCAATTAAAATTTTAATAATTCCAACCCCAGATTGAAATAACATTTGCCGTTGCACGGACCGAATTAAATCCGGGATTTCAGGCAAAAGTAAATTCGTTCATTCAGTTATTTCGCAGTTCTCGATCATAAAATCGATTGCCAATTACGGACCCGACCGGACCACAAGATCTTAATTAACCATCAATATTACGAGCAAACTGTGGCTCTTTAAATAAAATGAAAATTGTTCGCATCAACTGCAAGACGCAGGAATTAATTTCTCTTTTAATACTTTGTCCGTTTTCGTTTAATCTTCTTGGCGTTCGAAATTCGACTCACGCAGTTTCGTCGTGAACGCATAAAATCTGCAGTCTAATTACGAGCCCGTAATACGGATTCTCTGTAAGAATTAGTGCTTCTTAATATGTCCCAAAATGGGAAAAAATTGCTTCCTGGTACTTTTTTAAAAATTCCAATCAAAGTTGATAAACATTTAACGCGGAAAGTTGGGACAAACGGTTACTGTTTCAAAAAGAAATCTGTGGAGTTCGAAAGACTTTATCATTGTAAAACTAACTCGTAAAAATCAAATTAATCGAGTAAACATTAATCCATTTACATTACTGGCGTATATATACGCTCAACTTTGTTGGTGACTATCATTATTCGTCAGTTAAAAAATAGCAATGGAGGGTGTTGTTGGACATGAAAGTAGTAATTCTGAATTATTCTTATAATGCTGAAATATAAAGTTCAAGTACCTGTAGTAATTTTTGTACTTAAATATAATAAAAAAAAAAGTTTGGTGATAAAGGCCTTCTTTTCATAGTTCCTTATGATACAAATGTGTTAATACCGGTAGTTTGCATTTCGTTACAAGTCTCTGGTGCACTGTGCTACGTGTTTCATGCAGAAATTCTATGCGAAATTCTAATTCTATGAGAAATTAGAGGTAGCGCGCATGTGCTATCATTTTGTGCAGAACGGTATATCGTTTCCGCTCCTTTTGTTTGCAGAAACCCACGGAGCGGGGCCCGTGGGCCCCTGCCCCCGCGGATTAGCCGCGCGTCTGCCGGACGTCTAAGGGGCCCCCCGTGTACGCGTAGGCACCGTCCACCCACGTGTTATCATTCAAGCGGAATCGTAGAATACACGCGTCGCGGCTCGCGAGCGGTGGCGCTTATTGTCAGCCGAGCTCGGACTCATTGTGAACCGTTCGAACAAGGAAAAGAGCCGGGCGTAGGAGCGATGGTTGTGCGCGAGTGCCAACGCGAGGCGAGCGTACAGAAGCGCGTTGAACGGCGGCGATATTACCAACGGATCCGATTCAATTGGCTCGCTTTCGCGGCGTCCATAAATCACCGAACGCCCTTCGGCGCCGGTCGGTGCCCGTCGGTGTCCGTCGGTCCAGGGAAAAATCTCGGCGATCCACGAAACGGCGAATTAATTTCGAATAGAGCGAAATTAATGATTCACGGAACGGTCCGGGTCCTGGCGTGTCCGGCTTGTCGCGCGTGCTTAACGAGACGATTAATTGGTCCCTTACGTAAACGGCGACGCAGCCGTGACCCCTCACGATATAATTTCATCATCGCCAGCGGTCGCCTGACAAATAGTCGCACGAATTTCTCGCGGCGCGGCGCGGCGCGGCCTCGTAACTTCTATTGACACATCGCGGACCGACGGCAATCCGTATCGACGGTTGCCGGCGGGTTTCTCCGTTTTCAGCCGTGGATCTAGATAATTTGTGATTAATTAGACATTATAAGCGTTATTGATGGGAACAGCGAAGGGTCCGGCTCCGGGCGCAAAGACCGCGCAACCAAGAGAGAGAGCCGCGCGAAAGACAGACAGACGAACGAACGAACGAACGCAACGGACGAACGAATGGACGGACGGGCTGGACGGATGGATAGACGGACGAGCGTTACGGAGATCGGATCAGGAACGGTAGGTGGTCCATCGAGGCTCGCCAGCATCCACTCTCGGCCGCCGTGCCGCGCCAGAGAGAACTCTCTGCCGTCTCTCCCCATGGGCTGCCGAGCAGCTCTCCTTCCCTCGGTTCCTCCTCGTTCCAACCGTTTCTTCTTTCGATCGTTCCTTCTTTCTTCCCTGCTTCAGCATCTCCTCGCCGTGGCCCCGGGTCTCTCTTCGGCCAACGTCTTCCTTCCTCCGTCGCGTTCGCTCCGTTCCCGGGAGCCATCCGTCCCTCTCGGTCGCTCCGACGTTCTCGTTTCCATCCTCTTCCGCGACCACCATCCCTCCCGTCCACACGAAACACGCCACGGTACACGGAACTCTTCTCCACCAACACACCGATCCTGCCCGAAGACTACCATCGGCGCCAGGGATACGTACGAGAGTACAAGGGTGATCCGTTGTGTGAGCTTCTTCGTCCGCGTCGACGATCCCTCAGCGAGACCGGAGACGAGACCGGCCACCGATCGAATCTCGCCCGAAGATCTCCTTTTCCTCCACCTCCCCGTCTCCTCGTTCCGCTGTCGAATCTTCGTCCGATCCCTCGGCGAGGCGCGACTCCGTGCACGTTTACCCCGGGTCGACTTTTTCCCCTCGTCGCGAAAACCTTGCCTCGCCTCGTCTCGTCTCGCCTCGCCTCGCCTCGCCTCGCCTCGCTTCGCCATGCCCCGACTCGCCTCGCGTCCTTCCTCCGCCGGCTTTGACCCGGCAGGTCGTTACCTCTCGACCGGCCATCCCGGTGGCCCGTTGACGAGACACGACCGCCCCTGGGAGGACGCTCTTCGACGCGAGACGCACCGCCGCAATCAAAAAGACGTCCACGGATGTCCGCGTGGCCGAGTCGGAGACGCGCGGCGCGCAGGCCGGTTATTCGACGATCCGCGAGCGGCCACGATCTGCGACCGGCGTCCGTTTATTACGGGATCCTAATTTACGGTCCGCGTTAACGTCGACGGACGGCCGGCCCTGACGTCGCGATCAATATTTCACGGTAGCGATCATTAACGACCCGATGACGACAGAACATCGCCGAATACCGCGCGGTCCACCGATGTCGTAAAAAATGCACCTTGGATTGCTATCGCCGCGGCCGGTCTAGAGGGCCGACTTTTACCGTCTTTCTACGAACAGATTCGTTTCTGATTAATGGCCGTTTCTAATTGAGTGTTAAACCGTTCTGCGAGTGTGTAGGCTCCGTCGGAGATCCGGGCGAATCGTTGCGAGGTTGCGAATTCGAGTACACTTGATCTCCGGCATTTAGGATCTGGCAAAGTTACTTTCGGTAGAATGTTGCACGATGTTTCCAAAATTACATTGGAATGTCATTAGTAGACTGCGGGTAAATATGTAAAATAAAAATTGGTGACGTCAATTGTGAGGAACAGGAGTTAACACGTTAAGTGGCAAATATCAACCCTAGAGATTCTTACAAAATCAGAATAATTTGATTAATGAAACCAAAACTGGAAATTTAAAATGTATTATAGGGGTCTTAACCCTTCTGAATTCGAAAGACTCCAATAAAATTCGGTTTGTCTGGATAAGTTATAATAAAAATGATTTTCCGAACCTAGTCAAAAATCACTGTCACTCATATGTGACTGACGTGACAGTTAACGAGTTAAAAAGTCGAGTTAAATGCATTTCCCCTTGTAATAATTTTAACAAGAATAATATAACAACGTCACGCAATTCGTCTAATGTTTCTACAAGTTTCTATTGGACCAATCCATTTTTATAATAAGTTATTAAGACTGTGGGATACTTGGCTTGTGGGTTCTACCAACTGTAGATTTTAAGGAGTGCGTGTCTATGTATCGGTATGAATGTGTGTGTGTATGTGTGTGTGTAGCGAGATCGTTTTGAAGTGCGTTGAGAGTCGTGAGTGCGTGAAGTGAGTTGAGAGGTCGAGGAGCGAGTTTCAGAGTGAGAAAGCGATCAAGCGAGTTCATGTTGTATAATTTTGTTGATATCATTAAATGTTATTGCTTCCACTTTCGTCTTTGAAAGAAGACTCCCTATGCACCAAAGATCCCTACAAACTTGGTCACATTTCTGTCTCAATATATGGTCAGGGTCACCAGATCCAGACTTATCTCCCACTACCTTACCCCTTCTACGACACTATTTCCCCTCTCCAGACGGTGAGCATCACCACGCTTGCGCCACAGCTCCGGTCACGTGACGCGTTTCGTCTCTGTCGTGTATGTGTCACAATGTCACGTGACTAATCCGGCACAGGGAGAGGGTAACCGTGTTCCCTTCAATTTCCCCGATCTGACGACACTGTATATGACCATGAGTTATCCCCCCACCCCCTCCCAATTCTTTAACCCTTAACGGTGCGGAAGTATTTCAAGTTTAGTTCCCACCAGGTCCAAGCTATTTTTCATACGAAGAGAAACTGTGGACTCAACCTTCGTATCAAGTATAGAAAGAGAAATAAATTTAAATATATATAAAATAAAGTATAAATATTTTTTTTATTTTTGTCTTTGTTTTTGTTTTTGTAAGTAAAAGTCCCATGCCGCTTATATGGCGGCATTGGTTCGTTAAACGTTAAAACGTTCGCTTTCGCAATGTTCGGATGTACAGCAGCTGAGAATAAACAAAGTACGAGTAGACACGTGGACAGGTAAATTTCGATTATTTCGTATTGTACGGGGAATCTGATCAAAATTCGAATTAAAGTTTAATTTATTAAGATACCTATTTGTGTGAGATCACATTCGGCAAAACGCCGAGATCCTCGCGAAGCGTGGACAGCAATGAAGCTCGATCTCACAGGATGCGACGAGGAATTCCATTCATCTGAAATCTCGGCGACGCTTCGAAAGCAGGCTCTTCAGCAAGTAGCGCGGCGGGCTCGTCAACCAAGCTGTGGGTTGCTCGTGACAGCGGAGAAAACGTAGACTTATATAGAGTGGGAATAATCCCACTTTCCTTCGGCTTACCACGATCGCTCACTTTTCCTGTCCCTTGCAGAGAGTTGACAATTTTATCAAATGCCGCTTATCACCGCCACTTAGATCATTCATTTTCAGCTCTCAAAAAACAAACTCCTCTGGCTCTTTTCGTGGACACGAATAATGAAGTTTACGGTTGTAGAAGTTGCCTACGGTTCGGTGTCGCGGAAAGGGACAACGTATGGGATCATTCGATAGCAGTGCCAGAATGACGCGACGATGTATCTACGATCAGAGAGCCTGCCGACCAGTGATTAGTATTTATTCCATTCGCTTGTCCCCCTCGTATTTATCTCGATTGGTCGACTGCTCGGCTGCTAATACGATAATTCCTATCGGGCGCCTCTTTCAAACGGACGAAAATTGGTCCCGGCTGGCCGCCGCGAAATTTCGACGCGCGAGTCTCTCGCTGATTGGTTTCCCTCCGTGAACACGATCCCCGGTAATTGAGATTGGCCCGGGCATCACTATTTTTAGCCGCGAAAAATATGGACGCGAGGTGTAAGCAGATACTGCAGTTTGGAGTTTTCGTCGCCAAGGGAACGAAAGTGACGGAACACCATCGTTCTCTATCCTTTTAAAGCACTGCGAACGCGTTACTTTTTTTTAAAAAATCCAGTAGCGTTTAATCAAAATTCGAATTCAATGTAACTACAATTTTAAGGGTCGTAATTATCTTCTTGATGGAAGATTACAATTCATTATCTCGACCAGTTTACCCCGCGAACAACGATACGCTATAATAAATCGCAATTTAGTAATGAGGAAGCCATCGACTCTCGGCTCTGCAGATTCCTCGGGATTTGCAGGATATTAAGCCAAGGTAAATACAATTTGATACATCGCGTGAAAAAGGAGGCAACGCTCTCCCACACAAATTAAAATAGATGCGCCGATCGCGAACGTAACAGTGGTGCAGCAGCGAGTGCCGATAGAAGCGGAACCGCATCGTTCACGTCAGCTTCCACGCAACCGTGTAATCTAACGCACTTAGCCGCGGCTTACCTCGGCCGTGTTCGTGACAATAACGAAACATTACTGTCATCACGGTTAATTGCGTGTCATATTAATCAGTATTTCCTCCAGTATCAAGCTCCTATAATCCGGCTGTAACTACTTCCCTATGCGGTCTCGAGCTCTCCAACGGCATGGCGTGTCTCTGCCTTATTATCGCCATTACAATTGTCGTTGACTTATCCCCCGAGAATAAAAGAACAGACAAATCTTTACGATAATGAGGGAGTTTTAAATTCCCGTCTTTCCCGAGAAAACGTTCGCACAATTTTTCACAAAAATGTTCTAAGCGAAGCACGAAAATGGAGAATATATGGTCGACGAAAGGATTCATTTCGAGTGCGCAATTGTCGCCGCTCGGGGCGCGGAGGTCGAGGCTTGCAGCACGAAATTTATGCGCATACGCGCGCGATCCTCTCGGCCCTCGTTTTCCACGTGGAGGAGCAGGAGAATGAATCATCTGGTGGGTGCCTGAGCGCGTTCGCGTTCGGTGTCGAAGGACGGAAAAGGTGGCCGCTTTTGAAAGCGCGCGCATCCCTCTCGCGTGGAAGCAACGAGAGGACAGCTCTCTCATTAGACGACGCGTCTACCGGTCGGCCTCCACGATCTCTGGAATTCCGAGGGAGATGTTACGATTATTGGCCGTCGGAGTCGGCTCTCGGACAACCTAACCGCCCGGGGAAAAAGGGAGATGAGGCGAGAGGATACGGCGCGTACGGGAAACCGGGTGGATTCGTGTAGACATGGGCTGGGTTCCGTGGGAGACGCGGTGTGTCACCTTGAAGGGATCCGAGCGAAAATACAGTCTTTCGGTCGCGCTGCTACACGGTGACTCACCGTTATCTGATTTCGCAAGAGAATATTTTGCAACGTGTTACCGGCCGATAGAAAACTGGCGGATTCCCGCGCAGAGAATGTGCTAATGTCCGCGAATCCCCGATAAGAGGAAACTTTATTGCGGTCGGACATATCGAACACTTTGTATCCAGGATCACTTCGAGCCTAATTGACAATCGCTTCACTGAGACAGCTGTGGAGGAATCACATACACCGTGTTTAAACTATTAACTATCGAAATATTTACTCATACACTTGGCGTGGAAAATTAAAGGATCGACAAATTTTCGTTCAAAAATTTCCCATGCGCAATATGATGTAAATTCGTAAAAAAACGTCTGAGAAATCCACTGTTCATTTTCTTCAACAAAGCTTGTTACACTCCGTTTCGAAAATTTTGCATATTGAACCGCTCGTATAAACGTTGAACAATTTTTAAATGAATTGAACTACGGTATATCGCTACGCTACCATTTGTAAGCAAAAGAAAAATCAGAAAAATACTAGTGTCTACTTAGTACAAAGAATTTTCGATATATGTCAACAACACGGGTCTCGTCAGCGTCATGTATCATACAGGAGGCATACACGAGCCATGTTACTCGGAGTGCGAGACCTCTCGATCTTCGCGGCCCCTCACGAGGTATACCCCGCGGTAGTGGGGATAGCTCCGCGACGTTTATCACGCAAGGCTTGGCGACATTAATAGAAAAATCACTGTATATCGATTTCGGTATTTATAAATTTCGGTACGGTAACGCTTTGAATGCTTTTAACACTACAACTACCGGACCATCGATATATGTCAGCAACACAGCTATTGTCAGCGTAGTGTTATGTTTATACTCCTCGGCGTCCGAGGCCCCTCACGGGCTATTCCCCGCGGTAGTGGGGATAATTCCGCGACGTTTACCATCCAGGCCTCGGCGACATATACAGAAAAATCACTGTAATCTGTAACGAAATTCTCAGATGACGTTGCTGGAACTATCTCGTTGGTCCACAATTGAAATTGCTGTAGAAGAATTAACACAAGCAGTCAAAAAGACTGGTTCCTAATATTTTCTTTTACAATTACTGAAATTATAAAAATGTTTTCGTCGGAAATCCTTTATTGAACCTCTTCATTGAAGCACATATTGCAATAAAAGTTGTATGTGGTTTGAACAGTCGTGTCACTGTTGCAAAGCGATATACGTCAGTCGCATTTATTGCTCGGTAGTTCTAGTGTTAATAGTAGTATGTCCGTAAATGTAGTTCAGTAGGCAACGCGAGCTACCAGTTTTCCTTCCCCGGCCTGTTACGACCAACAAGTCCTTGATGGCTGCTGGCGCTCGCAGATCCTCGGGAGCGTCTGATAGCTCTCTCCTTCATTATCCAAAGCAATTGTTGAAAGGGCCGCGGGGCGGAGCGCGGGATATAGATAGCCTAACAGGGAGGTCCAACAGCCTAGTACAGAGACAATGGTGTACAGATCGCCGTGGGGACGGACGGGGTCTGTCCTCAAGGTATATATATATATATATTTTCGCGTATCGCCTCTGAAGGAACCGGCGCGGCGGTCCAACAAGTCCACGAGAAAATATCACGAGGTATTGTCTTCTGGACGGACGTGTTTCGCGTCGGACGCCCGGAATTCATCAAGGTAGGTGCCACGGTTATTGGCTGCAACGAAGTCGAAGAAACAAGAAACCGCCGGCGCGGGGAGAGGACGGAACAAAGAGAATCTTCGAGGACGGAGCGAGATAGGCGGCGAGGACGGAGAGGGGTCACGCCTGTTGGCACGAGCTGCTCCGAGAGCAGCTCCTTCACGCAGGACTCGTAATTACCCATCGATCGTTTCGATCTACTCTCCCGGTACCGGCCTTCTATTTCGAGATCGAACTTTTTCCGCGATTTTCTGCTTTTCTTTGGTCGCCGGCAATTTTTTCTCCCCCCTCCGCCGATCGGATCGCGTCGCGTCGTCCGCGCTCCGTTTCACAATCGACTCGATTCCCACCTTCTTCTTCTTCTTCTGTCTCGCTACGTGACCGTTCCGTCTGTTGTCCACGATCGACGGCTACATGTCGTCCGTCTTTAGCCGGTCTTCGTGGTAATTACGCCGGAGGACGTTGAACCGTTGCCTGCCTCGATGCTCGAAAAGCGCGGATTGTCCTCGGCCGATTTACGATTCGCGCGTCGTCGCTCGACCGACGGATTCACGATCCCCGCCGACATTTGTCACCGTTTAAAAAAGTCAAATTCGACGAAATGATTGGTAATCTTCCACCGGTTTTTTGGGGTGAGGGGCGGTGGAAGGATCGAGCGACTCGGCTGGAAGCGAGCTGAGAACCGCTGGCCGCAACACCGCAGACCGGCCACGTTGGTAGATCCTTAATGAGGCGTCGATTAGATCGACTCGATATCGGGGATCCAGGAGGATTCACGAAGCATCGCGATGACGAATCGTGAAACACGACCCGGTGGTCCTCGTTTTGCGTCGTTTCGCGACGCAAAGCGAACTGGTATCCCCCGTTCCCCTCCGCAATGGCCAACAAAACCCCCCACCCCCTCCCCTCAATCCCCGCTCCGCGCACCCCTCGTGGCAACGGCGAATCTCACGGGTCCGATCGCCGCCGAATTTCGTCGTTCCCGGGACGCGGCCGTGGATAATCGTCGAGGATATTCGCGCTGGATGAAACAGGATCCGATACGTAAGCCAGGATCAAAAGTGACAGATCATTAATTGCATTTATTGGGGGCCGGCGATCGAGAGATCACTCGAGGCGTGGGTCGACAGATGAAACGTCGAGGAGATCGCTCGAGGTCGGTCGATCGATGAAGAAGAAAGGCGGGGAGAGAGATACACAAAAAGAGAGAGAGAGAGAGAGAGGCTCAGAAAGAAGGAGGAAAAAAAGAAGAGGAGGAAGAACCGAAGAGATTTTAAGGCCCCGGATCGTCTGGGCCCGGTTTTCGTTCGGCAGCTTTTACGATTCCGATCGCGGCATTATTAGTAGGACGTTTTATGGTACCTGTGTTCTGTGTCGGGTGTGTATCCCTCCTAGCCGATGTTTTGCGTTTACAGGTGCACGTTATTCGAAATGGTCTTTACACGATCATTCGAATAAATTAGACAATACGGCCGCGTGGAGGGGAGAACGGGTTTGTCCCGAGCCGCTAACATCGGGAGATTGATCTTCGAGTTTCTCTTTATTACGTTCCGCGTTTGATTAACTGCCATTGGACGGAGCACACGAAAAACTCGGAGGCCCAACCACGGGCCAGCGTTAATCGCGTACGTGAAAGTAATTAGAATGGATCGGACTCGTGTGGCAGAAACGGTTCGCACCCGCGTGCCTTCGGACGCGACTACTGGGCTTTTCGCGGTTTAATATGTTACAAACAACGAGGAAATGTAAAAGAAACATTTCGTTTGGGAACATTCGTACGTTCAATGAAAACAAATTAAGCAGGGGAAGGGAGGCATGTTGGGGTAACGAGGTGAGATTATTGAAAAAAGGGTAATCAAAAAATTATAGACATTTGTCGGACGTACCAAAAGGAAGTCGTTATGTATGAAACGAGTGGGAAACACGCGTTTATCGTTTATAGCTGTGTAATCGTGTACGTGCTCGATCTAATTGTCGGTGCTAACGAGACTTTTAATATAATAAATACACGTGTAAAACCGGTAAGTCAATTACTCTCGTTACACTATGATCTTCATCCTATCTAATACATTTTGCTGAAACCGTGTACCAAAGACTACAGTACCGACCTCTGCAATTATATATAAAATCATAACAACATAAATAAAATGTATAAATATACCATTTTTTGCATTTCTGTTTAGCTTTCCCATGATGCTGCCACACGTACAATAAAGATAAATGAAATACACGTTTCCTAAGTTAATTTTCCCGGGGTTAATGTTCGGCTATTAAATCAGACGTGCGGCAAAACAATCGAGACACGCACGACTACCAAGCTGCAATATGTAAGATTTGTTTGAGCGTTCCGTCGAAAGAACAACAAAAACCTCCGGATGACGCGTAAGCGGTCGAATAACGATCGTGGACAAAAAAACATTGGGAAGCATCCCGAGGGGATCTGTCTTCTCGTTTAAAATGCAGAATGTGAGGGGGGGTCAAACGGCAAATGAAATTTAAACACGGGGGTACGGTTCCCGGTGTCATTTACGCACCGTTTCTCGGTGCCATTCCTCGGTTACTGTTATTGACACAAGAGACGGGAAGTCGGAGCGAAGAGGTTCGATTCGATTTCGAGGGCAAATCGTTGCCCGGAGTGGAAGATTGGCTCTCTGCCCCCTTGCCCCCCGTCCGGGATAACGGAACCGACTCGTCAATACTCTGCAACCGTTCCATCGACGGCCAAGTAATTGGCGTCGCAAAGAAAGGCGCGCGAAACGCCACGAAAAAGGCCACACCGCGACTGGATAGCCTCGATTCGTAAGAAAACGCGAGGGGGAAGGGGAGGGGGAGGGGCATCGCGACGCGACAACGCGTCGTCCGCGGAGGATTAGCCGGGGGTACGAAGAAGAAGAAGAAACGGCCCTGGATTTCGATCGATGTTCTCACGACGAGCCGTGAGCCGACGAACGGCCGTTTCCTTTCGTTTCGTTTCGTTTCGACGCCGCGCCATTGCTCCGAAGAAGCACGTCGGCCGGAGGAACGATCGGAACGAGCGTAAAACACACCGACAAGAACACTAACCCCGGAGAATTATAACTGTTTTTAAAATCACGCGCCCGGCAAAATCATAATTTCCGATGAATATTGGATGCATAAAGAATGAGCGGACGGGGCCGAGGAAGATCGCCGTGGCGCGCGGCGGTCATTGGACCGATCATCGGATCCTTTCTTTCACCGGGATCGGCCGAAAGAGGATGCGCGCGGCCGAGGCGAGAGGTGAAGTTATCGGATCATTTCATAAATCCTCGACGACCGCTGACGTTTTATTCCAACTCGGGGACAGGCCTCCCAATTTACTGGGAATTTAACTGCTCGTTTCGTCCACGTGTTAGAATACCTCGCGATCGATTCCCGGCATAGATCACCGAGGATGACCGTCACCGCTATTCACTTTTAATACTTTTGGAAATCAACTCCAATCGAAGGCCCATACAAATTACAATTTTCTAGCAACCAGTTTAACTCCTCACAGACGACGCGCGAGTGTCGGTTTCCTTCTGCGCGATCGCATGAGTTTACAAACGATTTCATAATCTGTAAAGTCACAGATATCCCAAAAATCATGGCACAACCGGGCGGATGGTATTTCTGCATACAAAAACAAGTCGGAAATAAAATATCTACATTTTTTCACTTAAGGCTTTGTTTTAGAAAGAACAAATTAATTTGAAGATCCTTTAGGTACCCGTATTTTCTGTTTCTGCTCGAGTTTGTATTGTTAACCATTTGCACTCCAAGTTATTTTAACTCTACTCTTTATTTTAAGTCAAACGAAACACTTCTTCCTACCTAGAATATTTCCCTTCTATATATGTATATTTTTTTCATATCATACATACGAAAATGGTGCAATTCACTCGTGTAATACTGAAATGCGTAGTAATTTATTAAATAGAAACAAATTTAATAATGTAAAAAATATTTTAACTAATGATACGGCAATTTTTAGTGGCATCTTAAAGTTGTCATTCGAGTGCTAAGGGTTAAACGTGGACAATGTCATCGCTTATGAATATGTTTGTTGACAAATAGCGAAATTATTGTAGATTCTTGCATTCGTAGATCTTAATTTAAATGCGAGGCATACTCTTCGAGACTATAAAGTGCAAGGTCATTGAACATCGTAGAAAATTTTAGTCATTGGCATAAGGGTTCAGAGAAGGTTAAACTCGACTGTTGACAGAAACGTAGGTACATTTTTTCCTCGGACCGATTCAGATCGAAACTGTTTTCAGTTCGAGTACTCTGTTCCGGGTTTCAAGAGACACACAAAGAGAATCCGCTTCGGAGTCTCTCGAGAGGAAGGGGCCTCTTGCAGTGTCTCTTGTTCCATGTTCCTCCACTGTCCTCTCTGTCTTATCCGATCTTCTTGTTTTCCCCTACGTGTGCGACTGTCCTCGTCTCGGCAAGATATACTCGCGTGGAAGGTGCATTACGAAATTTATTGCCTCTCGTTAATTTCAGCATGCGTCACCTTTTGTTCACCTTGTTTGGAACGTATTAAATATCTATTTAATTTCCTTTATTATGTACTACTAAATCAATTTTTAACCGGCGTAATGACGTACTCTCGTCCGGGGCAAAAAAATTATTGAGCGGCCTCTCTGAATTACTTGTTTTAATGAGATGGTCTATAAAATCTGACCTCTTTCGCTGATCATGTTGTAGCGTGGTTTATTGCGTCAGCCTGTACAACTGTAAATTTGTATGAACAAATTAGATATCTGCTCATGGGATCCCTTAATTAGTCGGGGTGCCCAGTGAAACGCGAGGCAAAAATTTTAATACAATCCAAACCAGGCTTTACGACTTTTATTACGTATCGGAAATTTCTACTTCAATCCGGTTGCCATAAATTATCAAAAAGGATCAAACTAAGGCTGTGTGACAGAAAGGTAGCACTGTTGTGCAATAGTTTTATCAAATAAAGCCACACAGGTTGGCAAAATTCAATTCGATCTTACTTATATATAGATTTCGGATTTTATGAAGTTATCACAAAAAATGGGTTGATCAAATACAAAATTGTAAAGCCAGAAGAATTGAATAATGTTGTTTTAGTATCCTCGACTTCTTAAAATTATTCGAAAGGTAGAATTGTTTCAGTTGACTTGGTTAATTTATATTTTACATAAAGATCCGCAGTCTACTTATACATATTATATTATATTAATCAGTTAGCTGTTGCGATCTCTTTGAAAATTGTGTACCTAAATTAAGATTAATTTAAGATAATTATGTCGCAAAAATTAAGCGACGACAATTATGCTCGTCAAACACAGAATATGTGTGGCTATATCTTAATGTTTACGATACATCTTGATGACGAATATATCTTGAAGTTTACGAATACCTATATTTTAATTTTCACTAAACTTGCAATTTAAGCAGAAAATTGTAACTACTTTTTACGCGTGACGAGTATACTCGTCGGAAACAATTAACTGGTTAAAGGTATCCTAGAAGAGTGTATAGGAACTGTCACAGTATGAAAATCCTTTAAGTCTCGATATGTGCTATCATTTTGTCAGACCGTGTGACAAGCCGGTGCTAGAATCATGGAAATATCGAACGGAATCATTTCTTCTCGCGCAACCATCTACAAAATTCGCTAATACACGGTCCGAAAGTCATGTTCATAACCTACTTATTCAGAGACACCTTTGCAGTTCAAGGCAAACACCATTACGTCAACATCGACGATTGCACGGATGTACATTTATTGCGAATCCCACCCCCTCCCCCTGTCTGGAAAAGAATTCAGCCGACGAAGAAGCAGAGGAGGAGGAGGAGAACGAGAAAGAGAAAGAGAAGGAGAAGCAGGAGAGGAAGAAGGAGAGTGAGGTGGAGGAAGAGAAGAAAAAGGTGTCCGACGGTAATATTACTCACGAGCTCCGTGGCAAAGGTGTTTTAAATAAACGTTCAGGGCAGCGTATCGGATACACCTCTACCTGTACCAACCTGTACCTACCTGTCTGACTGGCGGACGTTCGGGGCCCGAGCGTAGCCGTATCTGCGCTAGAATCGTAAAGGCACGAGTTTTACGAGCCGTCCCGTGAAATTAATACACGTGTCTCGCATTCTCTCGAATTCGGTGCCGATTATGTAGCCAAGACCTAACCCGAGACGGTCGTGGCCGTGGCCGCGGCGGCCCGCAACGTGACGTTCCACGTTTTATTTATTTTCCAGTTTCGGGTTTCTTGTGCGCCCCTCCCTCCCTCCCCTCATCCCCTCCCCGGCCCTATCTCGCGACGGAACCTCCTCCGCCGTGCCCCGGCCGCTAATTGATCGCCGGTTAATCCGAAATGCAAGAGGACCCCGGCCGCTCATTACCGTAATGAACAATAAAGCGGTCCGTGCCGCGTAATGAGCCACGTCTCGCTGTCTCGGGGGTTTCGAGACGGGGTTTCGAGACGGCGAAGGGTGAAACGGGACCAAGGTCCGCTGTTCTCCGAACGTCGTCCGAGTTGAATAAATGAGCCGGTGATGTGGGTTCTTGCACGACGTTACGCCAGCCGCCGCGTCCCGCAGACCGCTGTTTTCAATGTTTCAGCATGGATTCGTTTTTGCCGCGACGTTATCGACTGGATCGACGCGTCTAGATCCCACGGAGGACGGACGCGGACCACTCCGATTACCCGGTTTCTCAACGAACCGTTTCTTTTGCACCGGATCGGTTTCTTTCGGAACACGTCTGTTGGTCCTTGAAGAGACAGCCAGAAGAAACTGCTTCGTGGAAACGGACTTATCCGTGTCCTTGTTAATTGGAATCGATAATCGAGCACATTACGATTCGCATACGGGATTGAGACGTGCGATCTGTCGTATTCGATTAGCATCCAGCTGGCTCGCATAGAAATCCACTAAAATGAAAGTTTCTTTGCAACGATTGCTTATGAATCGGTGGCGACTCGCGGTGCATGGAAAAAAAGGCGCGAGCTAATTAATTAATCTTTAATAAGCAGGTCGGATCTTAACGAACACAGACGCATTTTTTTAGGAGTTCCAACGCCATACAGCGAACAAGCGTTACGCAGACTTATCGTTCATCGTGGTGATTTGATGAGATTTTTCCGATCGATCGACTTATTAAAGAATATTGTATGTATCAATGCAGACGCAGTTTCGAAGGGAGCACGACGAAGAGGAGAAAGGATTTTTACGTAACAGACTGGATCACCGGGTCGGGAACGTGGCGGAGCTAGATCGTTTCGTTAATTTTCGATCTTGCCAGGCATTTTATCGAGAACACGCCGCGTCGGACGTACGAAAGGCTGTCGGGGATTTTCTACGGCACCGAGACAGCGATGGACTTTTATTGGCCGGTAGATCGGGAACAGATAAAGCAGTTTCCGAACCCTTTGTTAATCTCCCTGACCGATGATTTTGTAACAAGAACGATCGTAGGCGTAACCGAGCCGATCGATGCCCGTAATTGTCTGGGACGCGGAACGTTCTGACGGTTGTTGCAACTTTTCTAGCTACAGATGCCGGATTCGGGTCGATGACGAAATTGATTTAGAACTACTCTGTCGTGCATCTTCGCATTGGGAAAGGTTTAGTCTCAACTGCAGGCAGTAAATTATATTAATGATGCTCGACGATCGTGATCCGCGGGGCGAAAAATACCAAAACTATTTGCAAATAATTAACCCTCCGCCGCACAGTGGGCCAAACGACGAGTTTAGCTGGAAAAAGATATAAAAATTCTCGTCAACACCTATTACTTAATTTCCGATTTCTTGACGTTCCTAAATGTCTATAAATATCGAAATGAAATGTCATTTACTCTTACTAGCAAACCATGGCTTACAGCTGTCTTTATAATAAGAGAATATTTTTGGTTTTTGAAATTCCCTTGGTGTTTCAAAATGATTTTTGCCTTCAGACGAGCTTCTCTTTGAAAATGTTCATATAAGATATCAGAATATGACATTTTCGTAGCTAATTTGGTCAATTACAGTGTTTTCTCGATATATGTCAACAACGCAGCTCTTGCCGGCGACAAATATCGTCCAGAAGGTACTATTCTTTCATTCACGCTGAACGTCATACCCGATCCGTATTATGTTTACGGTAGTGGGGATAGTTCTGCGACTTTTGTCACCTAGGTATTTGCGACTAATATCGAGAAAAGACTGTAGAGAGTTCAGATCTGTGGAGAGTTCACGAAAGTCTCAAAGTTTTCGAGAGGGTCCTCGAAGTTTCACGAAGCACGAGGACCATCGAATTTCCCAGTGGTCTCCGAATTGAAAGGGTTCTAGAGGTTCCAGGAAATTCAGGTGTGCCCTGGGAATCTTGAGATTTTCAAAATTCCTCTTGCAAAGTGGATTCTTCCAAAGTGGAGGAATTCCAATTTGGAAAGATCCTGCGATCCTCGGAATGCTCGAGGTTGCGAGAGAATCTTCGAGATCGTTCGGTTCGCCTGGATTCAGTTCGAGAGGAATGTCCGTTTCGCCGGCGATGTTACGATTTTGCTTCCACGTTACTCGTTCCAACAAAGGACACAAATTACTCATTCAGCGTGGCTGGTTGCCGCGGCTGTGAATGGCACCTCGGAGTTGCGTCACGAGACAATGGCCAGACGTATCGCGAAGAATGCAAGGTACCCACACGTATTTCTTCGGGTGGATTAACGCGGATGGTGCAATCGAATGCACACGAGACACCGCCGGCTATCAGATGCACACCGGGCTGGGAAACGCACTTCCGGCCGCGGAGATTCGTCTATTTTCTTCGCGATTAATTCCCAAGATTGACTAACTGTGTTACGCGCGGAGAACGAGAGCGTGCGTCAGCCGGACGTGCAATCGCGCGGGCCCGTTCTTTCATAAAGTAAACAGCAAAAAGAACGCGAGAAGAGAGACAACCGACGAACCATCAGAAATATTTCTTTCTTACGAAACCGAGGCGACGCGACGCGACGGGACCGTCGTGATTTTTCCACGCGGCCGCTGGCCCGAACAGCCTTGTAATTAAAAGTAACAACACGAGAGAAATCTTCGGGCGCATTATCGTAAATTTCGGCTTTAATCGGCCGCCGCGAGCTGCAGCGAATAATGTAAACCCTGCTCACATTTCCATCTAATCGTTTCATCAACCCATTACATCCCGAGATTCCTCGGCCCGGGAATATTTCCTCGGCCATTAAAAGGAAAATTCTTTCTCACCCGGGTGAACCTGCCTCGACCTGTCCTCGGACAACGCGACCATAATCACCTGGCGACGACGCGCGAGTACAATGTACGAAATTTCTACAAGAACGCCATGTGTTACAAAGAACTATTTACGTAGTTCGTACGAACCTTTACGAGTCGCAAATCTGTAACACAATGTCTTTATTGTGGAACGATTTGTGTCATTCCTGCACTGCGCCATTTTTTCCAAAAACGAGTACACGAAATATAAAATTGTGAAGGCATTGCAAAGTTTTCTTTACCTACGGCTTCTACGGACGGATTCCGGCTCGGCCAATGACAACGCCACACTCAGCCGCACCTCTGCTCTGGTTGGTCCGTGTTTTTCGTTAATAACTCCTGAACAACGTCGCGGAGAAAGTTACTTGAAATGTCCTCAGGAATCACCCCTTTCGGGGAAGTACATTTTTGGGACACCCTGAATGAACAGAATAAATTTTGATCCGATAAATGATCTGAATTATTTAACAGTGCACGGCTATTCATTAATAGAAAGCAGTCCATTCATCGAACCAGTCGTCAGAAAGCAAGTCGAAAAACCAGTTCGGGCACAATTAGCAAATGGCCCCCTCGCATCGGAATTTTCCCGAGCCTATCCGTCCATCTGGTCTACAGATCGTCGGGCGCGTCCATCGATCACTCGATCTCTCATCGGATCTGACTGCAACGTGGATGGTAGTCCGTTGCTTGTCGACCCGCTTCCAAATCCCGGGGCCGTCCGAGTGGTCCCGGGCGTATCTTTCGAGAGAGGCACCTCCGGTGTTGGTAACGCTGTAACCGGCGCGGTGGCAACCGGGCCCCGGGAATTTGAGCGAACTCGGGTCGTTCGTGGCCGGCGGTGCCAGCGAATACCGACGGGGTTGAGACAGGGGCATATGGGATCGATACATCATGGGGGCCCAGCGGGGGTCTCCAGATACCATCTTAGTTAGCATCCTCGAATAGACGCGTATACGCGTACCTCTGTGGAACGAGGCGAGCCTCGTCATTATACCTCTATCCGCTTTTATCTGTATCGGCCAATATCCACCTGGGCCCGGGATCCAGGATCGATCCACGAAACCGCGCGAGAACTATCGGCTTCTCATGCGGCGAGAGATCGCTCTATTCGGCTGACGCGGCGTGTAATGGGGCTAACGAGAAGCTCCGACGTTTTCTTACAGACGGACGCGCACAATGGACGAAAATCGTAGAGGAGGGGACGTTAACGCGGCCCCCGGTATTATATGTCTTATATTCAATTAACTTAGATTTTGAATTTTTAATTAAAATATACGATTTGGTCACGGTGGTACAAAATCGCTGGCAATTTAAAGTTGCCGCGTTTTATGCCGTCGAGTGTGACACGATTGATGAAAACAAGTTGAATCTTCAAAATTGTTGTTGTAACTTCACAGAAGAAAATGGCACCACTACGATAATACCAGAAAACTTAAGTTGCTCGCTGGTGCGTTTCAAGAATTTTTATTAATGGGGCTAACGAGAAGTTCCGACGTTTTCTTACAGACGGACGCGCACAATGGACGAAAATCGTAGAGGAGGGGACCTTAACGCGGCTCCCGGTATTATATTTCTTATATTCAATTAACCTAGATTTTGAATTTTTACTTAAAATATACGCCTCTGTCACGGTGGTACAAAATCGCTGGCAATTTAAAGTTGCCGCGTTTTATGCAGTCGAGTGTGACACGATTGATGAAAACAAGTTCAATCTTCAAAATTGTTGTTGTAACTTCACAGAAGAAAATGGCACCGCTACGATAATACCAGAAAACTTAAGTTGCTCGCTGGTGCGTTTCAAAAATTTTTATTAATGAGGCTAACGAGAAGCTCCGACGTTTTCTTACAGACGGACGCACACAATGGACGAAAATCGTAGAGGAGGGGACGTTAACGCGGCCCCCGGTATTATATGTCTTATATTCAATTAACTTAGATTTTGAATTTTTAATTAAAATATACGCCTTCGTCACGGTGGTACAAAATCGCTGGCAATTTAAAGTTGCCGCGTTTTATGCCGTCGAGTGTGACACGATTGATGAAAACAAGTTGAATCTTCAAAATTGTTGTTGTAACTTCACAGAAGAAAATGGCACCGCTACGATAATACCAGAAAACTTAAGTTGCTCGCTGGTGCGTTTCAAGAATTTTTATTAATGAGGCTAACGAGAAGCTCCGACGTTTTCTTACAGACGGACGCACACAATGGACGAAAATCGTAGAGGAGGGGACGTTAACGCGGCCCCCGGTATTATATGTCTTATATTCAATTAACTTAGATTTTGAATTTTTAATTAAAATATACGCCTTCGTCACGGTGGTACAAAATCGCTGGCAATTTAAAGTTGCCGCGTTTTATGCCGTCGAGTGTGACACGATTGATGAAAACAAGTTGAATATTCAACATTGGGACGCAGTCGTAAAACCAGAAAACTTAAGTTGCTCGCTGGTGCGTTTCAAAAATTTTTCTCGTGAGAAAGAGAAACGAGGAGGAAGATGTAATGCTAAAGGACGAAATCTATTTGTCAACGCCGAAGAGGATACGTGAGAACTCCCAGTTTGAAGGCGAACGTGTTACCGTGTGGTGCGGTGCTTGCTTCGATAATAAAAAATTTAATATTAATTATCAGTTTTTAATTGCCACTTAAACTGAAGCAGTACAAATTGTGCCGGTCATCAAGTGGATGGAGTTGAAGGTGCAGGCATAAACACTGTTCGGGAGCGTATAAAAGTATCTTCCGCTCCGGTAATTATTAAATAACAGGACAGGCAAGTTTGGAGTCTTGTTTTTCTAAACGAACAATGTACAGTTGCTCGCAAAACCATTGCGCTCGTACGTTCGAGACGTTTACTTTACTGCGTGGCGTTTCATATCAAGAACTCTACGTGTTCAAGCTTCTGTTTCTTTGTTAACCCTTCAAGATATGAATGAAATGAAATTCGATGTGACCATTTATCATTCAGCTTATCATTTGTGTAAGCTCAACAATATATTTGCGTATAAATTCAAGCGCATATATTTCTGAAATGATAATAGACACGCAGTTGATAATATTTGTCGTTGATCCTGAAAGATCAGGACCAGGGTACATTCCAGAGTAACAAACCGTTCTATCTAAATTTTAATTTTCTAGTAGCCCCTGCGAATCGGTAGCGAATCATTAGCCAAAATTTGGTAAGTAACGATTTGCATGGATCTACTCATGGTTACCATAATCTACTAGGTGAGGACGGAAATATGTGTTGACTTTGCGTAATTCAAATAATGAAATAGTCTGTTTGAAACGCAAATGCGGGAATCCGAAGTTACCGGTGTCCCGACAATAGTGCTCAAAGGGTTAATATTAAACGATATTCTACGCGAATGCGTACGATGGCATAATAGCCGTGACTGATACGAGACGTGTTCGTCGGCGAATTGGTTAAGAGTATGTCTGTCCCGAGACCAGCAATCACAGACTGTACCACGAATAACAGAGTGGCAGCGCAGAAAAACCGCAGGAACGCGTTGATCGTGAAAAAATAAAAAGAGGAAGGCTGACGCGATCGATTATTACAAGACGGGGAAAAAGGGTAAGTGAGTAAATTGGCTGGCAGAGAGCTCGGAAAGTAAATCGAGGCATCGGGATTGGTACAAGGGTCTAATGAAAGCCCGCGGAAGGGGTGAACCCACGGTTCTCCCCCTCTCCCTCCCCCTCTAGGCTGGGGCCCGTTTAAAAGCCGAACTCCGGAGGGAGTCACGCATGGCCAGACCCGTTAATGGCACGTTAATAGCCGCGTTTCTTCTAGGCTTAAATTATATCAGCGTCTCTCAGCGGGGCCCGGCCCGGCCCGTCTGAGCCCGCCTCGGCCCGGCAACAACCGAGGATTGCGTTACGTTCACGACCGTGTGGTCCACGATCCACGGAGAGCACGTGAGTCGGCGTGACACGATGGATTTGTCACGCGTTTGGGTCACGCTACGTGCTCCGGACTACTACTCGTTCCGTCTTTGTTTTTTTTCCACGGCCGATCATCCTTCCCGTCTTTTCACACCTGCGGTCTCTGCCGCGGACGAGACAAGCACGCGCGATACATTTCGGAAATTTCGAGAGTTTTTACCTAACCACCTGTAAAAATGCCTCGTACGAACGGACCGTGAAACGACGTCGTCCCGGGACAAGCCGTCCTTTCACGAAACCGCGAATCGCATGAGGCAAGCACACGAGAAATCAGCCGGCTCTCCGTTTTTTTTTTCTTTCTCCGAGACGATTTCTTGCGCGGCCCAGGTGTTGCGCGAGACACCGAGAAGACACTTATGATCGAGGTACCGAAGCCGCTCGTGTCACTGATTTCACGGAGAAACCAGGAACAGGGGAGGCCTAGGTCGAAAGTGACATTGCGAATAATTCAAAATTTATTACAGCTGTTATCGCATATTTTCGATACGTTATGCGAAAAACTGCTGTTCCAACACATACATTGTTGTTTTAATCATATGCATGTGAAAGAAATACGATAATGGTTATGTAAATTTATCGTACTCCTTTTAAAACTCATTTTGAATTAGATACGAATTGCGCATGTTTGTAGAACAAGATGGCGGACTGACAGTTGATAAGAGTTAAGACGAAAGAGAGAAAAGGGACGCGCATTACAAAATCTAACGGATTAGGATTGTCTGAATAAAGTGTCACACTGTGAAACTCAGTTTGGTTATTATTTCCTCAAGATAAATTAAAGAACGAAGGGATAAACTTATTATATGCAATTCTTAGTATATGACGTATACTCGCCAATCCGAAACTCTATTGCGGTACAGTTAACGTTAATGAATTGTTAAATTCTTATCGAATGAAAAAGTAATTCTTTCTCATTTCGCTTTACAAGGGCTTTGGCTTTTATAATAGCTGCGTTTGACCTGTGTTCGACGTGTATATTCGTCACTTCTTGATTGTAATTCCGCGCCGTGAGAGATTTTTCAAATTAAATTCCACAGTTAACTGGTTAACTTATACAGGATGACTAAAAAATGTTGTAACTCGTTAAAAGGATGATTCCTGAGGTTATTTGAAGTAACTCTTTCTTTCGCGAAAATGTTCTACACGGCTTTGTTAAGTAGTTAATAACGAAAAACGCGAACCAATCAGAGCGCGGCTACAGGGGACGGATTCTGACTCAAGCCAATGCCAACGCCACGCTCACCAGGAGGAGTCGCCATGCCGGAATTCCTCTGCTATAGCCGCGCTCTGATTGGTTCGCGTTTTTCGTTAATAACTTCTTAATAAAGCCGCGGTAAACGTTTTCGTAAAGGAAAAAGTTACTTCAAATGATCTCAGGAATTATCCCTTTCAAGGAAGCACAACATTTTTATGACACCCTATATATATATGCAATTCATTTATACAGGATGTCCCATAAATGTTATACTTCCCTGAAAGGGTGATTCCTGAGGACATTTGAAGTAACTGTTTCCTTTAAGAAAATGTTCTTCGCGACTTGAAAAACATAGGCCAATCAGAGCGCGGCTACAGCGGACGTTGAATGTTTAGAGGCATTTAATTAGTAAAAATTTGCAATCTTAGTCCACTGCCATGGTCAAGGTCAATTGGAACGGCAGCGGTGGGGGTCGAAAAACGTTGCAATCGACTCCGGCTGATACAATCTCTTCATGATCGTGAAAAGTTTCTGATATTTATATATTTTTTACGGTTCAGCGTCAGTAACAGCAATTGGGAACCTGTGAACCGAGTGAATCCTGAGGAAATCTGAGATCTTGTCGCGCCAACTGTCTCTGGGACTATCAAAGACAACATTTCTCCTTCTCGGTTGATCTAAGAACAAAATTAAGAAATAACATAATTTGGATGCTGACCTTGTAACGTTTTCACCCGGACACCACCAGAAGCGTTATCGCAGAATTTATTCATTGTTCGAAAGATGAAGAAGTATTCCAGTTTCCGTTTCGAATGCGGTACAGATAAGCGATACTCTTCAAAGGCCTCCTGCCGGCAGCGAGGTAACATAAATATCTCGGAAAGAGTTTGTTACTGCTCCCGAAGTTTCCATCGGCAAACATATGAAGTCGTTCGAGCGAGCTTCCAGTCGAGCCGAATAAAATCTAAAAGAGATATTATTATATATCGGGATAGCGTGGTGGAACTGTTAGGATGTCGGCGGCTAACGAGCCGTGGAGTCATCCGGTGAACTTCATTTCCTCCATTTACCGATTAATGGCTCCCTTGAGGCGCGGAGTTGGCCGCGATCATCGCAGTTTCGTTACAAGCGTCTAAATTACACAGCCACCGGTGGCGAAGGACGGTTGCCGGCCGGTGCGTGAAGCCGCGAACCCTCTCGCATTCCTTTATTCGAAGCGAGTTTCAGCTCCGGCGAGACGCGGAGAGAGAACCGGCCCGTGGAAATCCGCGGGGAACACGCCGGGCGGAAAAGCGTGTCCAATTTGCTCCTATTACATTCCGCACACTTACGGGCCCGTTTATTGCGATCGTTTTATCTCGGGGTACCGGTGGTGCCCTCCTCTCCGCCGAAGGGAATACCAGCCGGAGAGAAAGAGCGTGGTTTCGTCGTGGTTCCGCCGGGGAGCGATATATTTCACGTCCCGATGCGCGACACGGCTTCGAGACAGAGTGTCTTTAGCCGCATGCGGTGGGATCCGAGGAGCGCCTCGCTCTATGCACGCTTTATCGCCGGCGTTTATCGCGAAAGGACCGCGTTAACTCGCTCGAAACGTCCAGTTACCCGCGCCGCGCCGCACCGCGCCGAGCGGATTCGAACGAAACGCGCGCGAACGCCGCGCCGGGGACACGACGTCGACTAATGGGAACAGGAAATTGCGGCGTTCGACGCGGATTCGCGACACACGCTACGCCGATCGCCGATTCGTACCGGCGATACATCAAAACCCGAGATCGTCACGGTTTGCGGCCTCGATTAGCCGGCCTCTATTGAATCATTTATTTAGGGAACTAATTAAACTCGCCGCGAGAAACGGTTACACACGCTGTTCGGTAAAGCAGCCACGTCGAACCGCTAGACAAACTGTCCGCGATAAGTACCTGTAGCGACAGTTGCACCGTTTGCACCGGGCCCCTCTATGCCCGTCCGAACGCCATCAATTATGGTCGAGCAAAATTGAACCAGTGAAACCATTTTCCCAGAACAGTGTTGTCCACGTGTTTGTTTTTACACGTAATTTTACACGAAGTCTATTAATTTTTCATTCAGCTGACCATGTACCTTCTTTCTGTTCTTAATGATGCAGATTTTAGTTTATTTGCAAATGCCGTTTTACGTATACAGACGTTCTACACGTTCATTTCGATTAGAAGTTCTAATCTCTTTTCCGAGAACGAAAATATACGAAAGTATGCCTTCTCTATATGCAAATCTTTAGACACTCCCTTCTGGCATCCGTTAATTAATATTCTGATAAGAAATAGCCCGGATAACCTTCATTAACCCCTTTCGACGAAAATCTAACTGAGGTCTGGTTTTCATTGGAAGTGACAAAAAATGTAACAGACTTAAATAGACTACCCCTTTCATTTTCAAGGTATACAAACCCGTTCATTTTCACCCTCTTTGGTTCAGTAGAGATTCAGAAGTGGTTCAGTGGCGGTATAGTAATCGTGCAGTCACGTCGCGTTACACGCATAAGAGTCAAGTCTAGTGAGATCGGGTTAAACTCCCTTTCGAATCAAAACGTAACCTTATAGATTCCGTTCGTTCAGTATATATTCTATTTGGCATTTTACAATCGCTCTCTGACCCTGCATTGCCAGTGCGTCAAAACCGTGCATCGTAGTTAACAATTTCTCCAATTGTACACTTACAACATTCCTTCGCGACAGAAACAACTACATTTGTAATTATTTCAATTCAGAATATATTTGTCTTGTTTGTTAACTCGCGTAACCTATAACCCTTACTTAATTGTACACTTCGAAACATTCCTTCGCGATACAAACAACTACATTTGTAATTATTTCAATTCAGAATATATTTGTCTTGTTTGTTAACTCGCGTAATCTACAACCCTTAATCATTGCCTAATATCCTAATCTAATAATTGAACGTTCCCACACGATACAATCTTACCGCTCGGATAGCATCAATTAAATTATATAAGTTATGAGGCTTGCTAATCTTAAATTCAAATCAACAAAGATTTCTAAATTGAAAACAAATTGAAACCATATTCCTGGGGTAACAACCTCCTCGCCAACCTCTCGCATTGCTCGCAGCCCTGGCTCGTAACAGCCGAACATGTTTTAATGTTTTTATTCTCGATAGGAAACGAACTTTATTCCTTCCTGCTCTTTTGTACAATTTCAGACACAAACCGGCAAATCCGTTACTTTTTTCTGGATTCCATCGCATATGGATATACAAGGTAATGAAAACGCTGATAGAGCAGCCAAATTAGCAGCCTGTAACACAAAAATGAAACAAATCACCCATTGTACCAGATTAAAAGATCTCAAAAACCACCTAAATAAAATTTTTAGGAAACAGGTTTTTGGCAAAATTAAAAGGAACTATATACAAAAATACCATAACGAAGGAGCGGATTTTGAATGGCATAAATTTCCAAGTTCAGTAGATCGTCCAATTCAAACTTCAATTTCTAGAATCAGAATTGGGCACTCAGAAATAACCCATTCATTTTTGTTAAATAAGAAAGAATACACCATCTGCGATATATGTAAAGTACCAGTTAACATAAATCATCTAATAATAGAATGCGAAAAGTATGAGAATGAAAGGAAAAATGCTAAGCTGCCTAGATCGTTGCCCATTCTGTTAAGTTCTGAGGAGTATATCGACGGTCTTGCCAAGTATATCAGGATACAAATATGTATAATATAGTGTAAGAAAATGTACCGTGTTGCTAATGACCTTTGATGTTGAAGCAACATTAAACAAATAATAAATAATAAAAATAAATAAATTTCAGACACAAATCACTACCAAGAAGAAGAACCCGTAGAAGGAAGAAGTGCCTGAATATAATATTACCGGTGCAGTATTCACGACCAATTAAAATTCTCGAGAGAAGAAATCAATTTTTATCTAACACCGCTTTTTCGTGATCGAGACAGACAGTTTGTACTTTTGCAGAGAGATCCGCGGTATAATTGTTAGGGACAGATTGCGATGGCGGAATCCTCTCGCTCCCATTCCCAATTTCGCTAATCCTCGGGTTAGTGTACTCGATCTCGGTCTGTTTCCTCTTGGCGATGACACGGAGCAAACTCGTGCCCGGGGATCGGATTCGCCTGGACGGTGAAAAAAGGGGCGACGAAAAAGGAACGTGGGATGAGGAAACGCGGCGACACAGACGGTGGCACGATACAAAGCGTTCCCCGACGCGAGCAAGGGCATGCGCGAATCCGCGTCTAATCACGAGTTTAACGCTTTTTGCGCGAGACGCGCTTCTTTCGCCGGCGTCGATCGTTTTCCCACAGTCAGCACGCTGCCTCCTAGCAACCGCCGTATATATCTAGAATCGTGGCGGTTCTTATCACTTTTTCGTGTCTCCTTCTCTGTCTTCTGTGTCTACGACCAACCATCGATCGTTCCACTTTACGCGATTTCGCGGCAAACCACCGAAACCGGGTCGAAGAAACCCGAGGACAGGCTTTAGAAATCGTTTCCCCGTGGACTTCCATGCTGTACCACTTTAAACGATCATTTTTCACACGGTGGCCAGCCTCGTGAAGCTTCCAAACTCACATCGGTGGGGCGTCACTAAAAATCGCTGTATCACTATTTAATATATTCTTTACATTATTAAATTTGTTTCTATTTAATGAACATTTCAGTATTGTACCAATAAATTGCACCATTTTTGTATTTAATGAAAAGAAAAATATAGAAGGGAAATATTCTAGGTTGGAAGAAATCCGGAGTTAAAATTTTCGAGTTAAAATAGCTTCAAGTGCAAAGGGTTGATAGTAACAGAAAAATTTGTGAGATCGCAGTCTGATTCTTTTGTTTCTTATTTAATCCTGAAGGGGCCACACCACCACACAACTTTAAAATCAATGGTGAAATTAAAGATCTTTATCTTTTATCTTTATCTTTTTAGAGTACGTGCAGCAACACCTTGACTTTACTTTCATATTTTTTTTTATCACTTAAAATTACTACATGGCGAAGTTACATAACGTTGTCTATCATATTTGGCTGGTGCTACATCTTGCATGTCAGCTAGCACCAAGACTTGCTGGAACGCGTAAAGCAAGAAACGTTTGTGTGCATGTAATTAGGAATAAATCACGGTCTTCGAATTTTTCGGCGACTCATTAGCACTCCGCAATGGTTCAGCTACTCCGTTGACACGTTGAACGACACCTTCCATTTCACGATCTCGAAATCAATAATTGCCATCGACAGGTAATCGAAACCTCTAATTAAATCGCAGCACACTTTTAACGAGCCGTAATCAGAATTAAGATGAGAATCGGCTCGATTGAACGGTCGGCGGAGCGATCGATCGCTTCTCAAATACGCGAAGTCCGTCAAACGTCATCTACCCGGTAATTATCAGCGGCGCGCGTATTCCGATCGGCAGATACGCCCTCGTTGCCGTCGATACCGTGTAATTAAGCGAAGGGAACTGTGTTATTTCTCGTCATCGTGGAGAAATTGGTCGGTCTGTGGTCACTCGGGAACGATCTCGTCATTATCGTTAGATCGCGAGCAATTGTGTAGGTTTTTCGCCGCGATCCGAGTTTGTTGGCCGCGCTCGATCTTCCGTGCGATTCAATCCGTCTTGAATTTATTACGCGCACGTCGAGCTGGGTATTAGGGGCGACCTATTTTCGATGATGCAGACGGTAGCGATGGGCATGATCCTTCACGATTAGTATGTAATAGCTAGATCGCGGATTTTGTGCAATCACGAGAAAAACGAGTTGGTACGACTTCAACCAATGGAATAATGTTTTGCGATTAGATTTGTACAAAAAGTTCGGTTCAATCTGATTTGTACCGATTCTGAGCTACCTTTAACGCTGTACAAATTAATCGCATTACGATTAATTTTTTGATAAAATACGTTTCAATGTGCTTCGATTGTTCCGTTTGATTAGTGAATTACTTGAAAATCGAGGGAAAGAATTGGATCACTCCCGTTATACTAGCAGACGTCGGCACCGCTTTCCAAGCTTATCCGTTTCCGACAGTTTCCACATAAATCGTGATCCAGCTCGAAATACATTCGGTCGGACGCCCCTCGGCTGGCCGTTAAGGATCTAGGGTTCTATAAAGCAGATCCACGGCCCCTGCGGATAGCCGCCGCGTCTAAATCGTAGGATGCGGCCCTTGAAATTTTATACGATCGCGTGATCGAGCCTCCTCCACGTTTTCACGAGGCTTCGGACTCGGGGATGCAACGTAGCCAGGCTTCCTTCCTTATCGCTATTAGAATTACCATTTCGCGCCCGTTACCGCAGAGCCTCGTTTGCACCGGCGTTTTTCACTGCATTCCGCTGCAAACACCTTTCATGCGTTTTCGATGATATTCAAAGCCTTTTCATATTCATAATTGCGCTGCGCCGCTTTATGCAGATTCGCCTAACAGCTTGGCTTAACAGCCAGCCGATGAAATCCGAACTCGGAAAGAACCCGACTGGCCGAGCTCAGAGCTGAGCTCAAACGGAGAATATTGCATCCGTGTTAAAATTTTTGTCGGACTTTGTCCCGATAGCAACATTTGCGGAAAATGGAAAGATAAAATGCAGTCACCCGCAATAATATTCGGACACTCTTAAAACAATCATAATTTTTTAATATTGGACCATACGACTTGGATTTTGTTTGAGAGATTAGAACAATTAGTTCACTACATGACGTTAATATGACAGTTTGAAAAATTGGTCGGTATCGCAGGGAAAATATTAAAAGTTATTTTTTGCAACGTTTTTATGCCGGTCTAAATTAAAAATTTTAAAAATATGATTTGACAGATTTATGACAAAAATGGATAAGCGTGATTAAAACTATTAATGACGTTACAAGACTTTAGAAACATTGTCGCATTATTTTCAAGCTATTATTAAACGTAATGAAAAAGAAACTCTATTTTACTTCAGTTTGTTGCAACTCAGGCAGAGCATTTTTGTTTTGCATAAAGTTCCGCTGTCTGCTGATTACCATTATCGGGTAGGGTCATCGCCGAGCATGACTCCCGACGGTGGCCTAACATGATCCACAATGCAGAAAGCGGTTTTCACTTTTTCTCAGGGAGCAGAGTGTTTAAACTAGATCTGGCTCGGATATTTCTCTGTCAGTGAGAAAAGAGTAATCAAAGGGGGGCCCAGTAAGTGGAGTCGGAAGTTCAATAGTCAATACGATCATTCTCCATGGTTCTTAAGCATCGCCGACACAAGCAAAAGTTCTCGTAGCAGCCGGGCGTTATGTTTGTAGTCGCCGAACCGCGTGCACGTATTGTAGTCAAGTGTGCGTTGTGGAGGGCCACGGGCTGTGTAACACATAAAACGGGCGCATAAACGCGATGCTATCGGGGTTGGAGGAGGTTCCGCGTAATCTATCCAATTATCGTTCGATCAGAGCTGTATCCGTGGTTGTCGGGACCCACAGCCACCGAGACCGAGTCGATAGGGTAGCCGGGTGTAAAGGATACCCCCTTTGTAACGGTGGTCCCAGTCGACTGATCGCGTTCTATGACATTAGAAGCCTTTTATACCTTCCTCTGTTCAACGCGCAGATTTTTACCACGCATAAACTTTTACCTTCATTTACGAGGCCCAGTCAAATATTAGGTGGTACCAAAAATTTCTTTCTGTTAGATAATGTTTCACTATTTCCCAGGCTTCTTGCTACCTAACCACGCCACTCGATTTCTTAACACTTTCATAATTTTTAAATATGCATGATCCATGGCTAAGGACTTTTTAATGGATCCCTGATCAACAGCAACAGCAACTACAATTGTGAACCAACGAATAATGTCATTTAAGAATTTTGTTTGGGATTGCAGTGTGAATGAAGATTTCTAAGCTCCATTTTGATATAGCACAATTATTTAAAATCCGATTAACCAAGTTAGCTGTTTTTGATGAGTATACTCGTCATGAAGAAATGGCAATATTTTGTGTTATGACGAGCATACTCCTCGAAACAGCTATACGGTTCATGTTTAAGACTCAATTTAGGTACACATTTTTCAAAGAGGTCGAAATAGTTAACTGGTTAATAGGCTTCCGGTAGATAAAGTGTTAAGTAACACCACAGTAACGAGCTTAAAAACATCAATAAAGTAAATTTTTTCCAGTATGAAATAATAATTTAGTATTATATCGAATTGAAGCACTGTTCACAATCTATCTTAAGCTACGTAAAAAAATGTCGTTGTATTTTTTCGATCCGAAATGGCGGCGCTACGGAATTTAATAGGTTCTCCGGAGCTGATAAGAAAGAATTTCTTTCGAATCTACATTCAAATGCCTAGGAAAGTACGTAACATAAAACCTCGTATTCGGTAATTTCTCGGTACGACAAATGATATCTTAATACTCGGAATGATTAAGCGAGGGCAGAAGTTCGATGAAAACCGAAGAAAATATTCAATATCGTTAACTCGTGGAATTCTACGAGGTGTTTCCGCTCTCCCGAATTTGCTGAAATTGATCAATTAAAATGAGAAAGTTAATGGAAATAAATTGAACTCGTTGGAGAATGCAATCTGAAGTAACAACTGACAAACAACCGAAACGAACCGACCGGCCGCGGTCGAGGGAATTAATTTCCAGGTTCACATTCCCAGTATTCAAAGCACCGCGTCTTCCATTACTCCTCGGTTACGTTCCTCATAAACACAGTCTCTCGCCTTATAATATCGGGCCAGATCCGCAGTGAAGATTTCAATCTCTGTATAGTACACATAAGCATTACTCTCGTCCCTTTTCTTCCACGTGCAACTATATTTCTTATTAAGCTCTAGAGTGAATGTATACTTGCAACGAATATGGATTACCTTTCTTTTTACATGGGAGTATGAACCGCAAAGTACCTGCGATAAACGTAACTCAAGAAGAAACCGTAACGTAAGGGATTCAAGAAAGATAGAAATAAAATCTTTCGCTACAATTTCAATTATGAATGCAATTGCTGTCGCGTTCGAGCAATTTGTTGAGAAATTCTCAGCTGTTGATCTTTGGTTTTAAAAATATTATTCGCCGATGTGAATAAAGTTAATGGCCCAGGATAGTCACGTGATCTTTTAATTAGTAATTTCCATTCACAGTCTTCAGACACAGACTTAAGATCCGCCTTAAGTCTAACTAAACTTGTCACATATTTTGCTCTGTATTATCGATATTATGAATTCTGACTGGCCAGAAACGTGCTTCAAGTTTTTGGCTTTATATCGCAGAGAAACAAGACAAAATATAGCTCAATTTTTAGCTGGAGATATTTTCTAGTGTGCGCTGCTCTCGATTTCATTTAGAAAACTCATCCAATGGCATAAAAATGTTTGGATTCCACGGCATTCGCATCGTCAATTTTTGTCCTAGTTCTAACGTTTATATTACAAAATATCTGCATAATCTCGTCAGCTCCACCTCCAACCTTCCTCTTTCGAATGAGCTCTTTACCATCGACAAAATATTCTTATACAAAGACGAAAACTTGAGGCACGTGAAACCATTGTTTGACGGTAATGTAGTCACTCTACCTTATCGCGAATCTACAAATCCCTTAACACTAGGTTTACGGGACCCGTCAAAATGACGGGTTCTAATTAAACATACGATAGTACTAAAATAAGTGGTGAAAGTGGAAATGTATCAAAGCAGAATTGCTCCATCACGCAACGTTTTCGAAAAATTTTGATTTTTGGTTTATTGTATATTCAGGTATAGTATGTTATACTGTGTTATATACTTCTATATTCTAGTATATTATAGGATACTCTAGTATATTATGGTATGTTATAGTCTATTTTGGTATATTACGGTATTTACAGGGATAGTATGGTATATTCTGGTATATTATGTCATAATTTGTTATATTCTAGTATATTCGACTCTATTATGGTATATTATCGTGTATTTTGGTATATTAAGAAATTATTCAACAAATTTATTTCTTTGGGAATGTTATTAAAAAAAATGGCTAAAAATTTGGGCAGCACATTCTTGTTTATTTCATAACGTAATGTAAAATAGTCACCTTTAGCGCTCCGTAAACCTAGTGTCAAGAACGGCGAAGAAGTTCTAACCTCTGCGACCGTCGAATATAAATCGTAGTGCGGGGGGCAAGAATGCTAAGCTGACATTGCCGGCAATTATCTGGTAGATTCGGGGCGAGAGTTTCTGTTAGAAAAGAGCTGGGGATCAAGACTTTCCTGCTGGAGGAGCATGGCGGAGCGGATAGGGTGAACATCCAGATCGATGTTCCCATCGTGGCTCGCAACAATGTCTCTCCGCCGCGGCGCTCCGGTGCTCGTGGCCGTTCTCAGGGCCGGTCTTGGCGGACTTATTGGCGATTTATTAGTTATCGAGCGTCGAAGAGTGCCTCGTTCCTCGGTCGCAATTCACGGTGGGCTAGCGAGCAGGGTGGGGTCACCGAAGGTTGCGCAACTCGTGGCTATTGCGCGGCGGTGCTGCCTTCCACACGATTGCCACTTTAAGTGCGCCATAATGGCAGTGGGCTCGCTAAGAAGAACGCGATCTTAAGAAACGGCTCACGGTGCCTCAGCAGGGCTCGGGCGTCCGTCTCGGTTTCGCTCGATCGAAACGTGGCTTGGCTGTCTCGGTCGCTCAGGGCCCCGCGGATGCGGATCGCCGTTGGGCCTTTCACTGGGGGCCTGCGGGCTACGGGTCGCGACCTCAACGTGGTCCACTCCCTCCTCTCCCCCCTGGCCCCCTTCTCTCCTCTTCTCTCTCTCTCTCTCTCTTTCTCCTCCTCATTCGCCTGCTTCGCCGGTTCTCCCTGTTTTACTCCCTTCTGTCCCCATCCTTCTTCTCTCTCCATCCTCCGCCTTTTTTTCTCTCCAAACATTTTTACCTCCCTTCTCTTACCTTTGTGCTTTACCTAACTCGGCTCCCTTTGCCTACTCGCTCTTCTCCGGCTCTCTTCTCTCGCCGGGATCCCCGTCTATTCTTAGTCACTCTCGTTAAACCGAACGGTGACCAATGGGAGTTCCCCGTGTTTCTACCCTCTGTTCCCTGAATTATGTCATTCTTATTTTCTGCCGCTTTCCTCCGTTCTACGCCCGACCCAACTGCCGGGATCTCGGCCCGACGCTAACTCGATTCACCGAAATACAAGTTACCGTTCGTTGTCATTGTTGTAGACCAACGTGTCATTTCGTATCTGAAACTAGAGATACCCGGCTTCCTGTTCTCCACTCGAGTCAAACATCCCGAGAATGAGTTCATCCTTCGCTTACTCGTCTGCGAACTTTGATTTCTTCGTTTGCATAGCGAAACCAAGGTCACCTTCGCTGACTTGAATAGGACCGTATATTCTTTTTTGTAAACTTGTATGTTTTTAAATCAGCACCAAGTGTATAGTAGTGGGAATAATATTTCACTCGTTGACACGTTTCATTTTGGAGCAGTGTCACCTGTAAACACACCTAGGACGAATTGGACAGCTTAGGTTGCTGAAAGCAAACAGTAGAGTGTTGTTTGTGATCCCGGATTCTTTGGTAGTCTTCTTTGGTTTCTTCAGAAGTAAACAACGTTTCGAGTTATCGTCTTTCAAATCAATGCTTTCACTCGAAATTTTTTTTATACGATAGTTTTCACGCATTGAGTTAAAAAGTACACTTTTTCCCGAATTGAATGTCGACTGTGACCCAACTTTTATTTTAATTCCAAAACCTAACATTTCTTCCGAGCTAGAATATTTCCATTCTATACGATTTCTTTCATTTTATAGATATGAAAGTGATATAATACCTCACGCAATTAAATGTTTAGTAATCCATTCAATACAAAAAAAAAATTGAATACTGTGAACAATAATTTGAATAATGCTATAACAATTTTCAGTAGCGCTTCAGAGTCGAGTGCTGAGGGTCAATTATATTATCAAAATACAAATGCCCCAATTCCCAGAGCAGCAGGGGACAAGGATTAAATTAGAAGAGCTAACCCAGTTGTTGGCTATCATGAAGACACAAAGAGTTAAATCGAATAAATCGATGCTTATCGCCGACTTATCAGGGGCATTTGGCTCGTGATAAAAATGGCGGGAGCCCTGAGAACGCGAGCGGGGGTCTCCGATCGTCGAGAGAATCCTCGGCGAAACGGTTCCCGCGAGGAAGCACTTGCCCTGATTTTCGTACGGAGGATCGCATACATCGGTGCAGCAGGCTCGTGATCACGACCTCCGCGATCGGAAGAGCTTAATCATGCTGCAAACATGCACCGTGGTGGCGTATACGGCGTACACTATACACTGAGATATGCAGTAGGGCTAACTTAAATTTGCAAAGTTTGGGATCCGGAAATAAAATTCTAACGTTAAAGGGTAGCATTTCTCTTCGAGTAATAGACATCTCGACAAACTAAAAGAATAGATATAGCAAACGGAAGCAAGATGGATGCAGTCTGTCGCACCATTTTTGTATTACACCGAAAATTTCAAACATTCATAATGAAGAACAGTATTTGCACATTTTCCTTCTAATTTTCATAGAATGTGTGTCATGTATTTTTGCTTGGGAAATGTGTTTAATTCGCAGAAAATGAAAATAACTATTTCCCCTCAATTCCAGTAAATTCCCCTGATCTGTCGTACCATTTTTGTATTACACTGAAAATTTCAAACATTCATAGTGAAGAACAGTATTTGAACATTTTACTTCTAATTTCCATAAAATATGTGTCATGTATTTTTGCTTGGGAAACGTGTTTAATTCGCAGCAAATGAAAATAACCTTTTCCCTGCAATTCCAGTAAATTCCCCCGGTCTGTTGTACCATTTTTGTATCGCACCGAAAATTTAAAACATTCATAGTGAAGAACAGTATTTGCACATTTTACTTCTAGTTTTCATAGAATATGTGTCATGTATTTTTGCTTGGGAAACGTGTTTGATTCGCAGAAAATGAAAATAACTATTTCTCCTCAATTCCAGTGAATTCCCCTGGTCTGTCGTACCATTTTTGTATTACATCGAAAATTTCAAACATTCATAATGAAGAACAGTATTTGCACATTTTCCTTCTAATTTTCATAGAATGTGTGTCATGTATTTTTGCTTGGGAAACGTGTTTAATTCGCAGAAAATGAAAATAACTATTTCCCCTCAATTCCAGTAAATTCCCCTGATCTGTCGTACCATTTTTGTATTACACTGAAAATTTAAAACATTCATAATGAAGAACAGTATTTGCGCATTTTACTTCTAATTTCCATAAAACGTGTGTCACGTATTTTTGCTTGGGAAACGTGTTTAATTCGCAGCAAATGAAAATAACTATTTCCCCTCAATTCCAGTAAATTCCCCTGATCTGACGACAAAAAGCGAGCGCTGTGGTACTGGCTCGGTTCCGCCGCGCGGAATAAGCTATCCGGGCAGCAGCCGCGTAATTCCTGGCGGAGCACGATTAACCAACGTTCCACTTCTATTTAGCAACAGGAATGTAATCGTGCGTAGATCGTTGAACGCACGGGATTACGCGGGGATTCTGTAGCCGTGAAAATTTCACGTAGCTTCGCGGCGGCGCGGCGCGTTCGTTAGGGAACGCGGTAATTAACTTCGCCTCGCGGCGAAGACAGGAATTCGTGCTTCTGTGCGCGGCGCCGGTACAATTTTCGCGATAACATCCTGCTAACTGTATCTCTCGGAGGACAAGCCGTGAATCAAAGGACCGGCGTGCGCTCCGTTATCGTTGCGTAACGAGGCTCGAACCAGGCCTGCGATGAACCGCGAACCATTATCGGTCTTGCGCGGAGCGCAATTTGTTCGAATAATTCGAGCGCGTCGGTCTGTATTAATTTCAGATAGCTCTCGGGGAGGGGCGCCGGGCCGGTAATTTTCAAATTACAAGCTGCCCCGGCCGCGGAGTTACGGGCTCCGGCCTTCGGGTACACCAGACCATTCAGAACATTGTCTAAATAATAGCCTAATGGATAAGGTATTCCGGCAGGCGGGTACGCGCCGCGCCGGACGAGCTTCGCTTCCAGGACTTGCACCTTGTGGTTGGGCTCCTCGCAACGACAGTCTATATACCCTTACGACTAGCTTCATTCCCCTTTAAAGTGTTTTAGAGGTACTAGAAGTGGGTGCTCGGCCGTTTTCTCCGGCAAACTGCTGCACCGTCTCCGGTTCCCGTGGCCGAGCTACACCGGCCGGGAACGGCCGTTGCTAACCCGGTTCTTGAAGATTCATCCCGCGTGTCTCGTGCCGACGTGCCGGCTCTTATGGTTCCTGGTAACGATCTTTTCCGATAGCTACACGATTTAAACGCGAACTGCACGTGCATACATGACCGCTCTAAAGCGATCTTGTACCTGCATAATTTCCTGAACGTATTTACGCATTGCTGCCCAGAACGTCAGTCCGCCGGAAGTCTGCGTCGGGAACAGAAAAACTGGTGCGGACCAAGTTTGTTTTGCAATTGTGCACCCCACGCGGCCGTGGTCCTCTTCATGTCCATTAGGGTGGTCCTTAGCTGTAACGATCAACCATTTTTTTGAGATTTTTTTGGTCCTTTAATTATTAATGATTATAGAATGTATGTGACAACGGGAATCTCGGGCGAAATGAATAAGGCTGCCCTTTTTAACCCTTAGCACTCGAATGACGACTGTAAGGCGCCACAAAAAATTTCTGTATCATTATTCAAAATATTATTTACATTATTAAATTGGTTTGTATTTAACAAATTACTAAACATTTCAGTACTGTACGAGTAAATTGCACCATTTTCGTATGTCTAGCATGAAAACATATATATAGAAGGGAAATATTCTACGTCGGAAGAAATGTTTCGTTTCAGAGTTAAAATGGCTTCGAGTGCGAAGGGTTAATTTATCGGCCATCATCTGTGTTAAAAAGGCCAGCCTTATTCATTTCGCCCGAGATTCCCGTAGTCAAATAGTTTCAATAGTTTCCCGTTTTCGTAGTTTGTCAAGTGTCATAAGTTAACTATCTTTCCGTAAACTATCTGTCCTATATCAAAATCTATTTGTATATGCTTTTCGCAATAACTTTACTCGTAACGAAGCGTGACAATTTAGGAGTGTAACACCAGAAAGAATTCGAAAGTCGAAAAATAAGAACCACCAAAAGGAGCACCACCATTCCAATGTTTCTTCCATTCTGACCTCGTGTGACCTTGAGGGTCATTGTATCCTACAATGACACTGTGTCTTGAGACACGCTGTTATATGATATAAACATATAGACATATATTGACATTTCATATCCAAAATTGAAGGTCGTCTTTTTCATTTATGAAAAAACTAGTGCAAACACAAATAATTTCGTCTCTGCACCGTTTGACGAGAGGAAAAGACCGTTCGGCGCGGCGAATGATTCTCGGCGTATACCGAAAATGGTGCACGCGGCAGGGAACGTGTTAATTACATTCGACGATGACGGACAAGAAGTTTTCAATCCGGTAGACCGCGGTACACTAGAAACTGTAACAGCTATTTTCCCGGAACGATTGAGCGCGGCAAAAAGCGTATTGCGGCGTCGATTGTCGCGATACGCGGAAAGAAGTTGAGTCGTTCGTCTTCGATCGCGTTCGCGGTGGTCTGTCGCGCGAAATGGCGATCGACGATCCGTCAACGAGTAATTTTCATACCGCATCGAGGTTGCTTTCGCCCGGGTGAAAAACTTCGTTAGCCAACAGAAGAAAAGTTCCCGTGCGCGGACGGGGTTCGTTCACCCACCCGGGGACCTTGAGGCGCGCCGAACGTGCTCGACCTTGAGATGAAAACTGTCCGGGTTCGTTTTGGCGATAATTCTCGTCAGCGTTCGCTCGGCCCTGCGAAAACGATTGTCGCGTACCGGGTTAGCCGAGCGCGAAAGGCCGTCGTAAAATAAATGTCAAGTCTAACGCAATTACTTTGGCCCCTCGTTGTCGTGCGGGCCGTTGTCGTCACGAGGAG
This sequence comes from Halictus ligatus, assembly GCA_028454255.1. Classification (NCBI taxonomy): domain Eukaryota; kingdom Metazoa; phylum Arthropoda; class Insecta; order Hymenoptera; family Halictidae; genus Halictus; species Halictus ligatus. The sequence goes on from CM052133.1 coordinate 6,021,186, forward strand.
CCGCAGCACGGCGTCGGTCATTAATTCTGCTAATTTGTGGCGCAACTGAATGGGAATCTGGAAGCGTTATCTCCGGCGTGTCAGCGTCGCCCTTGGTCGTTCCGAAGGAGCGTGACACGACGGAGATCCGTAACGAATCGCGCGTCGCGACGTATCCCGCCTTCTTGAAAAACGCGGAGCACGAAATGTTTCAGACGTTTCCGTCGACCATCACCGAGCGCGCGCGGGCGCGCGCAGTGGCTCGTTACAGTTCGACTTGGATATCGGTTCACGGAGTTCCCCTGTCGAGCAAAAGTGTCAAGCGGTAAATAATAAACAGCTAATTTGCGCCGGGCATCTGACTCGGCCATTAACTCGCCTGCTTACGGTATCCGAGCCAGAAATCACCGGGGCAGTGCCCGATAATCATCAGCAATGTTATCTAACGAAGGATCGGGGGAGCGTGTCCTGTCCGATACGCCGTGCCGCGCCGCACCGCGCCGGCCCGCTAAATTAGTTCTGGGAACGCGATTACCCGCGAACGATGCAAATTGAAGGAACGTCAACGTTCGTTCGGTCGCCGGGCACACGGTTTTCGCCAGATAATCGCGATCCGTGCGCCCCGCTCAATCGCCGCCACTTGAAGCACCATTAAACAATTACGATAAGAAGGTATACGTGCCGCGCGGTGCCAATAATTCTCTCGAACGTTCTCCAGCGCGGCGCGGCGCGGCGCGACGCGAGAGCGGAACCTTGGCCCTCTGTGTCACGAGGTGAGACGCGTCGACGGGTTAAAAGGAAACGAGGCGAGCATCAATCTTCCAGCTTTTAATAACCTAATACGGTCTCGGCTGGTAGCTAGGATACCGTGCGCAGCATCCATCCACTCATCGCCCCGATCCCGGCCCCGGCCCCGGACCCGAAAACCATCCCGAAGAAACCACCTACGGCTGGTTCGCCCCGCTGGTAAAGACACGCACCAGAACAAATTGGGATCAGCCGGTTGTTTGACAAATTTCGTCTAGCGCCGCGGGAGAGTGCCTTCTAATATCCTGCCGGCTGGTTCTTCCTTGTTCTACCTTCTTCTCCTCCTCCTTCTTCGGACCCCTCTTTCACCTCTTCCTTCGGGTCGTTCTTCGAGAGCAGTTGGTCCGCCGCCGGCCATCCTTGTGGTATTCGTTGCACGAACACTCGCCTCCCGCGGCACGACCGCTTCTTTCTCTCTTTCTCTCTCTCTTTCTCTCTCTCTCTCCGGTTGTCTCTCTTTCTCTTTCTCTCCCCCTTGGTCTATGAACAAGTCCAAGGGGAGCGTGTGTATGTGCGCGCGCGGCCATGTACCTCACCATGAACGTTCGTACCGAAGCGTGCAGCGCACACTACCGCGATAGGTGGTAGGACGGGGAGGATGAGGCCTTCCTCCGTTGAAGAAGGTACCGCTATCGACCTCCGACCTCTTCAGCCGAGCGAACGAGGCCTCCTTCCACTGGCACCGGTAATTTTGCCTTCGGTCCCGGCTTCCTGGTGCTACTCGGATCTAGATCATCGAAAATCCGAGAGGGGCGCCGCTACGCTCTCGTGATCCCGGCACCCCGGTAGGCCCGTGAAATCGACGAAAGCCTAACCACGATCCCGATTGGCCGACGATCTCGCGTGCAGATTACTCGTTTTCCGAGTTTTCTTGCCGTTCTTCGCGAAAAATTCCGCCTCGGTCCACTCGGGATCAAGATTAGTCCCTCGCGTTCCGACTTCGAGCGAAAACTTGGCGAATTCCTGTTCCTTCCTGGTGCTACACGGACAGCGGATCATTATGCAAAATAAACATTTTTTACATGAATTGCAGGAAATAGGAATGAGATAGAAATCTTTTATCATTTCATTATCATTCATTTCCATGATTCTTGAAAGTCTATGACCCGTGGATGAGGACATTTTTAATAGATCCTTCAACTTCACCCTTGGTTTTGTAAGGTGGCTCGGAGGCTCGACACGACACGTCGTAATTTGTTGCTTGCTCGAAGGGAACTGTTTATTTAACAAAATCTAAACGTAACATACATTTGTTAACGCAACGCATAAATCAATAAAATTATATATAACAGACAAACATATGAAACACTCAGTCATCTAAACAGTGGTATAAACATTCTTACGCTTTTTAGAATACCAGGAGTTTTGGGAGTATTAATAAAAATATTGTTTTCTATATTCTTAGATTAAACCCGCATTAAACCATCATTAAATTCTGCTACTGACTTCTCACGAGCTATAAGTGGACGCTTAAGGAGCGAAATGAAATTATGAAATGAACATGATTCACTTGATCTGTTCACGTGTTGTATCCGTCTCAGTAATTTCTAAACGCTCTCGATGAATAATCGTAAATAAGTAGAACGTATTCATAAACAACAATGGATTGTCGATAACGAACCAAACCGGCCAATTATACGCAATCATGGTTAATCGGCTATCTGTTTGCGGGCAGGTTGCAACGACGGTTTCCTGCTAGCAGTTGCGCCGCAAGTTCTGCTGCGGATCTGCTAAAAATGCAGCTGCATCGAGCGGAGCTTTCCCCTGGGAGACAGAGGGATCTGCGTAGCATATCGTGGAAGATTATGAATGGACGGCTACCTGGAAAACGGAAACGGAACACGGTCAGGTGGAGAACGAGGAGCGCTCTTCTGCCGGACTTTTCCCCGTGGGAATGGCGCATTTGCAAACTAGCATGCAGCAGGAGCACTCGCATTCCGCGGTAAATAGCAAGGCGAGCGGGGCCCCGGCGCAACAAAAACGTCGGACGTTAGGCGAATTCGAGATGAGAAACCGTTCCTTAGGAGAGAATTATTCAAATTGCCGATGAACCCGAACAGTATTCCGCGGCGGTGCACTGTAACAAGTACGTAGAACCGAGAGCGCGGCAGAACAACTGGTAGCAAGGAGGTGCAGGAAATAATGTCGTGGGACCGTTTTCGAGCACGATCGCCGTTTCCACCGGAACGTCGTTTAACGGCCACGCGTTCCCCACTGAAGGGAACCGATCGCACGGCGTATATTTGGGTCAAGATCTGTTGCGCGTCCAAGAGAAGATGCCACGCGAAATGACAAACGGGGAATCTCCGTTTGTTCAACCTTATTCGTACCTCTCTTTACAGGACAGCACCTTACGTCTGCGATATACAGTGATTTCTCTATATATGTCGCCTGGATGATAAACGTCGCGGAATTATCCCCACTACCCCAGGGTCTACCCCGTGAGGGGACGCCAAGCTCAAGAGACCTCGGACGCTGAGGAATGTAAACGTAACACGGGTCGGGTATGTCTCCTGCACGATATACGACACTGGCAAGACCCGTATTGTTGACATACATCGAGAATTCACTGTCTTAGTCGTCTACGTTGTTTTTGGATGACGTACCACTTCGCGGCGCTTCGAAATTATAACTCTTCTTCAGAGTCGCTCATATTCGTCGTTATGAACGTCTAAACCGCGACTGAGGACATGTAAATGTCGCGGTTCTATTATAAACACACCAAAGGAAGTTATTTTGAGTAGCTTTCATCAACACTCTCCTCATCAGTATCGAAGCTCCAATGTAAACTGGATGTAATTCCATCCTGAACCCTTTTTGGTCCTCTGTCGAGTCAGCCTGGACATTAACTTTTGTAGCAATATTATTAACTTATTTGACTGATTTACATTCATCGACAACGCCGCAATTGCACGACTAGTTGTTGCAAATCGAAAATACCGTGGTTCAATAATGTCAGGGTAACTAGGAAACATTTGAACATAAAATTTGTCTTGTAAGAGTAATAGTTTTTGCTTGATCGCAGTCCAAAGTCAACTTGTTACTTTCGGCTCCGGTTTCCCCTAGCTAGTAGTATATAATCCATACTGTAGCTTCGTGACGTCGCTCAGGTTTCGATTATAGCATTTCCCCTACTCTCTTGTCTTACCGTCTGCGAGTTTCTGCGTAGCATCTTCTCGTGGACGGACGAGATACGTCCCGCGAAAGATGTACAACTCCGAGCAGCGCGGCGCGGAACGCGTGCGCAACGCTCGCCTCGGATTAGCCTGATGACTAATCCTCGATACCACGAGCCTCGGGACAAGGGTAACCGCTTTCGAGCAATACCGAAATAACGGTTATCGGCGGAAAGGCAAATTAACCTCGCCGCCTCCGGCTCCGCTACCGTGGTAAAAATCGCAAAATCACAATGGTCGATCCTCCGAGCCTCTAAGCGGCCATTTAATTTGAGTCCGCGGTCTCGCTGTGTAATTCTGATCGCCGATACCCTTCCTCTTTCGCGAACAAAGAGATTCTCGGCTCTTGTGTAAACGACCTGCGTGTTCTATTCTTTTCCCGTAATCTGCCGCGACGGTTATCATAAGCAGGACATCGCCCTCCTGCGATTTCTCTATTAATCCTAGCACTCCCAGGGAGGGGAGGGGAGGGGAGCTCCTTGAACCCATAGGTTGGAAAACTTTAAATTAGGACTGTTTTTCTTGGGTGAAAAATTCTCAAACAATTATTCGTTGTGGTTTGTACATTTAAGTTTATTATTCCGAAGTCCGGTTGGTGTAGGAGAAAAATTGCAGTGCATAGATAGGAAACACAAGACTACGCGTTTAAGTACACTTAAATATTACAATACTTTTTTTAAAGAACAATTTTTTCAGAAGAAACGCGTAAAGAAGAGTACGGGTTCGAGGAGCACCCACCCCCACCCCCGAATCTTTTTTTCTACCACATTTTATATCTGCAGATTTGAGGATTAATTACGACAAAGCGTCGTATTCCGAGCTGTAGAGACGACTACAAAACTTTTTGCAAAAAGATCTTTGAGGTTTTGAAATCTGCTTGAAATCTGAATGTGAGTCAGAATCGGCTTGAATCATGTGCCTATATATTCTGAATCTACTCTGATAACATTATCGGAATACGGGTGTATACTTATACCTACAGTCACTCGTAATGATCTTCGGACATTTTTAAACGATAATTTTTTAAATATTGGACCATACGACTTGAATTTGTTTGAGAAGCTAGATTAGTTTACTACATGACGTGAAAAAGACATCTTGATAAGATGACAGAGAAAATACTAAAAGTTGTTTTGTTACAACTTTTTCATGTGAGCCTTTACTTTTAATGGTAAAATGGTGTATGTAACGACTGTGCAGTCAAAACTTGGTTAGTTGCAAGCAATCCTAGCTGTCGTCGTAAATACTCTGTTACAGATTACAACTCCGCCGCCTCGAAGATAATTTCGTATCGACTTGCATCTGTAAGCCATTCAATTAGGGAAGTAATAAAGTTACCGTTATCGATAAACAATCACTCGTGATTCATGCACCTGACACGTTGACAAGCAACCACTCGTAAAACGAGCCGCAATTAATTACCGGCGATTCGTGCAGCTACAGTTCTCGACCTCCGAGAAAGTGTTTCCGATTCACGAGTCGATTTCAATTAAAAAAGTAATTTGCCGTCGCGTGACGTTCAAACGGGGACGCTTAAGCTGTTATTTTTAATTGAAACAGTCGGTACACACCGGTCGGCCCGAAGGAACCAGTTGTCCGCGCGTCGTGACGACGGCAACGACAACGACGACGACGACAATGACGACGTTTGGCACACACAGTCGTAAAAATGTTATCGTCGTTCCGGACAACCGAAATACTGAAATTAATAATCGCGGTTGTAAACAGTAATTAAGAGAGCATTTAACGAGCGTGTCCCCGAGTTAAGCAGGTACCCGAGCAGGGGAGCTAAATACGATCGAATTAGTGTCCGTCGGGTTCGGTATTTATTTCCGGTGATACGGATGCCAGTGACCGTTCGTGTGGCCCCGGAGGCGCTCGGATTCCCAGGCGACCGGCCTCGAAAGAAAGAAACGGCTCCCAATCTCGTCCGGAAAGTGATCATTGCTGCTTCAAGTCGCACGATTAAAGACGCCATTCCCGGGGCCCGGTCGCGCGGGAAAGAAGCTTGAAAATGGGGCCCGGTCGAGTGTCATCGTTACCGTCCGGAGAAGATTAAATCGGCCAATCGAGGGAGCGAGATAGACCGTGTCCAAGGGGTGGTGGGGGGGGGGGGGGGACGAAAGAGGGGGAAGAGGGTGGCAGGGATCTCTCTAGGGCCCAGCCGATAAAAGCGTCCTCTGCCGAACGTTACTTTGTCCTCGCGCGGCCGTGGCATGGCGGGACGGAGGGGCCCCGAAGAAAGGATATAAAAGAGAGAACGATAGAATGGCCCGGCGAGGGAAAGAGACGTCCATTCGTTTTAATCGCTAATCGCCAATTACCTGGACCGTCCCGCGCCCGAAACCCCCAGAAGCATTTTAACGAGCCGCCGTGTCGCCCGGCCCGGAATTTCACTTCTGCCCGGTCGGCTTCCAAGCGTTCTACGAGCCAGGGGCCAAACGCCGTTCACGGTATCTCCTTCCTCTTTCCCTTTTACCGCTTCAGAAACCACCGCGCCGCGCGCGCTATCTCCTCTTCTTTTATGTAGAATTGTCGGGCGTGTGTGCGTGCGCGCGCCCGTACCAATTAGCGCATACTTGGGGCCCTCGGTGTTCGGGTGCCCGACCGGGCCCAGCCGGTGCCCCGGCGGTCGCTTTCGGTGGCCACCGAAACCCCGCGTCTACGGAATGGGACGAATCGCTCCAAGGCCGTCTTTTCACGTTTTATTTCGACATCGCTCCCCTTCGGCCCGTCCGCCCGGGCTGAACTTCTTCTGCGCTCTCGCTCGCCTGTCATAGGCGTGGAGAATGAATCGGCTTTTCAATGGGTCTTATAATCGATTGGCTATCCCACCGCGGATAAGAGGATGGACTTTATTCGGTATCGCATCGAAGATCGCACGGACCGTTCGTGCCACCACGGAGAAAGGAATTAGCCAGGGCTCGCCGGTCGAAGGCTTTTGCGAGGATACAGTGTTGCAATTTAAGCTCCGAGCGATTTAGATCCGTTTCAATGGAAGCTTGCGACGAGAGGCGGGCATGCTTCTTCGACGACGTTACGATATTAGAACAACCGTCAAGGTAAAAGGATTAATTGATTTACGGGACTTTCAGTTCCACAGAAACGCTGGACTGTGAAACTCCAAGATGTTGTTGACACATTGTTGACCGGCAACAGAAGCTATCTCACGTTCATCGACAGCTATTATTTCGTAATTGAATCTGGAAGTGAAACACATAATGTATAATGCATTGAAATGAAACTTTGGACGTATCTTTTATATAACTTTTTTGGTTTGGGCATGAAAATACTGGTTAACCCATTAGCGCCCATTGTACTCGCTTGAGTACAGGATAGAAGATTATATTTGTTTGCTTCTATCGCCATCTAAGATTGTCTAGATGTTTCGTCCATCGCTTGCTAAAATTTAAAACAAAATTCTTGGGCGTTAATGGGTTTTTTTTTAATTTTAACAAACGATGGACAAAACATCTAGTTATTTTAGATGGCGCTAGAAGCAAACGAATATAATCTTGTTATCCTGAAGCGAGTACAATGGGCGCTAATGGGTTAACTCGTGAACGGTCAACAATGTGTTAATGCTCGGTATAGTTTGTTTACGTTAGAGCGATATCCGAGCTAAACTCTTCTCTCATTTGATTGCCTAAGTCCCCAAAGTATTAGGCATTGCGCTCATGCGATTACGTCCGTCGCTTCGACCTTCGTGTGACCTCGTCCTTAACGAAGGAACGATAATTGCATTTGTTTTGAACATTTGCAGTCCAGCAACAAGTCTCAGCTTTCGAGTGCACGAGTTGGGTCTGTGAGATCCATTAATTGAATTTGTACAGTCTCAACTTTAGTTAAACAGATTTAAAATACCTTGAGGAATTCGTGTTTTACTAGAAGTATTAGGTCGTCCCATAAGTTCGTCCCGTGGATATGTTTATATTATTCACCATTGAAAAGTATTTTAATAAAAAACCGCGGACGATATGATGTCGTTGCCAAAAAGATCAGAAAACGCTGTGGAATGAAAGAGTGATTACATATTTTATTTTTAGAATTTAAATGGTACAAGAGTAAACGGCACGAGCTTATGGGACGATCTAATAGTTTTACATAATGGAGCAACAATCGTATTGTTCATGGAAAGCCTCGAGTTGTTAGAAGAAATGTAAACGAAAAATTGGACACTTCGAGTTTTGCATTAGAGGGTTAGTATTCACGGAAATATTACAATGAAAATACTAAGTTAAGAGATACATAAACAATTTCTGCATCATCTACTTTACATATTTAAGTTTATATACTATAGCGTCGATACGGATTAGGTTTCAGCACCCAGAAGAATACAACCATCGGTCGAGGTAACGCGTTCACCGTGTACTAACAATGAGCTTCCTTTCGGCTACGGAAGCGATTATCCTAACCTTCTCAAGAAACAATGGATTACCGTGCTTCCTTTCCAATGAAAATTCGTGAACGCCAATGGTGAATAGGTCCTCGAGAATGCTGGGACGAGAACGGCTTTCCTTCGGATTTTCGTAACGGTTCTAGCAGCCTGTTTCGCGCCGTAGGATTAAGTATACGGCACCATGGGAGCTAAGTAATAACTAGCAATAGAATCAGAAACGCCGTGGAGTTGGGCATGGTGGATGGGATGTACGTGACTGAACGTCGATGATTTTTATCCGTGTATTGATGACGGGATATCTATAGATACGGAAACGAGGTGTGTGTTGCGGGTGTGAGAGCCGTCATCTCGGCAACTTAAATGCCTCGGAACTCGTGGCCGATAATATTCGAGGAAAACTTAAGCTAAATGGTAGAGAAACGAACGACTATGGAAAAATGCTACAAACAAGACACCCCCTAATTGAAATCAAATCTGTCCACGTGTGAATTCACGTTGCTCGCAGTTCGATCGTCACGCGATACCTGACAATTTCCCTCCGTTGATCAGTTTTTCCACAGAAGCCTCGTCAAAATTCCTCGTACCGGAAGTCACCAGCAACGCCATCGTGATTCTCAGCCACCTATTCCGCGCCGCCGATAATCCGGAAACTCGTCGATCGGCAAGATGTCCTGCTTCGGCGGTCACGACGAGCAAATCTACATGGTCGAGATGCTGGTGGACAAGCTGACGCTGACAAAAGAGAAGATGAAGGACATCGGTAAATTCCCTATAGCGATAAAGATCAAATTCTTGAAGTTCCCGGTGTTCGAAATCACCCGGCACGATTTCTACGCGTACAAACCGCCGCCGCCCGAGGACGAAGGCTGCACTTGGCATTACATGATTGGGAGGAGCTGCATGTTCGTCATGCAGCCGAAGGAGCTGGTACGCGAACTCCAGTCGAATATGGTGATGGTCGGGGTTTTCCGGCTCGGAGACACTTATCCGACAGCGGAGACCGAGATAACCTTGCCCGGTTGTCTTTGCGATCAGGTCGCGATGAGTCTGAACGATCCGGAGAATCTGCCGAAGCCGTTCGTGGTCAAGGGCAACTACAACTTGATCGATCCCGGCGACAACGACTCGGGAACGCTGCAAATGGAGCTGAAGTTGCTCTGCTTCGGCAGGTCGTTCATGACCCACTACGAGCTTCATCCGCAGTTCTTCGCGTTCAGGAATCAGGAGAACGAGCGTGAATTTTGCGTGAGGAGACTGGTACCGGCGAGTTATCATCCGGAAGGACTCGATAAGGACGTCTCGCAGTTCCCCGACAGAACCACGTTGAACGAGCTGAAGGGAATCGATCCTACCGCGCAACGTAAAAAGGGGAGAGGAAGGAAGAAGGGCAAGAAGGGCAGAAAGGGTAGAAAAAAGAAGTGAAACGTAATTATTCGGACATCCGTTATAGAGGCTGCCTTGAGTTGTCGCCGAATCGTCGCCATGGCAACCGTACGCGATACATTTCACGGAAAATTAATCAACTCGACGTGTCGGCGCGGATAGGTTAATATTTCTTGGCCGTAAATCGACCACAAAATTAATGGCGTGTTACAGCCAGTGATATTTCTGAAAATATTCGCGGGTTCACGGTTCCTCTCCAAATTCCTGTGTAACGTCAAGAATGTCTAGGGCAACGAAGTCGAAACGAAGAACACCGGCTCCGGACGACGAGCAGCTGTACATGCTCGAGGTGTTCATCGACAAAGTGAACTTCAATCCGGAACGAGCCAACGTGAACGTTCAGAATTTAACAATTTTCGTCAAGTTTTCCGATCTGCCGGAGTACGAGCTGAGTATCCTTAAAAATCTACGGGACGATCGTACGGAGAATCGTGAACTCTCCGAAAATTCGAGCGTTTTCAAATCTGGCAAATCGTGCCTTTTCGCAAAGTCGCCGAGCAGCCTGATCAGAGCCATAAGATTTGCCCCGCTGCGTCTGGAAGTGTACCACAACGAATCCTCCGAAGGAAAAGGAAACAGAGATCTCCTGGGCACGGTGAAGGTTACATTACCTTCGTGCATGTGCGCCTACGTGTCGAACCTCCGAAAAGAAACGGACGGACTGTCGACGCCTTGCGTGGCAAAGAGCGACTTCGATTTGATCGATCCAGGGGGCCGAGTGTCCGGTACCGTGTGCGTTGTCCTCAGGTTATCCTGCTTCGGAAGTTCTATCGTGAAGCATTTCTATCTGAACGGGAAGAATTTTATGCTGGAAGATTCGCCTATTGAAAAATTTCTGTGTCCCAATCTGGCTCCGACCGAGGAGAAAAAGGACACCGACGAGGCGAAAAAGTTGCCGTCGTTGAAGCGTCCGGACACTCCGCCGCGCATTTCGATGGACGATCCCGGTTTCGTGGATCTGACCACCGCCGAGAAGCTGAACGATCCTAAGTTCCGAGAATTAGTGTACAGAACGTACCCAGATGAGCCTACTTGCCGATGTCAGCCGACTGACCGAGCGACGCATCCGATGGAATGCCGTTCCGGCTGCAACCGTCCTTGCTGCATGAAGCTGAGGAATCCCGAACTGATGCAGGCGCATCAGCCGAAACCCGTCGACGACTCTTTGTCCAATACCTATTGTGTCAATGATTATCTAACCCCGAAGGAGGACAGGCAGGACTGCACGACCACGAGGCTCAGAGGCGGCGGAGACATCGAGCAAATTTACCTAGACACGTCCCAGTACAGATGGCCCGACTACGACACCGACTACACCTGGTACGAGGACAAGAACGCGAGGGTGTGTCGTTTGGAAGGCGGCGGAGAGAACGACATGTCTAGCTGCGGCTGTTCCGGTGGAACGGTGCCGGTCAAACCTTCCCAGTCGAAGCAACGGGGTGTGCAAGCTGCGTTCGATGCCTGCAAGCCTCGAATAACATCGACAGGCCCGAGGGCCGCCTGCGTTTGTCCCGGCAAAGACACGCAGATGTGGCACACGGGCGTTGCGAAATGCTCGAAACAACCGTGTCTGGGGATCGACTGTCTGATCCGGGCGTTCAAGGAGACTCAGGAGTTCGTCGATTCCATCGGCAAGGTGCCAGGCCTGGCGGGGCTCGGTCTAATGGACCCATCGGAGAGTCCTTACTTCGGTAGAGACGTGGACAAAGACTACATACCGAAAGAACCGCCGCCGAAATTCAAGAAGAAGGAACAAACTACGTCGCAGCACACGTTGGCGGCATCTTCTTGCGCGGCACCGTGTAGCAGACCGGGGCTCATGGCGTCGGACGATTGTCCGCCGCCTATGCTTTACACGCCTCCTGCCCCATTAGGAGCCGTTATGGTGCCACCCCGATTAGGAATCGTGCGAGAAGCTATACCCGTTCTGCCGGAAGTCGCGCCGGTAGCCCTCGGAAAGAAGAGGAGGGACGAGAAGAAGGGCGACGACAAGGACAAAGCTCGTGATAGAGACGGCGACATGTCGATCGTCGGGATAATGGATCTGCAGAATGGACCTTGCGGCGAGCCCATGTGCAAATCCCGGCGAAAAACGGCCGTCGATGCCGTCGACGGTGCGCTCAGCCCCTCGTCGTCGAAGGCAAAAATGGCTCGGAAAATGTCAACCGCGAAGAAACGTCGAGGTGTGAAAGGTGGAAAGTTTGGAGGCGGGAGAGGACGTGTCAGAGCCATGGTGCGTCAAAAAGGAGGCGCCGGGGGAGATTTTGAGAATGGAATGGAGGGTAAGATGGTGAGACCCAGCAAGAGAATAATGCGATACGTCTATTTCGTTGGTGATTACTATCCGGGTATCAACTACGGGCACCGGGACTGCATAGACATTCGCATGAGGGTGCCGGCTAATATGGGCTGGCTGTGGAACACCTTGTCCACGCCGGGAAATCTGAAGCCGCGTATCGGTTGGAGACCGGGTGCTATAGGCCGGAATCTGTACGCGATGCTTCAAGAGGCGAAGGAGGAGTCGTACACCCCGGAGGAATCGATGTCCGCGATCACCACGAGATCGGCCGATCGTGGAAAAGGTGCTCGCGGAGGGAGGGGGGCCGGTGATCGCGGAAGAACAATGACTGGAAGAGGAAGACCGGGGTTAGATCGCACAAGAGGTGGCACGGGACGTCTAGGAAGATCGGCAACGTTGGACCGAAATCGTGGTAAATCGGCGGGGAGTGCTCGACAGAGATCTCCGAGGAGGACCGGTGGAAGAGCCTCTGCGTCTATGAAAGGAGCACAGTCGGCGCTGGAGGACGAGGAAGCGGCTAAAGATCCACCGACTCTCCACATTCACAGAAAAGATGGCACTTATTACGTGACGATGTACCCCATTAGGCAAGAGCCACCGGACGAGGCGCACGTGGCCGAGCCCATGAAGCCGCTGCAATTTAAGATCGTAAAGAACAAAGACGAAGCCTCGGTCGCGTCCAGCTCGACCGCGTCCGACATGGAAATCGAATTCTCTCCTCCCGCGGCGGTCACCAGGAGCCGCAAGAAGCCCGACGTGATTCACGTCGAGACGCAGGTCCGTCAGCAGGAGATCCTCGACGAGGTCAAGGCGGAAAGCGCGAAGAAGAAGGACAAAAGAAGCAGACGAGAAAAGAAGACGACAAAGCCGGTGCCCGAGAAGAAGGAACCGGTCAAGGGAAAGGGAAAAGCTTGAGCAGTCCGATCGAACGCGAGGAAGGCTTCTTGTCAGGTAATAAAGTGCAACGAAAAATGCAGTACCGCTAGAGGTGTGCGAGAGAACCCGAAAATGTCGATCACCCGATGGTCGGGACGGGCCGGAAAAGCATCGGATCGAAACTAATCGGCTTCTCGAAAAATTCGGGATTTTTTATCGTATCGAGATTCGCAAGAATATTCAAGATTCCCGATACATTCGAGAATCCCTAAATTTGTATGCCTGAGCCATTTAAATATTTAATTTAATTTTGGGAGAGTGCACCTGTTTCCTTAACACCTTGACATGCAGACAGACATCTTAGACAAGACATTTGTTTCTTATGCCAGAAAAATATTGTTTAATATTAACAGCAAATATTAGGAACTTGTCTATTATCATCCCAGGAACATATACAATTTAAATAAATGGTAGGTTCGATCAATGGTAGTTTTGAATTTCATTTGATTCGAACGTCAAGGCGTTAATCATTTTTAAAGAATGACGAGTATACTCGATAAAAGCAGAGCAAGTGCAGTTGCTGTAAAATGTCTTTTGCCTTGTGTTTGTTAATGTCTTGTATTTTATCTAAATGTTACTTTTAACTGCTATTTGCTTTTACTCGTCATTTCATGAACAATTGTCATTTTGATTCACTTAAGAGTTAATATCATAGTACTCGTGCAAAAAATGACTGTACCTGTAGACTTCGACCCTTGTTTTCGTCGCCATTTTGTAAATTCCTTTGTATGTCCAACTTTCTCATAAAAACTACGGTTTTCCTTGTCTTATCCAACTTATTCCGCAAGATCTTAATCCAAGTGAATCTCCAGCATCTGAAATTACGAATACACGCAATTAACACCATTATTCGAAAACTAGGTATTAAGCATTGTTGTAAAAAACCGTTTACGCTAACATTAACTTCAGACAAGCGGGGCACACTATTAAAATCTCCGACAATTGTATAACGACTTCCATAGACCGCAGCAAATAATTCGTACATAATTCATGTATCATAAACAATGTAAAGTATTCAAATAAATATAATTATAGCTTCGTATGTTCTAAAATTATAGATATTCAACATACCGAGGATCCACTGTGCAAGTCCTTTGAACATACGAACGAACATCGCTCATTCGATATATTCGATATATATTCGGACTTGCGCGTTCGATTTGATATCGAGTGCGACATCTTCAGGCGATGGTTGCGCATAATCGTCGACATATTACCGACAGCAGTTAAACAGTACCAAATCCGAGAAGAAACTTTTATCGAATCCATTAATTTTCGAGTTTCCAACTTACAGGACCTTGGATACAACTTATTCCCTCCCCTACATACAGTATTTCCATCGGGTTACCTTTCAGTCACCGATAATATTTCAAATGCCGACGAAACGTGAAAAAACATTATCCACGAAATCGTTGTCGGTGATTTAAAGAATAACCCATTCCCATAATTTTCTACGTTCCACTGAATAAAAGAAAAAGTACAAACTTTATGTGACCAATCGAAAACGTTATAAAACGCGCCAATCTTTAAACCATAGTGCTGCAGGAAACTATATCTGTTTGTGAAATACAATACACGAAAAAGTTATATAATCAGTTTTACTTTATATATTAAAGTTATTAGGTAATTTACTGCAATATTACATTATTAGATGTTTTCATTAAAAATTTATATTTGAAAACTGGGATTTTAGTGATCCAGGTATAATGCTGCCCCCTAGTCAAATTTTTAGCCGGGACCAATTGATGTATCTTCTGTTCCAGGCTAAAAAGATTATGCAAGTTAGTGTTTAGGATTCCTCCTCTGGGTGACGCGACACACAAAGTCCGGAAAAATCTGCAAACAGCGCCATTCCTCGTAGTGGCGAAACGCCCAAGCTTGTTGTCGTTTAGTGTTCAGGATTCCTCCGTTGGGTGGCGCCACACATAAAGTCTGGCAAAATCTGCAAACAGCGCCATTCCTCGTAGTGGCGAAACGCCCAAGCTTGTAGTCGTTTAGTGTTCACGATTCCACCGCTTGGTGGCGCCACACACAACTTCCGCAAAAATCTGAAAACAGCGCCATTCCTCGTAGTGGCGAAACGCCCAAGCTTGTAGCCGATTAGTGTTCACGATTCCTCCGCTGGGTGGCGCGACACACAATTGCCGGAAAATCTGCAAACAGCGCCATTCCTCGTAGTGGCGAAACACCCAAGCTTGTAGTCGTTTAGTGTTCACGATTCCACCGCTTGGTGGCGCCACACACAACTTCCGCAAAAATCTAAAAACAGCGCCATTCCTCGTAGTGGCGAAACGCCCAAGCTTGTAGCCGATTAGTGTTCACGATTCCTCCGCTGGGTGGCGCCACACACAACTGCCGGAAAAATCTGCAAACAGCGCCATTCCTCGTATTGGCGAAACGCCCAAGCTTGTAGCCGCTAATTTTGGATTTTCACCGCCAGGTGACGCTGGCGGCACCACTCGGTTACTCGGTCGGTAACGTTTGGCTAACAGTTTGAGCGTTTTGCCGCTACGATCTAGTGGCGCTATTTTCAGATTTTCAGGAGCAGATGATTCCTGCCGCGGATTGCACTACTCCCTATGGGAATATCGGCAATAATCATTTATTGTATTCTTTAGGGGTGGGATTTAGGTTTACGGGACCCGTAAAAATGACGGGTTCCAATGTTTTTTAATTTACGATTATTGAGATTGTGAAGATCCACCTACCTGGAATTACTCAACAACCCTTTGTAGGACCTTTCTGGGATATGTCTTGGACATATCTGAGACGTGTATAGGACATACGGACGTTATTTGGACGTCCCTAGGACGTAGGAAGGTCCGGTATGGACGTCTATGGGACGGCCCGGGTGCTATATGGGATTGTGCAGAATAATTTATAATAAAATATCCATATTTATTTGTGTGTTCTGCTTCAGCATACAATTCTTTTAACGTTCGAAAATGGCAGTGACTGGTTGTTTGCACTTTTCGTGTGTCCTTTTATTTTACCGCAAAGTTTACGGTAACATTTATTTATTCCTTTGCAATTGAGGAATTTCTTTCTTGCAGTCTTAGACACTTTTCAATTCGAATCATATTATTACATATTTTTCGTAAAATACAAAATATACATATTGTACAAAATTTTATAAGAAGAATTATAGGGACTTGGAGTCGCTCTTGTTAATCTCCTCGCGTATTAGTTTCGCCAAAATGGACGTCGCCTGAGAACACAAAGAAGAGATACACAAAACAGTATTTCATTTAAAATTTGCTTCGCTGAACGATCGAAAATGAAATAAGAAATCGAGAAAACAAATTAAAAAACCTTGTCGATTTGTTCTGGTGTCGAAAAACTGAAAGCAAGTCTAAGATGTTGGTCAGGTTTCGAGGAATCATAGTTAAACGCGTGGCCGGGAACAACGAATATCCCGTGCGAAACACATTTCTTCATAGCTAACTCCGTTACATCTTCGACACCAGCTATTTTTAACCAAACGAACATTCCAGCGTCAGGCACCGTCCACTCAGCTAATCCTGCAAAATCATTATTTCGTGTGATTAACAATAAATTACCGTGAACACTGTTATTTGCGGAATTTTATTCAATGAAATCTAATAAAAGCAAAAATCAAATAAAAGTTTGCAGAATTTTATTTAACCCTCGTACACTCTGCAAACATAATTTCGTGAAAAACTTTTGGTTGATGTTCGTTCACTACCGTTTTAAGCTTTATTTCGTCTAGCTACGATTTATTTATTCATCTCGTATTTTAAAGAAATAGACGAGTTTTAACGTTATGCTGTCATTTTATTTAAAACATTTTATAGTTGGTAAAAAAATATAATTCGTCTACAATTAACACAGAATGAAATTGGAGTAACAATTACTACTAAAAAGAAACGACGATTGAAGGACAATTACCCGTAAGATTTTTTTGGAGCGAAGCCAACATAATATCTCGTCTTTCCCGATAAAATTTTTGGATACTATCGAAATGCTGTTGCCACTTCCGCATGTCCCATGTCTCCAACAATTTGTACAACAGCATCTGCAGAAATAAATTATTATACCTTCCCCAAAATAAGAAATTGTTAAGAAACACCATTGTAAATCTTTGATAAATCCTTCATAAAGCTTCAACCTTCAAACCTTATTCAATTTTAAGTTTCTCGAGTACAATAAAGATTAATGTATGGAATAAATTCTCGGTCGATGAACTGAAATACCTGTGACAACGATGAAGCATGAAGACACGAAGACTCCATGTGATAAACCATTTTTTCAATAAATTCCTTATGAGCTGAGACAACGCCAAGTCGCAGGCCAGAGCTGAGGACCTTGCTGAAGGAATCCAAACGTATCACGCGACCATCGGTGTCCAATTCGAAGAAGGTTGTAGGCTTTTCGTCGAGAAAATGGAGGAAGTAATAAGGATCGTCCTCAACGATGAGGAAATCATATGTTTTAGCCAGCTGGTAAACCTCCCTTTTCCGAGAGTCAGACAGCATCGTTCCCGTAGGATTGGATCCCGTCGGATTGACATAGAGAACCTGAAACGAATCATTTTCCAAAATTCGTATAATCAACACGTTGAATACCGTAGCGCAGGGATGGGCATTTTTGTCTCGATTGAGACAAGAGGGGCACAACTTAGGGGCACAGGTGGCGGACGCCATTGGATTAAAAACGATCGTCGGAAAATTGTTAACTAACTCACGATTGTTATTAATAACGCTGATGATTTCTATACATGAAAGAGGTGAAACGTATGGCACTCAACGTGTTAAAAATTTGAAGAAAAGTACTGTTATATTATTTCGAACTTGTTACAAACATTAAGAAAATAAATGAACGCCTATGTGATTCTCATACCTTGAAATGAATGCAGACAATTTTTATTTTGCAAAAGAATCCTTTAAATTTCAAAAATTCTTGATTTTTCTGTGGCAAGTTCCCGGGTTTTACCGTCTTTTAATTTTGCATGTTTACAAAAATTTCGAGCAATGGGTTTATAGCAATTATAGCCGCTAATAGTTTGGAAAACTGACATTGTTAAATTGGTAACGACCACACGCCACTTGAATGTGTCTAAAGTCGTTACGGACCGGCGAGTTACACATAAACCTCGAAGCCACTGGAACGTTTAATCCCGTTTGTGACAGCAGAGCGATAAAATCCGCGATTAATTCAGTCCGACGTATATACTCGCACGTAAATCGTGGCGTGAATGATATTACCCCTATCAAGTCCATTAAAGCACACGATATTGATTTACGACCACTTGTTGTTACGTCAGATAAAAACGGACGAGTTTATGCAGAGAGAGGTTGAGAATATTACCATTTAGAATGTCATATTCGATCTAACAAAGTAGCAAAAATATAGAATTAATAATAGAATATTTTGCATACTACCGTAGAATGTACATACATGTACTTTAAATCGTAATCCTCACATGTAATCAAAATTATACTCTTCACACCTCTCTCGATATTTATGTTACGTCTAGACTGCGGATTTTATGCATTCATGACATAAACGAACAAGAAAAATTTATTAGAGAAAATTACAAGAATTAATGAATCGTTAAAGATTTTGACTTAGCTGTTCTCTTGCAATTGATGTAGAAAATTTAGATTTTGCATGAAAATCCGTACTCTAGTCACATATCTATTAAATTTAAATTATTCTAAATACCTTCGGCATTTTTTTCCCTTCTTGTAGTCTCTTCTTGCAAATTTTTGCAATTTCTTCAGGAATTATTCCATTCTGGTCTTGCGGGATTTCAAGAAACTCTGGCATCATGGGATACAGCTAAAAATAAAAACGAAAGATTTTGTGAAATCAAAATTTGTTAATGATAATCGAATAGTATTTGCGACTTCGAACTTTTAATACTAAATTTCCCATTCTTGAGAAATTGTCATGTTTAAACCAATACAATAATATAATCGGACTCATTTCAAAGCTGAACATCGGCTGATCTTGATGATATTATGGACGCATATTTTTTTAGTGGCCATTGTTCACATTCAAGTGGTGAAAACAGCCCTCAAAGTTTGTGATCTGAGCCATATTTGATCGAATATCTCGAAAAAGATTAGATCTAGGGGGATGATTCAAATGGCAAAGTTCTGTATTTTTCTAGAATCGGAAATTTAATGTTCAAATACTTTTTGGATCCATTGTAAGTATTCACCGCGTTCAGGATTCCACAGTAAGTTGGTGCTTGAAGCATCACGGGATCTCCGATATCCACCGTCATTTCAAAAACTATGGCGCATCCATGCATCGAGCCGGATGTAAACATCACGTCCCAGTGGTCCTGTTTTGGCTCGTACCAATAGTTTTGGAACTCTCTCATTTTCTTCAGCAGAGGTAGGTACCTTGAAGAAATTAATGGGCCTTAGAATATTAACACACGAATATTTCAAGCGAAATACAAAAGTCTCAAACAGCTCTCTGTTCTCTAAGGATCGTGAGAGAAAAGTTATTTTTAGGAACTTTGTCTGAAAATATTAGATAATCTTTTCTTTAAACGAGTATCTTGTTTAAAGGTACGTATATTGTACTACTAGCAGTAACTTTTCGTAGGCATTTGATTAAATTGTGCGGCAAAAAATTGCAAAGTGCAAAGAAGTTAATCGTTATTTTGTCGAAAGGAAAATGAACAGAAAATTTGATAGATTTGCTTTGGCAATGTTCTTATTTTCAAATAAATAGAACATAATTACCCTTGAGATGGGCCGTATTGGAGCGACCATCCCAATTCCTCCCCCGTCAGATTCATTTTGCTGCCATCTTTGTAGCCAACAGAAATTTCTTCGAACGGGAACGTTTTGATGTTCGGCATTCCGTTTGCTAAACTGATCCCATTTGGAGTTTCCAAGAATTTTTGCGCTAAAAGTGTGTCGAATTTTATACAATAAAATTAACAAAAATTTCATTCATTTCCGTAAAGTTCGTTATCGCATCAACCTAAAACGTACGGACCTAATAGGTCATTTTGGTAGCCCTTTTCTCGGTCTTAGATATTGTTATAAATACATTACATATGTCCGGGTTTAGTACCTGAATCCCATGATATTGACCATATTTAAGGTACCACAAAATTTTCATAATATGGCTTCACATGCACAAGAATATTCTGTAATTATATGCTTTCACTAATAATGGACTTTCAATTGAAATACTGTACTTGCTATAATCCAAAGCTGCAAAGCTGTGTTTAGAATTTGATCTAAACTTGTGCATAAGAAACATTCCCTATTTTTGATGCTTTGCATCATATGAAATTGAAGCTGCTATTTGACAAGGACCGAGATTTGGATAATATTAATCAGATTAGATAATTCTTATAATAATTCTAATGCTGTGTATTAACTAATACATAACTAAACTAATACATTGCTAATCTCGAGCATGTCTAAAAATATTATTTAGATTTAAATAATGTCGCCAGAATGGTTTAAAAGGCCGTACGTTCTAATATTATGCAAAAACGAACTTTCATCTGTGATACCTCGAAATCTGATTGTCAAGTCAACTTAAAAATTTGCAGCGATTCGTGTCGTGACGTAAACTATCATTTGGCACAAGAATTAGAGCTAAATTCAGGGGACCCAAGAGGGGCGACCAAGCCCCCCTCATTTATGGACCCCCACATTCAAATCATGGTAAAATTTGTGCAAAGTCTAAATAGGTTCAATTATGTCATTTTTATTAAGCAACGCATACCAGTCGCCTCTATTACTCGGTAGATTAATTGTCAAAAATGTTTGGCGTTGTACTAACAATAAGTATACAAGTTCAAAGCGGTACAGATCATTCTTACCCCACACCCGGAGAATGCTAGGCTTCCGTCGGCTGGAGATCTTCGAAATGAATCGCGAGCAGTCCATGATTAATTTGTAGAAAATCTCACGTTGATCACGTTCACTATAATTCTCTGCAAACTATAAATGTAAGCTCTGTACCGTGTACTTCTGGCAACGAGTCGTTCGGCAATTCGCGACGCTTTAGTTTATATGAAATCAAATCGCCGAATCCGCGTCGGCCTCCAATTGAAAGCAACCTTTACTTCAAAGTTAATTTTAACCCACGTTAATGAAGCAGTAAATTCTAATCGCGTTCTCACTGCAAGAGCGCGACCGAGCGACTAATTTCCTATACTATGCAAACAAGAATTATCGTGTTATCAAACCTCGGGTTATCGTTGTAAGCAGCTTTGGATGTAAACTCTGTTCGATTGGTGGCGTGTATTTGGTACAAGGATGTCAGTAGAGAACTTTTCGAAGAAAACAGCTAAAACAATGAAACAAAAAACCAAGGTGTCACGGGAACTTCATCAGAAATAATTTTTCCAAATGATCTGCATCTCGGTTGTAGTGTTGCATGCTTGCTCGTCTAATCTAGCAAATAATATAGAATTGCAACATTAAAATTTCTCTCAAGTCACAAGTCAAATAACTATAAAGATACTGTAATCGGTAACAGACTGAACCGACTTTATTGTATAGATTCGCATAATTTTCTGTAAAATGTCGACTCCGAAATAGAATTCGCAAAATTCGTTTTTTAACACTTTTGTACATTAACCCTCCGTATGATATAAGACGACGCTTTTCATTTCGAAATAAGAAACTCGCTATCCCCTCTTCTTCTTCTTCTTCGTCCGAAATACGACGAAAGCCGGTCCCGTGCCATCGTCTTATGTCGAAAGAAAACTGTAGTGAAATATCGGCGTGGGTCAGAAATGACTCCGGCATAGGTGTAGAACTCGCAGGAGTCCGAGGGTCCCTTTAGGGAGTCTCTCTTTCGTGGTAGAAGTGTTAAATGAAAATCACGGAAGATATTGTTTCAACATTTTATGCTCAACACGTACATTTTTTTTTTTATTTCGGTATCTGAAAAAATAGAGATACGGCGAAGGAAACGAGTGTTCTAGTATTCGTTCGTCGAGAAACAATTGTTCGGTTCGGAGATCGTAGGGAGTTTTTTTTTTTTGTTATAAACAGTGTTAAGTCGGGTACATTGTTCCGGCGAAACGCTCCGCGACAGTGTTGAAGTGAATTTAGAGGGGCACGGATGTAGAAAGAATACTTTCATTGCTGTTAGGCTGCGGATAGTTGCGCAATCGTGCCGGCGTACTTTCAATTTGCGAGAACAGAATTAGCATAAGAACTTTGACGAAGCTTAACACGCCAATCAAGAACCATTCTCAGAAGCACAAGTTTCGTTATCAATTCTCACTGTTGTTATTCAACAACTGATAATTAAATGCAGGAAGAGCAATAAACGAATTTTTAGTCATTTATCGTATGTTTAGCGAACGTTTCGAATAAACAGTAGTTGGCAATATTAATGATAATACTGACAATTATGATAATAAAACATTTTGATATAAAACAAATTTACTGTAGGAAAATTGTTAATTCCTAGACATTTTCTTTTCTTTTTGGTCGTGTCGAAGAAAGTTCTTATTTCGTTTGTGAAATCCTTAATTAAAAAACAATCTTTATATCATTTTTACAACCTTTTTTTATACGAGCCCGCAAAACTGAGAATTTACGTAAACATCCGCAGTCTAATCACTATAGTAGTACATGCTGGTGTCTCAACAACCATACACCGGAGTATCAAAGTGTAATCCGCTAATTTTTATTCAATGTTTCCGTTCACTGCCATTTTCCAAATTTTATCAAACAGAAAAGATATAAAATCGATGAAAAATATTAAACAACATATATTTTCTCTTACCCCAATTTTTAAAATCATATCTCAGAGTATAACATATATTCTTTCTTACTGTTTATTAAAAAATTCGAAAAGACGTAACACAAATATTTCAGAAATTGTTTCGAACTTGTACGAATTGGTCTTTGGTATGATTCTATTTCACGTAGGGTAAGGAACTCGACTACAGTGGACGTACCAATTACTGTGCCTATATTAATTATACTCATTTTTAAAGCATAACGAATAATAAAAAAGAGATACATAACATATATATTAATTGTTTCTGAATGAAAAAATTTAATATCTCTTTTTCAATATTCATTGTGCTTTGAAAGTAAGTGTAATTAATATAGGCACACTTAATTGGTAACCCCCACAGTGATTGGGTCCCTTACTCTAGCTAATGGACAGATGCAATTTTCTGCGAAAGTGTTAAGGGAACATTGAATCTTTGATACATCCAAAAGAAAGTGTATCATTCTCGAGAGTTTCCATTGAGTATCGAAATACTTTTTCGTTTTGCTACAGTCTTCAGTGACGATTTTCTGCTGAATTTCCACAGATAAAAATATATTTCCAACGAAATGAGAAAGAGAATAGATCGTAGTACCACTTTCACATTGAATGTTCTATTGACTATCCCGATTTTTCAATTAAGTCGACTTTAGCATTTTCTACCTCAAACAATTCGATAAAATATTAACACCTAAGACTCAAATATTCTATAACGAAACGTAAACATTGGAATTTTAACCATTAATTGGCGAAGCAGAGTATAATGCACCTTAATGTCCTTTAGAGAGAAACATTTGCAAGAAGCGTTCGAACTAACTAACAATGTTTAGGAAAACGTGCGACGCCCCACAAAATTTAAGTATATGTTGAAATATGAAACACACAAAGTCAACTTTAAATTATTCAATCTTGCAAATTAAATTTCAAATGTGAATAGTATGCTAGAAGTTCAATTTCCAATGCTCCTATTATTTCATAGATTATGTAAAAGCAAAATATTCAGAGCTTCATCGAGTTATACAATTTCTTTTGTCCTTTTCATTTGGGGTTTGCCAGAACCCTAGTACACCAGTTACATTTCTGAAAAGTATTATACCAATTTAGGGTTAATTTCAAAAGTTCATAGAGTGTCAGGAGCACTGTGCCCAGCCAGTCGATGGTTAAAATGTCCATTGTAAAACTTAAATAATTCCAAAACGGAAACAATTAAATACGCTGATGAAGTTTCTCGATTTTTGTGGTTGACCTAGCCAGTCGAAATCATGTTGTGGAGGCACTGAAGACCGCAGCAGGCCTAAAGAACGAACGGAGAAGAGGATCCAGCTTGCAAATGGACGACCGTTGACTTCCGGAAGGTAAAGCTTCACGAGAGGAAGGCGCCGCGAAAGAAACCGATAGCAGGAAACGGTGAAAGTTTTCTTCATCGTACTTCAGGAAAGACTTTGTTTCGACCATTACGAAAGAGTGATGGAGCTCCTGTCCGCGATCATGACCTTCATCGTGATCAAAATCCTCTCATCATTTCTCTCGTTTTATTGTTCTCGTTCGTCTGTTCGTTTGCATTCATTTTTCTCTCGTTCTCTTTCTGTCTATTTTCGCTCTAATTTACACACGATTTCTATTGCTTCTTTTTATTGTTTGTTCGTCCGTTTCTCTCGTCACATTTAAACAATAATTATCTTTCCATAGCTCTTTCGCTGATTCCTTGCAGACGACGTTCGCTGTTTGTGTTGTTCGTTTCTGAACTCTGAGTTAGAATCGCGACAACAATGATGATCGTTCCTGACCATAATTATCGTTATTGCAACTACACTCGGACGACCGTGACGATGACAACACACATCGTCGCTGCATGGTTATCTATGTGGTAATGGAAGAAGATCCGGCGGAAAGGCACCGAGAGAAGTTCTCGCGTTGTAACGTGATTGTTGAACGTGTGATCGGGTTCGCGTTTATGGTATTTAGTCGGAAGCAAAGTAATAATGCTAATCAATGACAAGGGGAATTTTCCATGCAGCAGTGTGTGACAGACGGCTGAAAAGCTAGCTGCGCGAGCGAAAATGATTACGATAACAACCACTGTCGAGTGTACCCTCCATTGTGAATTGAAACAATCGATAGTACTCGTTCGTTCCTAACATAACAAACGCAAAGATCACTGATTTAATTACACCTGCCAATTCAGCTAACCAAACGAACAACAAGAAAATATCAAAATTTAGAAACAGAAAAAGCGTAAGAAGGATATAAGGTAAGAATATTTGACTTCAGGAAACAAAAAGAAAACGTACAAAATAGTTTCCATAGTGAAAATAGTCATTTAAAACCGTACAACGAATAAGATAACAAAAGTACAAAATTTCTTTCCTATGGTTTAAAAATACGTTAAAAAGACGCAATAAAAATTTTGTGAAAGTCGAAGAATTGGAAATACAATTGTCTTTCTTATTTAGCAGGTTTTCCATCACAGATTGGAAAGAAAATGAAACGTTCGAAGAACAGGTGAGGCAATGATGAGAACTGCTAATTTGGAAGATGCTTTGTTAGCGAAGCTGATCAAACGCGACCCGATCAACGGAAAAATGTTCGACTATGTAATATTTGGCTTCGACCTCTAGTTTTCTATGCACGCGCACGTGCGCACCCCATTATACACACACCTACACACTCAGCCACGCGTTCACCATCCACCGTAAGCCGTGTTCACCGTAAGCACGTGTACACACACACACGAAGGATTTCTGCTTCTTTCGATTGGCAGTCATCAAAGCGTCGTTAATTAATCGACCAACTAAGCGCGTGACGGTTATGAATTAACCAAACTAGACAGAAACTTCGGAGACCTTGATCGGGCTGGAAGATAAATTGAACGTGTTCGAAATTTTCCGACTGAAACGTTCCGGCATCATTCTAGTTAAACAATCATTTTCGTTTCGAGGAACCGAATGATCAGACTGCGGTCTTTCAGTATATGCGGCTCACAAAACCATCGAAAATGAATACATTAAAATAGCGGCGAATGTTTGCGCATTTACAACGTAATTTCGTATTGAAATCGTACAAAAAGAAAATACAATATTCACGCTCGTCTATAAAAGTGTAAATTTACATAAACGTCCGCAGTCTGCAAACAACACAACAATTTTGTACTATCAATAAAATATGAATGATCGTTCGATATTTTGGAAATCAAAACGAATCATAATGTTTCGTGCATAGACTGCGGATGTTTTTGCAAATTCAAAATCCCTATGAGCCCCTCGGACGAAACGAAAGTCTGTAAAAATTGGTTAACCTCTGCCATGTTTTTTTTTTCGGTACAAATGCAAAATATCCGCAGCCTATCCAGAAAGTTTCGCTCTCTAAATTTCCGACCGGTTTAATCTAATTTTACCTTTAATTGCGCATATCATACGTACATACACAGATACATCAGAGTACAAAAAAAAAGAACACGAATAACATGAAGTCGAAGTGCTTCTCTCTTCTTTCTCATGTTTGCACACGCACAGCTACATCAACGACTGTTACGAACTTTTGATTTTTTTCTTTGGTTTCTTGTCTCTTCTCTTCGTCAATTTGCCCTCGTTCTCCTCTGAAACGCGATTACGAGCGTAACACGTGTCGCGTTCGCCATTTGCGTCTCCTTTGTCTGTTTCTCTTTGCTGTCTTTCGGTACGAAAAAAAAAGGAATTCGAGTTCTCTGTTGATTCTGTTTTGCCTCTTATTTACAGTATTATCTATCGAACGCTAACATTTTTTTTCTCTTCCTCTTTTTTTTACAATAGTTCGTTTCAACGATTATCTTTAGTCTGTTAGATTTTAGTTGCTCTGCCTCCTTTTACGTCTTAGAAGTTACTATACAAACATCGTTTGGCATTTCCGCGATTCCCCACGCTCGACGCCATCCTCCTCCCCGATTATGTCTGTCGTTCCCGCGAGAACTGTACTTCGTTTCCCAGAAATGCTTCTTCGTTTTCTATTAATTTCTACACCTAATTGCGACTGTCTTTTCAAGTCCGTTTCCACCGGTTCGTTTTTGATCTGGAACTCCCTACCGCTTCCCTCGAGTCAACACAGCTTCAGATATTTTACATTTCTCTTCCTCCCTTTCTGTCCCCTTCTGTCCTCGATTAATTTCTTCGCGTTAGGATAATAACATCAACTTGACACCGACTTGAAATGTTCATCTCTTCTAATAGTTTAAACTTATTTTAGTTTTCTTCCGCGCGTGGCCTCCTTCCCACCGTCTCTTTCCCGAGATCTTTCTGTCCCCGTTTTCTTTTTCTTTTTTTTTTCGAGTAGGATACAATGGCCGACGAACCATCGTGAAATTTTCGAAATGGCGAATTCGCCAATTCACGATTTGTCCGTTCGTGGCCTTCGCTTCGGAAGGGTTGGCGTTTTGTGCGATTACTGGCCCGGCCACGAAACTATTCCCGCCGACACCTTCCGGCATAACTAAAATAACGTTTCCTGGGACCAGGCGGGTGGATTCGACGGTAATGGCGCCGGTGGCGGTCTGTGTCTGAGCTCGATGGCTGGCGAACATGGCGGAGTACCGACGCTGCTTTGGCTGCTGGTGCTCGTCGACGCTGTCTGAGACCTGTTGGCAAAGATAACAATTACAATTCTGCATGTATATTACCCCTCTGTCGCAAAAGATTGCGTCTTATCACCCTCTCCTGCGCCCGGGACCTTAAGATTGCGGATCTTTGTGCTAACTCGAAGACCGAAGGCCGTTGACCATTCGACGACACAATCTTTGCAGGTTTGTAGGAGAAATTGTACAAGAAAAAATTAGGAGAACGTGTTTTTGTATCAACAGTAGTTCAATTTATCAAGTCAGAGATTTGAGACTTTCACGGCCCGGCATCATACGGTTTTGTCTGTTGAGGCTTTCGGGTGTAAGCCGTGTCCTAAAAGATACTAATTAGTATTAGTGTGTCTTCTGACCCCTTGATGAAGCTAGCTGCAATGCTCGCGAAACGTTGGGAAATTTCTTCCTTTAGGACACGGCTTACATCCGAAAACCTCAACAGACAAAACTGTCAATTTATCAAGGTTACGAACCTTAGCGACATCCAGATCCGAAATCTTCTTTGAATGCATAAAGATCCGCAATGATATTTTGCGATTTTTGTGACGATTGTCATGTAAGTGGTAATATTTTATAGTCAGAAAGTATCGAACGATTTTTGTGTATTAAAATAGTGGGAGATTCTCGAAGGTGATAGATACCTAGAAGTTTCAACAGCCGCGCTGATGCTGCGACAGGCCTGACAAGGTTTCCCTCCAGATCGTCGTCTGGGCACGCATCCTGCGCAACCATCCCACTTTTCGACGATCTCCTTCTTCCTCGAGGGAACCCGAAGGAACCGTCGAGAACTGGGCCCAGGTGCTTCAGAGTCGGTCGAGAACCCGGACACCTCGTCCTCCGTGTCTAGACACTCTTCTTCGTGGTCATTGTTTCTCAGGAAGACTGAGTCGGAACCCAACGACCTTCTCAATCGCCAATATAAATCACATTAATCATTTGCCCTCGAAGCAGATATGATGTTTTATTTATTCCGAATTAGTGTCTTCAATACAAGATTTTAAAAAATTCTGATTCCTAATCTTTGGACAATATTACAGCTTTTCGCTTTCAAAATACAAAATATTTAAAATGGCTAAACTTGACTTCAGGAAACCAGAAATTTTTAACTTTTTTTATGTAATCCTGTAGATTTTGGCGACAACATATGGAAAAGCGTAGTTTTCATCCTAGGAGATCAGTAGTTTTGTAAAGATGTGCGGTTTTCACAGTTTTTGACAGGTAAGGGCGCCGCCATATTGGTATGTGTTAGGTTCGCTGGCAAATCTACGTTATCGACATCACCGTGTGCTTGTGCTGCAATCTAGCGGCTCCACTCGTTAGACGATACGCGATGCTGAGTACATACCAACATGGCGGCGCTCTTACATGTCAAAAACGCTTAAAATCGCTTAGTTTTAAACACACATAACTTTTAAATCAGTATATTCCTAACATTAAAACTTGGATTCTCGATATTTTCTCGCCATAATTTACAGGATTACATTAAAATAGTTAAAAATTTCTGGTTTCCTAAGATAAAGTTCAACCTTTAAAATAATCGAACCTTGCATATATTAGACGTACAAAATAAATTCGTGGTCCTCACAATCAGTAGCAACTTTATTTTAAGACCAAATATTTTATCCACCAAAGCGATGATTCAGTAATTCTTTATAAGATGGAATAATTTTTTTCGACAGAAGAAGATAGTTAATAATTTTCGATAGTTCGCCAGTAATCGACAAAAAGAGGAATGGCCCACGAATTAATTTGCACACGAAGTATTTTCGTTGCCTGCATAAAGTTTGAATCGAATTGATTAAACAGCAGCAATGCTCGGAGCTCTGATATTGATTTGCCGTCAACCGCGATGGATTTGCAGGCTCTTCGCGAAAATGAGAATAGAAGTAGCATACCTCGAGTCCGGTTCCGGAGGATCGACACTGCCCATGGAAGCCAATGGCGCCCTTTTACCGGTAGGTCCAGCGAGCAGGAATTCGTTCGCATAAAGACCTGCCTCGCTTGTGCATGGAGAAAGCTCTGGGGTTGGTTGGATTACCTGTTCAAGAATTCGAAGTCGGAATGATATCGACGTTTCCATAAAACGAACAGCGCGGCTCGCGAAAGTATCCGAACACGTTTGTGTGTATTTGCAAATTGATACGAGAGAAAATAACGTCTCTGAACGAAGACTGAAATTTTTACATACGAGGCTTTGTTTTCCAGAAAAACGATTCTGAAATGTCGAGCACGCGAACTATTGAACAGGTACAATGACACTTTTTCATAGGGGGCTTTGTTCTCCAGAGAAACGAGTTTGAAAAGCCACGAAGCGCGCGTGTGCTATTGTACGGGCGATGTCTGATCATGACTGGCTGTATCCACTGGAACGTGTTCAGCGAATCTTCGAGTTCGATTTTCTGAGTGAGGCCTACTACGAGAAAGATGTTACTCTATATTTTCGGCTTCATTTTTTAACCCTTAGCACTCGAATGGCGACTGTAAGGCGCCACTAAAAATTTCTGTATCATTATTCAAAATATTATTTACATTATTAAATTGATTTGTATTGAATAAATTACTAAACATTTCAGTACTGCACGAGCAAATTGCACCGTTTTCGTATGTCCAGCATGAAAAAATATATATAGAAGGGAAATATTCTACGTCGCAAGAAATGTTTCGTTTCAGAGTTAAAATGGCTTCGAGTGCAAAGGGTTAACCTTCTTTCGATTTTACTGTGAACTCTGATATATTCTGTATGTCGCGAAGAAGTTTCATTTTGTATGTTCACAACTGTATCAACAAAAGTATCTTTTTACGGTGAGAACCGTATTGGAGACCGTATAAACGTAAATAGAACTTGTTATCAACCGTATAAAAATAATAAGCAACCTGTTAAAGCCGTGTAAAAAAGATCCAGATGTTTTAACCTAATCCTACTTTCAATTTGTTTTCAAAATTGTCTGAATGTTCTCGTTGACGAATAGCGAAATTACTATCGCTCTACTCTCTAGAATAATTATAAATTGATTTACATTGGAGGCATAACAATATGCGTTGAAACTGTGAAGTACAAACAAAGAAAATATTCAACATTCGACGAATATTTTAACGAGCACAGACGAATGCTCGCTTGAATTTAAATTTTGTTGGAGTGGGTGCCAAACGGGCATTCGTTCGTTTGATTTAAACGCTCATAATAATCTGAGCACGTATAAACAAACAATTTTCGTCCCTGAAATGTTAACCCTCGGACTTCTGCGAGTTCTAGGCCTGTGCCAGAGTCATTTCTGACTCACGCCGATATTTCATTAGTTTTCTTTCGATATAAGGCGATGGCTCGGAACCGGCTTTCGTCGTATTTCGAATGAAGAAGAGGAGATAGCGATTTTCTTATTTCGAAATAAAAAGCGTCATCCTTTATCGGAATAAAATTGATGATTGCTCGAGCTTATCCCCACCGCTACGGGTCAAGAATGATTCCGGCATAGCATACGGAGGGTTAAAGGATAGCTGTCAGTATATTTTACCTGAATATCAATGGGATAGTAAAGGTCCCAGGGTTCGTCGTGGGCAGCGTGTTTCGTCACGTACGTAGGATGAAGCGACAGACACGGTACCGGCATCGCAGATCCTCTCCTCTCGAGGTAGCTACTTCCGGTGCTGCTGCAGGTCACCGAACTGCATCTCCTTTGTTCCTCGGGAGGTACGAGATTCGGCTGCTTCGTTGGCGCCATTAACAGAGCCTCGTAGCCACCGCCGACCGATGCGAAACGCGGTCCAACCCTCGGCGAGTGGGACTGACTCACCTTCGACACAAAATTATCAATTTCACACTACGATAGTAACCAACCCTCCAATCATCTACGCAAGGTCTGTGCAAATTGTAGACGGGATACCCCAAGAAACTGGGTTCCATTTAAGGACGCTAGTCAGATGCACTATCATCACCGACAAAACTCGACTCTAAATTATTTAACCTATAAATGGCTCATGCAACTTAATCAGACGCAAAGTAGAAAATTCTTAACACTAGAACTACCGAGCCCTAAACGTGGCTTAGACTTATCCCTTTATAATAACAGCAAGATTGAATTTGCCCAGGTTTCATACGATTTTTATGGTAACATGTACCCCAAAGAGGAGATATATTAAAAAATTTCTGGTGAAAACGTTTTCATAGTTTCACTAATCGTGAATCGGGTTCCATTAAAGGACGCTAGTCAGATGCACTATCATCACCGACAAAACTCGACTCTAAATTATTTAACCTATAAATGGCTCATGCAACTTAATCAGACGAATAACACAAAATTCTTAACACTAGAACTACCGAGCCCTAAACGCGACTTAGACTTATCCCTTTATAATAACAGCAAGATTGAATTTGCTCAGGTTTCGTACGATTTTTATGGTAACATGTACTCCAAAGAGGAGATATATCTAAAAATTTCTGGTGAAAACGTTTTCATAGTTTCACTAATCGTGAAAGAAAATCATCCACCAGTCATTTTGACTGGTTCGATAGTTCTAATGTTAATCAATTGTTCAGAAATCTCGAATAAAGATCTACGTTTTACAGTGTTTACTTTGTCCCAAATGCCTAGCCGATAAAAGTCCCGGAACTACCCCCACTGCCGCGGGGTATATCCCATGAGGGACCTCTAGAGCTTCGTTGTCCCGTTTAGGGTTTGGCGTGGATCAAAGAATAGCATCTCCTGGCAGATATATGTTCCTAGCTAGACCCGTGTTTTGGACATATATCAAGTAAACGCTGTATTTACAGTTTTTACACTGTATTTACTTTTGAAAAGTTCGCAACGTACGCCCTCCGTCCAGACACGCATTCATTTGTTTTAATGACTGACCTCGACGCAAAGCGACCGCCTAGGACCCCGATCCGGCCTCGGTGGTAATCTAGCGATGGCTTCAAGGGCGGCTGCGAGCGCTCTCTCCTCAGCTTCCTCTTCGGCTACCGCTGCAGCCGCTGCTGCGGTCAGTCTTGGATCCTCTAAATGCTTGTTCGATTTACACCTGCGTCACACACAGACACACACACACCCTTGTCAATAATTGCCTTCTCGAATTATTCCGCTCGAACAGTTTGCAGCTTGCGAAGAGAGTCCGCGTTGTTATTGGGTTGACGACCTCTTTTACGTTAAGCTTTGCTTAAAATTAGTGGACAGTTTGTTTAGAAAGCACAAGATTATATCAAATTATATATTATATTATATAAAATTGTATCCTTGTTATTGGGTTGACGACCTCTTTTACGTTAAGCTTTGCTTAAAATTAGTGGACAGTTTGTTTAGAAAGCACAAGATTATATCAAATTATATATTATATTATATAAAATTGTATAAGAGCGAAGAGGGCCGACAAAGCCGAGTAACAAGGCGATATAATAAGTAATTAACACTAGAACGACCGAGCAATTAATGCGACCGACGTACATTGCTTTGTAACAGTGACAAGACTGTGCCCATTCAGACTTCATACAACTTTTATTGTAGCATGAGCTTCAATGAAGAGGTTCATTAAAAAATATCCGATGAAAACATTTTTACAATTTCAGTAATTGTAAACGAAAAAATTAGGGACCAGTCATTTTGACTGCTCCGGTCGTTCTAGTGTTAATAAGAATAAAAGATTAAGGTTGACGTAAAAATAATTTCAGTTTTGAAGCGTCAACTTGAAAATGATACTTATACACAATTGTTATTGTCAACAAGAAACGAGTATATCTTGCCCACTGGCTTATTTGGTCTGTTGGCTTAAAATTTTGGAGATACCAAATGAAATCTTTGAAAAGATTCTAATTACGTTTCAGGTTTGTGCAGATATTGAATGTACGGTGAACGCAGCGTTTTGATAAGATTTTGTGTATAGGAGAGAACTAGAGCGGAGACTTGCCTGCTTTTATAAACGAGCAGAAGGATCATAAGACCGAAAAAACCACCGAGAGTCGCTGCGATTCTGACCCCGGTCATCACGTCGTATGTTTTGTAGAATTCAATTTTGAGTTGCTCTCGCTCGCTGAGGGTCGGCGTCGCTTCCGGCAAGAACGTCGTCGAGTCCATCCTCCTCGTCGTTACGTTGCTTACGTTCACGTTGCTGCCTACGACGCTCCCCATACCTGAACAAAAACAATCGACAACTGATCAGATCGTGCCAACACTCATTCATCCATTTTTAAAATCGTTTACAACTTCGAAACAAACTTCCTTAAATTATCCCTCACATGAAAGATCTTAGGGCCTGGGGACTGATACAGCTTAACCAGTTAGCTGTGCAATTGAATTTGAAAAATCCCTCATTAATCATTAAAATCAAGCAATGACGAATATACACGTCGAACGCAGGCCAATCGCGGCTATTATAAAAGCCAAAGCCCTTGTAAAGCTAAATGAGAAAAAATTACTTTTTTATTCGATAAGAATTTAACAATTCATTAACGTTAACTGCACCGCAATAGAATTTCGGATTGACGAGTATACTCGTCAATCACAGTTAACTGGTTAAAACCTTGAAGTTGACATAAATTGTATTATCCCCCGTTTATGCATATATTGGAATTCCCGAATTCGCGAATTTTCAAATTCGATTTTCTCGAAGAAAACTATATTTTTGACTAGATTTTATATGAGGAATCATCCCCTTGCCCATTGTACCACGATTTCCCAAACACCCTATATATTTCGACGACTCAATTTAATTTCGCAGGTGATTAATCAATTTTTCAATCTTGGATAGTGGGAGAAATTCAAGTATAGAAAGTCTAAGATTTAGGTCACTTCAGACGACGATGAAGAATCTACAACCCCAATTTACCCCTCGCATAAAAGATCTAGCGTTTGAAGACTGATCTAGCCTGAAGCTATGCCTTAGGGTTGACAAAAAATTGTATTACCCTGCATTTATTTATATTTCGACGACTCGGTTTAATTTTACAACCTTGGAAAATGTAAAAAATTCGGGCAACGAGGTCAGAGACTTAGACCACTTCGGACGACGACGCAGAATCCACAACCCCAATTTACCCCTCCCATAAAAGATCTTGCTTTTGAAGACTGATCTAGCCTGGAGCTATGCCCTAGGGTTGACATAGAATTGTGTTACCCTGCATTCATTTACGTTTCGGCGACTCGATTTAATTTTGCAGGTCAGTAAACAATTTTGCAACCAACGAGGTCATAGACTTGGGCCGCTTCAGCATTAACAGGGTCTAAAAACTGGCAGAATTTTCACTAACCACCTGAGAAATAATTTTTTTACACTAGAACGACCGGAGCAGTCCAAATGACTGGTTCCTAATTTTCTCCTTCACAATTACTGAAATTGTGAAAATGTTTTCATCAGAAATTTTTTAACGGACCTCTTCATTGAAGCACATAGTACAATAAAAGTTGTATGAAGTCTGAATGAGCACAGTCTTGTCACTGTTACAAGGCGATATACGTCAGTCACATTTATTGCCCGGTCGTTCTAGTGTGAATAATATGCTATTTATATTTAATATGCTCGAAAATCAATTTTTATTATCCTGTTCCGATAAACGAGGTTCTCTTTATCCGAACCAGTGTTCACAAAGTCGAAAGAGAATGAAAAATTTCGCGAAGACAACAACGAACGACAAATTACCCCATTTTCCCCGGTCAAAAGATTAATCTTGCGCATTGTCAATCAATCTTTCCAGCCGTTGGTAAGTTCATTCGTCACCGTACTGAATTTATGATAAAAATAGACGGAACCGTGTCCATTGTCTCGAAAATCAGCATGAGAGCGAACGACCGCCATTGCGCACGCAATCGCCTGGTATTTCTAAACGCGTTTGCACCGTGACGTCTCGGTTCGCTCGAGAGTTACAAATTGTTGCAGAGGAAAGCTCGCGTGATGTGCATCGCGCGCGTCACGTTGCGTCGCGTCGCGTCGCGTCACGTCGCGTCGCGTCGCGAGCAGTTAAATACGTAATGCGGCCGAGCGCATGCAACATTGACTCCGGATCGATGGCGTCGAAAAGTTGATAAACTGCAGCACTGTTTCTAACTGTCCGAGGCAAGAAACGTGGCACATCCCCGTCTGTTGTCTGCGTTCCTCGCGGGAACACG
Organism: Halictus ligatus; assembly: GCA_028454255.1. NCBI lineage: Eukaryota > Metazoa > Arthropoda > Insecta > Hymenoptera > Halictidae > Halictus > Halictus ligatus. Next base: position 6,056,656 of record CM052133.1, read on the forward strand.
TCCCCCGAGGAATAATCTGTACTAGCGCGTGTTCGACTTCTCGTCGCGCCCGCTGATCCGGAAAACAACGTGCACGGAATAACAGCCGTTGTTGCGTCACACACCTAACGATCCAACAGTTTTATCAAGTCACCGGAAGCGCACAATTTTCGGCAGACCGATAGTCCTTTCGGATTTCTCTGTTGAGCTTCTGCGGTAGACTCGCATTCAACGCATTCAATTTAAAAATCGTTTAAAAAGATTGTGTACATCTTTTGTAGCAGAAAATGTACCAGCTTTTTGAACAATTTCTTCGACATTTACTGCCTCATAAAATGTATACAGGCTTTTCGATTCATTCTTTGATCGCGCTGTATAGGGATCTAGTGCATTTTCTTATGTACCTGTATTTATGAGACTGTTAAAAGTTAACGGGGTGTTTATCAAACACTGTTGAGTCTAGCAAGCAATCAAAATTTGATTACAATGGCGGGGAATGCCGGAACGCATTGCAACACATTTTTCATCTTTAGATCATTCAGTTTTTCTGCAATAAGTCCGACAGATGTTTTATTTTTAGGCGATTTGATGAAAGTGAAGATTTGGATACGATTTTACTTATTTATTAATAATGAATGATGTGAACCTGTTGGTGTACAATAATGATATAAGAGTAAAATAAATGTCATTCGAATTTAGTATTGGCAAGAAAGATGTCTTTAAAAATAGTCGTTGCTTTCACAAAGAATATCGACAGTCTTCATTTTATAATCGTTCCAACTTTGTTAAATGTCTCTGAGTAAAATGATCGAATAAGAAACAAAATGCAGCATTGGAACATAACATTATCAGAGAAAACACAAAACTTTTAAGACAGATGCTACACTCGTAACATCAAAACTTCTCGCAACAACAACGATTTAATGGGAAATGAATTTCATTGGTATTTGTAAGATTGATGATATTAATGGCTGCTCTACAAGCACATAAATATTAGTGACTGCTATATAAGCGAAGTAGGTAGCAGAGACAAGTTCGATTAGGTCTGAAGAGGTAGCACTAACAATCCACAAGTGTTCCAGACTAGCATCGATCTGTCGTAAATTGCTATAAATTTTCCATTACCTAACCACTGGCTGCCAACGCTAAGTAGAGGAGCAATATTCTTTTACCGTTGATAAGCACTTGTGTAGCTTCTGAATGGCGTATAGCACGTTTACGGCTGTAATTATTATTTCACCGACAATATGAAGCCTCTGCTGTTGAAGTGTGGGAAACATAATTGTTTAGAAAGTTAACCTTTTGCTGGCGAAACTTTTTCGGGATATTAAAAATATGTGACTTGCATGATCCAATTACTGTACTCATTTTTAAAGCATAATGAATACTAAAAAAGATATATTACATTTTTTCATTAAAATCAGTTAATATGTTATATCTTTTCTAATACTTTTTAAAATATTTTTTAATATTCTATGTATTTAAATAGTTAAGTTATTTGCTTGCAATTTTAGGGGTTGAATAAGTACGTGAGTCTGGTGCAATCAATATGGAGACATTCATTCTCAAAGGGTTAATAATTCTTGCCTACAATTTTCAGAATTATTAAATTAGGTAGTTTTAATATTCTTCAGATTTGGAGTGCGTATGTTTTCCATTTTTCTTTTCTATAAAAAGCATAATATTGTTAAATTCTCGGAACAATTGTGCTCGTCCTGGTTTTTCTCGTTCCGTGCGTATTATTATTATCTTTTTATTCTTTAGCATTGCTTGCTTTTTCATTTTTCATGTAAAGCGACCGAATCAATTTTTAGGCCAACTCGAGTACCGAGAGTAACGATAGTTTTCCAGGATCCTCGAAACGTAACGAGACGAGAACTATCACGGGGCGGATCTTGCTTTGCCACGGCTCTTCAATTCGTTAAAAGAAAGAAATTTTGCTCATGTACTGGTTCGATGATCAATGCGACGAGCGACAGAAACTCACGAGGGAGCGGCGCGCAACGATTTCATAACGAAAGGCAGTGTGCAGCAGCACGGTTAATGAGAAATCAGATTGAATTCCGTGAAAAGGAAGAAACCCGGCGGAAAGCGATCGAGTTAGCTCGTTAGTGGCGCTGAATTTGTCAGATTTAGTTTCCATTCGACGGACATGAAACTCGTTTCTGATGACAACGGGGGAATTTCTGATGCATAAATGCCGACCGGGAACAGCGTTCTTCTCGTTCACCAATCGTTTTAACTATTTGTTTTTTCTTTTACCTTTTCTCTACCACGGACAGCTCTCATAATTGTTCAGTAACCATGACAAAAAAACTTAGATCTGCATCCGAGACGATTTGAAAAGCGTTAAGTAACCGGAGACGATTTTTTTCGAAATTTCATTGATCGTGACTGTTGGAAATTTGATGGAAAATACGTAAATATGAAAATTTGCCTGGATACTAGCTTGAGATTAAATTTTAATGAAATTCGAGTTACGTACACATGTTTGCATAAACATAATCCTGTTGAAAGTATCGAATGCACTTGTTTCTGCATTGAGGGCGTGTGCACATCTGAATCTCTTCTGAATGAAACTTAATGCTTGTAATTGCTCCGCCGTATCTCTTCCGTGCACATTTTCGTTACACAGCACCTTCCCCAGCCATTTTAATCGACTTTAATGTAGGCAGAGAATTTAGCATAATCTTTCCACGTTGCATTGATTCCTTTAATTCTTTACGTCCTCCGAGTTGTGCATAATTCCAGGTTTTATTAAAACGTTGCCACAATTAAACGCTGAGTGCATTCATTCAGTGCATTTTCTTGTGTAGAATTGCGAAAAAGTGTGTAATTATTAAAATGAAATTTTAGTCAGGCAAGTATTTTTCCAAAAAAATATGCATGTATTCATTAAACTGGCATACATTTTTCATGCCATTTGTATGGGCAATAGTATTTTAAATTCAGCATTATTATTGTATAAGGATTTAGATGTAAAGAATGTTTTTGCTGTGAAAAATCAAAACGAGAGGGTGCCACCTTTTTTCATATTGTACAAATTCGCGAGTGCAATAAATGTGCAAAGATTCACGCATCGCTCGTTAGAATAATTCTTTTTTTCCCGCATCAATAGTTCCCGCGAGCAATGGATAGAAGTCGTTTGGAAAATTGTTTCGCCAAACCGCTCAAACAGTTTTTCGTGTATCGTCTATTTTTTTCCCCACCCCGGCCATAGTTTGCACGGTGATCGTTTTAAGCAAGCTTCGTTGTTATCGAGGCTATCAGCAAATGGCTTTAAAGCTCTCCGAGGATTTTGTAAGGCAGGATCCTTGAGGGTTACCGTACACCAGCCACAGGTTGTCGTCCTCGTTCGCTTAAATCGACCTATTAACCCCCTTATTCGTAGCTTCCTAAGCAAAATCTCGGAATTTCGAACCGAGTTCACAGCGCATTCCGTCTCGTTGGCCGTCTAAAGGATCCGGCGTATTCGTTTGTTTTCCCGTTTACTGCCAACTTTTCACTGTTACGAGGACACCGATCTCTGTATCGAATTCCCCTTCATTTCACTGTCCAAACAATTCTCCCTCTTCACCCTCGGTTCCTGACAAATTTTCTTCTGGAGAATCCAATTTCGATCTTCGCAAATTTTCTAGACCTCTTCGACGTAAAATGGCAATCTTCTGTCGCACTATCCACAGAATTCCCAATTTTTTATTTCCAACTTCACAAATTTTCTGTGCTTCTAAATACGATCGTGATCCTCGGTTGCACTGTACAAAGAATTTACAATTTTTTATTTCTAACTCTGCAATTTTCTGTGCTTCTTCTTTTAAAAAAAAATAGTAACGCACTATCCACAGAATTACCAATTTTTATTTCTAACTTCACAAATTTTCTGTGCTTCTTCTAAATAAGATGGTGATCCTCGATTGCACTGTACAAAGAATTTGCAATTTTTTATTTCTAAGTTTGCAATTTTCTGTGCTTTCTAAAAAAAAATATGTTAATCTTCTGTCGCACTATCCACAGAATTCCCAATTTTTTATTTCCAACTTCACAAATTTTCTGTGCTTTTAAATACGATCGTGATCCTCGGTTGCACTGTACAAAAAATTTACAATTTTTTATTTCTAACTCTGCAATTTTCTGTGCTTCTTCTTTAAAAAAAAATAGTAACGCACTATCCACAGAACTCCCAATTTTTATTTCTAACTTCACAAATTTTCTGTGCTTCTTCTTTTAAAAAAATACAGTGATCTTCCGTCGCACTATTCAAAGAGTTCTCAATTTTTGTTTCGAACTTGGCACTCTTCTGTGCTTTTCCTAAACTGAAAAGAATTAAAGAATTCTCAAGAATTCTCAAGAATTCTCAATTTTTTAATTCCAACATCTTTATCCTCGATTTTTGGATAAATTTTTTCATGAAGAATCCAATTTCAAATTTCGCAATTTTTTGTGCTTCTACATAAAACATTCAAAACATTCTAACTCTTTTACCCTTACTTTTAACACTAAACTTACCACCCCCGGTCAAAATAACCGGTTCCAGATTTTTTACCTTACAATTACTGAAATTATAATGTTGCTTTCGTGGGATATGATTAAGCAAACATATTTAGAAGAGCATGTACTATAATACGAACGGCACAAAATCCAAATAAATTCAATCTCATTATTTTTATAGGACAACATGTATCAGTTACTTTTAAGGCTTTAGTGTTAAAGAAACTTTGTTCCGAAAAATCCAATTTCCAACTTCGTAAATGTTCTGTGCTTCTTCTGAACCGAATTGCAAACTTCTAAAAACTATGAGACACACACAGTCAAGTTTGTTTACTTTACAATTTTTATATGGTGCATAAAATACATTCTATAACATCTCCGAAGGTAAAATATGTAAAAATACCATCTTACATAATTAATTTAATTTTAAATAGTAGAAGTTTATAAATAAAATACATCACTTGAAAATATCATTTTATTTTAAACATAATAGAAAATAGTAAAGCCAGAATTTGAAACATATTGGTTCAACGAATAGTATATTTACAGCTTGTTAAAGATTATTCTATGAATTGATTAAATTATTTGAACGACGGAGTGAAAGTCCTGAGAAATTATAATTTTATGATTTTAACTTTTACGATTTTGTGTAAGAGATTTCGCGGCATTCGACAGGTCTGATGTATAACTATCTGACGTCGCTTCTGAAATCAGTTTTGCGTTGAAAATGAAGCGGGTAAAATGGGCTGGCATGGAAAATAGCGAGGCGTTATCAGCGACAGGTCTTATCGAGACATCGTAAGACAGGCTCCATCGGTTCTGTTCGTTGGAATCAATATACAGCGCCCGTATAGCACAGTAGCATACTCATGGCACACCAGAATGATACTTCGAATAACTATTTTCAATTCATCGATCAAGGCAATTTATTTTAACAATTTCACAATTCTTCAAACCTCGTCAACCTACGCTTTAAATTCTTTTTCCGAAACTACCAAAATCATACATAAAATTCTACACTTCGTCTTCCCCTAAATACTACACGAATGAACGAATTTATTCAACAATTTGCAGTCTCTATAGTTACAGACATTGCAAAATCAAAATTCAAAAATCTAAATCTGTATATTCAAACTTCTAAATGTAAAATGTGTAAGTCGAAAGTACATTGATATTTGCTTGTTTTAAATATTAAAGCCTCGTTTTTGTTATAAACGCATAAAATCAGCAGTCTGTTGATGAATGAGTGAGAGATTAGTAGAGAATTGGGGAATAACTGACGACAGAATGATTCGACGATCATAGTTTTGGGTATTGATTGAGAAAATGTAACAAAAAAGACATAAATCCATAGCAACGTAACCGAGTTAATTCCGACAGAATAATAATTATTCACCCAACGCGTATTATTAAGACACGAAACGAGAGAGAAACAAAAGACTGACCAACAATAGAATTGCGGCGTGTTTTGTTGCGTTCATTTGACGCGAGACAATTTTCATTTTCGCTGTTTCAAATTGCCTGAAATCCCCGCGCAGAATAGCTTTTTATAGGAATACAATTTTCCACGGAGAAAGTCGATGGAAACGGTGTTGTCTCTTTTATTTTGCCATTGTTTTGCCAGCCTTTTTCCCTTCATCTTTGTTCTCAAAGTGTTCTCCGTTCTCGAAGCAGCGGCTCTCGATTGAGTGGCACTCTATAGGACACCCCTTGAAAGTTCCGCGCTATTGATTATCACTGGAATTCGATAGCCACGCTATGACTTTTCTGAACCAGCACCACGTGGACCCAATGCTCTAAGCTCTATAACCGATAATGAGTGTTCGGCTCGCACACTTCGAAAGCCAAACCGTTTCAGGATTTACCGAGCAACTTGCCCAGGAGTCGAGCGAGCAATTTTATCAGTCGACTGGACAAGAATTTTTTCCATTTCACGAAAAATTTCCCGGCCTTCACGAGTGCCTTCAGCTTCCCGCCATCGAACTTCAAGAAGAGCCTAAACGAGGGAAGTTTCAAAAATATTTTTACGCGAATCCGTTACCCGTGCATCGTTTTTCTTGAAGATTTTATTTAAAAAATTCCAACTAATGACGACGGTATAAAAGACTGACAACGTTCGAGTTCGAACAGGTTACTATTAATTGTTCTTTGTGGGAAAATCCACCCTTGAATCGTGCTTGCAAGTTCTCAAAGTGCTTGCACAGTATAAACTCTGTGAACAAACATATGTGTCCGTAAAAAGTGACAACGTTTTATGTTCCATAAAGTATTCGCTGCGAAGAAAGATAAGTTTTACTGTACTAAATGGATTATTATCAGACAACGCGTAGCCCATATGTCCAACAAATTACTGTCGCCATTCGCTATTAGGTTTTAGAAACATCCCCACTTCTGCCAAACATGTTAAGTCGAGGAAACAGCGAGGACTCTTCTAAAATTTAGAAAATGCCTTACGATGTCCTGGCATCAACTATTTAGTCCCAAGAGTTTATTTATACGAAACTACTTGTTCGAGATCATATTTTAATTCTGCCAGCAAAATTTATTTTGGGGAGGAGGGGTAGGTAAAACACACCCTGAAAGTACAGTTTCTCATTTTATCAAATAAATAATATGTACCAGAATCACGTTCTACGACTTAAAACTACTAAGACATCACATTCTAAATTAACTAGCAAAGCTCCGATTTCTTATGGTGCACCATCCCCTATAAGGGTAGTTTTATGAAGGTACTCTCTCATCCCAGCAAATAAGTAATACCATTATACATTATAACTCAACTAGCAGAGTTTCAATTTCTCAGAGTAAGAAACCTCTCGTGTAAGGGTAGTTTCTCATTCTAGTGAATCTCCGATGACGATTTTCCATTGAAACAGTCAATTGTTAAATAGAAAACCTTGCTACACTGAATTCTTATTATTGTCTTACGGAGTGCTTGCGAATTATAAACATTCATTTACCAATCCTTATTGCTCGTCACGGCGAATAAGAAACGATGCTCGACTGTGGTTCTAATAATTCGATATCATCCCTATAAACAATACCAGAATCAGACTTATCACTTTAACTGCCAAACTAGAAACCTCAAAAATTCTATAAAATCAAAGTAAGTTATTTAATGAAATAAAAATTGAAAAGAATTACATGTATGATATCGAGTGGTCCTCCAACTTTCTTACATTTTACAAATCCTAATTAAATTTGGTACAATGAATACATCAACGTGAAAATTCATTTTAAAACATGGACAAATATTTCCGTCACCCACATTTGGGTGACATGGCAGTCAACCTGTTAAAGACTCCAGAAGCCCCTAAGAGACCGAGTCGTCGCAACGACTAACATCTGATAAACGTGGATAAGAATTTTCTCCACGTTTTTCTATCAATCGATGGTCATAAACGACGGGGGTAGTTTTCTCGACACGTGTCGCGAGTCTATCCATGGTGTGTCCATAGAGGCCACGGAACGAGGAGATTCCGTGGATTCCCCATGGAATCGATACGTCGCGAGAGATCGTCTCGAATCCACGTCGAAAGACAGAGAGTTTGCGGATCTCGGATGGACAATGGGCGACGCGGTGCCTGGCGCAGAGCACTCTCTCCTCTCACTCTCTCTCTTTCTCTATCTCTATCTCACACACACACTCTCTCTTTCTCTCCCTCTCTCTCACTCTCTCTTTCTCTCCCTCTCTCTCTCTCTCTCTCTCTCTCTCTCTCTCTCTCTCTCTCACTCGAATTTCTTTGGCACACAGGCAGGGAACATTGTACTATTGAAATAACGACAAGAAAAGGCAGAAGCAACAGTGAGCCGGCCGTGAGCTTTGACCCGGTGACCCGTAGTGCGTGGGCTGGGAAGAGGGCACGGAGCAACGGGAGGGGTTCTTTCTCCTCTTGCAGCCTGGAATCGATACCTGGCTCCCCTGCCAGCTCAACCACCCCGACGTAGTCCTCCGTCTACCCTCTCCCTGCCCCCGAAGCTGAAATGCCTTCGACCGCCTACCTGCCCCATATCGATTCCCATCCGACACGACCCCTTTTGTCCATCGCGAAGAAAAGGACGACTTCTTTCTCTTGATTGGTTTACAAATTGCCCAGGACCTCGCGCCGCCACGGACCAACCAATGCTAGGGGTTACTTTTGCTAAACACAGGCTAGGCAGCGTTCGACACCTTCCCTGTCATACTACTGTCGACAGACTACATACTACGCGTACATATTACACGTACTGTCGTACGTGCTTGACAAATTCGCGACAAATCAGTGTTTGTGAGAAACTGTTTTATCGAAATCGTAGTCTAACCTGCAATGTTTTAATTTCTTAGGGTAACACCATCTATAAGGGTAGTTTCGTGAGAATGGTCCCTCATCCTAAGAAACGACAAAGTAATCAATTTTGAAAATGTATTCTCACTCAACTAGCGTAGCTCCTACCATTTCTTAACGAAAACACCACCTATGAGGGTAGTTTTATAAAAATAGCTTCCCATCCTAGCAACTTAGGAATAATTAACACTAGAACTATCGGACCAGTCAAAATGACTGGTTCCTCAATTACTGAAATTGTAAAAATGTTTTCATCGGAAATTTTTTAATGAACCTCTTCATTGAAGCGCATATTACAATAAAAATTGCATGAAGTCTGAATGGACACAGTCTTGTCACTGTTACAAAGCGATATACGTCAGTCGCATTTATCGCTCGGTAGTTCTGGTGTTAATAATATGCTATTTGCTTTGCATCACATTCTAAACTAATCAGCAAAGTTGCAATATCTAATAATAAAACACCACCTACAAGGGTAGTTTCTCGTCCTAGCAAATAAGTAGCAGGCAACAGAATCGCACTGTGCGACACCAAATGTAAGACATCACATTTAAACTCAACGAGCAAAGTTTTGTTTTCTTGCGACAGAACACCTTGTATAAGGGTAGTTTTATAAAGCTAGTTCCTCGTTCTAGAAAATAAGTAATACCAGAATAATTATAACGTATTATTTTCTTGAAACATTGCTGTAAAACAGCTAGGAAAATTTCTACCATTTTTTAAGGTAAAACGCCCTCCATAAGGGTAGTTTTCTGGAAACTACTTTCTCAACCTAGTTCACCAACTCACTGACATGAATGATTTCTTAATACACCGCCCAAATTGTTGCTCGGCCTTAGTTTGTGAAATATTCGCCGATTTAACCCTTCGACGGCGGAGTCCGGGCCGAGTTCGACCCAGAGTATCAAAATCGTAATTCAGTTGCTCAGTTTCTGGCAAATGAATTAACTGAACAACTGCTGCGTTAGGAACAATGGAAAAATTCACATGTCAGAAGTACCTTCAAAAATATATTGTTAATACTATACATGATATTTCTAATTGGCATTTTAGTTGAACAAATCGGTAACGTTTGAGGATTAAGGAGCTACGAAACCGAAAGAAATAATTTCTGTTGATGACATGGAGGGAGCTAATGTTCGACACAGGAGTTCAGGGGCGTAGAGGGTGGTGTTAGAATTGAGATTGAAATTGGCAAGTGTAACTCGTGTGTAACGCGAGGTCTTAGTCCTCCCTGCATTCTTTCATTTTACATCATTCTGGGTCAAAGCGAAACGAGACGCCCCAGGAAAGAATTTTTCGGGAATACCTGTATGAACATTCTAGCTTCTCTCTCCCTTGTAATTTACCCCTTAGTATTAAATTGACTCAGTGACGAACAATCAATATGAAGGATAGACTTTCTAAGTGTCTTCTTTGAAAATTGAAAACGTAAACCGACCCACCGGACGTACTTTTCATCAGAAACAAAAGAAAATGGGTCAAATTGACACACGGTGTGGTACAGTTTAGTTCCAGATTCATCGAAGTGTTGTTTCACATGCTCTTCCAGTTATCCACCAATAGAGATTTAATATTGCATTACTATATTGTTTAAAGGCACAAATGGCATTGATCTCTTTCTATTCCACAACAAAGCCAGAACACCATATGAAGGAACTAATAGCAACTTCACTGACAAGTCGAGAATATATACATTTATAATAAAAATCACGTCCCAATCTACAATTCCGCAACAGAATAAAACCGTGCATTTTTTTATTAACACTAGATTTACGGGAGCCGTCAAAATGACGGATTCTAATATTTTTAATTTACGAATATTGAGATTGTAAAGATGCATCCATGAGGAATTATTTAACAAATTGAATTTCTTGGATATGTATAATTAAAATGATGGCCACAAATTTTGATACTTTGAAAGTATCATTACTTTGAAAGTAATGTAAAATCGTTTGTAAACCGTGTAGTGTAAGTAGTATAACTCGTTTTTAGTGCTCCGTAAACGTAGTGTTAATATTTCTTGCTAATCCGATATCTGATCCTCGATTCTTTTAATACCGAAGAATACATTTTTATCAACGAGTGTAACGTTCACCGTAGACGTTCAATTCGTTCGATCAGAGTTGCCCCTTGCGATCGACTGAATTGGTACCATCGGCAGAATTGATAACTCGTAACGATAAAGAAAACGATACCGTCGAGTGAAAACTGGTTGTTTAGCGAAGTTTAATATTGCGCAGGCTGCGCCCGTAGCGAAAGACGTTCCGTCCGATAGAAAATGTCGCTTCAAAGTCGAATCTTCATCAGCCGAGCACCGTTTATCCTTAATCCAACGACGCTTAATCCGACGTTCAATTCTACGAACAATGCAGCCCATTAGAAACCAGACGATCAGATTATACCCAAATAAAGACCGTTTCAAGCTGTACAACGTTTTGAGCAAACTATTCCATCCCCCTGCATTAATGAGTCTATCCTCCGACGTTCAACTGTCGTCTGGATTCGAAAGATTTACTCGAATAATTCAACGCGTTCTATTTTGTTCAAAAAAAGAGAAAGAAAAGTCCTTTCGAGAGAAATTAATCTTCGCTTTCCCAGGGTTCGCAAACGAGCGCGCTCCGAATTCGCGTAAGCTGTCGACCGAGTCTGCTATTAGTTTTATTAAATTCTCGATACCTGAAGTTCGCCCATGGAAATCCGGATTTGCATGAACGCCCGTAGTTCACTTATTACTTTTATCCCATTCTCGATATTAGAAATTAGTTCATGGAAATCGGCATTTGCATGGACACTCAAAGTCTACGTTGTGCTTCCAGTTTCACTTTGCGCGCGATGTGAAAAATCCCCACTCTCCGGCTTTCCGGGCGATACTCGCAGCCTCGGCAGATCCCCATAATGCATTTATAAACGGAACCGGGTCGAAGATGCGGCGAATCGCTGCTCGAGAGACAGGGATGCCGGGTTCGTTAACCACCTGAGACGCGTTATCCTCGATTTACACCTGCGCGGGCCCCTGATCAGTCAGGAAACAGATATTGTTCGATAAACGCAAACATTGGACGTACAACCAGTGAAACATAAAAGTTGAATCAAATTCGTGACCTTCTTGATCATTTATTAAGAACGCAACATTATTCGTTGGCCCGAGAAACGCATTTTTTAACGTAAATCTCAAAAAATAAGAACCAAATATAAAGTTTGTTTTTCCTTTAATAATTTCGATAGATTGAAAGATTGTTTAATCTTCCTAGTACTTCCAACTTTGTCGTACATGCATAAAATCCGCGGATAAACTTCACCTTCCGGGCCCAAAAGTTTTTAACCTTTGTTTTTATATAATCCTGTAGATCTTGGCGAGAAAATACCAAAAATCCAAGTTTTAATGTCAGGAATTCGCTGGTTTAAAAGTTCAGCCATATCCGTAGTCCATTAATATCTGTCCGTTTTCGTAAGTGTGGAAATTGTAAAGCAACATCCGTCCCATAAACCACTCCACTATTCCAAGAAGTTTTATACAAGCTTTCGAAGTTAGTTTGTTTGTTTTAACGGCAATAGAATTTGTTTAATGACCTCCTTATGTTGATACTTACAGCAATCGTAACCAAACACCTAAATTCTTTCGAACACATTTGCACTGGTCCGAGAAATTTCGTACGAGGTTTCGTATATTTTTTTTTTTAAACGTGGCACAAAACTTCGGATCAATTAATAGATGTACCGAAGACTATAAAACTCATACAATAACTCTCAATTTTCGTAACTGTGGCGAAGTTAGGGGGAACTGAAATCCTTTCGATAAAATTCTTGAGTGCTCCAAGAAATTTCACGCAAGGTTCCGAAGTTTAAAGCAAACTCATTAAGGTAGAGATAAGTGGAGAGCACGCGTTACACGAGTTCCACAAATATTTAGTCCAGTTAAATGAAAACAATAGGAAAAGTCGACGGCACTGTGCAAATGCAATTACTTAATGCATCTGTCCTGTGCGTTGTACCGCTCGATCCATTACGACTAATACCGTGACTTTATCATCTATCCGATATTTCAGCGTCCGATAAGAACAATGCTGTTTCAAGAAAAGTTATGAAAAACGAAAGCTAGCTTTCGCCCTTGACCCGACAGCTTCGTATCACGCCGACCATTATCACACTTTCGAACTTTACTTTTTCCAATGGTTCAAAAAACGTTTTAAAAAAAAAACAGAAAACAACACTTTATGATTTCGCACCGAACACATTTAAGAAGTACACGGCGTATTAATTGTAAGCCAGAAGAAATTGACGTAATAAAATCACGCAATTTAATTCAATTTAATTAAATCCAGTAGTGAAGAACGAATACGATGCATTTATAAATTTTCCCAGGACATAGACTAAATTTAATAGGCTAAATTTAAACATATAATTTAATTGCATTCAGTAATTACCCGAGAAAAGACAATGCATTTATGACATAAGCGAATCTTTAAATTTCTCTGGCGTTTTTACTGTTATGTGTTTTATATTACATTTCTATATATGTATTTCTGTCACAAATGCATCGAATCGAGTGACTAAATTGAACTAAATGATTTGACTGTATTCTGTAATCTTCTACAGGTATTTAAAAGCTAAGTAATATGTTATTGATTATAATTATATCCAGTAATATTGTATAAATTCTCCAAAAATGCAGCACAATGCATTCGAAAAAATGTAAAAATCATTTTACAGTACAAGACAGAACAACTAAATAGCGTAGTGAAAATTAATCGATCACTTAAAAACGAGTTTGCATACAGAAAGGAGCACCGCGAAATGAGATCGTACATATTATACACAAGCATCCGGGCATTAAAATCGCGCGCGTGCTCTAGCGTTAAATAATCGTGCACTGGATACTGTTCTTAAAAATCTGCTTGCATTCTCCCGAATCGTTTGAAAGAACACAGTCATTCGAACCCGAAATAATCGTATATAAAACGGGGCATAGTTACCAGAAAATCGGGGAAGAAAGAAAATATTAGTATTACTACTTATTACTTGAATAAGTTTCTACCGTTTACTAATTGATGCCGGAACTAATAGTATTTGCGTGTAATTTGTACACTTTTTATTATATACATTTATAACAACAATGAATTTAAGAATATCCATGATTAGTTTCAGCCTATTTGGCTCGTGATTCATGCAATGGAAACAAACAATTTTTATTTTGCATAAAGATCACCAGTCTAGTAGTTTGTGATATTGTTGTATGTGCATATGCGATGTTACTATAAACGAGCCTTAAAGTTAAACTTCACCTTCAGGGACCAAAAATTTGCAATTTTTTTAAATAATCCTGTAGATCTTGACAAAAATCGAAGTTTTAACACAAAGAATTTACTGGTTCAAAAGTTATGCGTGTTTAGAGATGAGCAATTTTAAGCGCAGTTGTTCATCCTTAAAGTTGTAAAACGCTTAAAGTTGTTCATCCTTAAACGCGCATAATTTTTGAACCACTGAATTCCTCACATTAGAACTTCGACTTTCAGCATTTTCTCGCCATGATCTACAGGATTACATAAAAAAAGTTAAAAACTTTTGGTCCCAGAAGGTGAAGATCAGCCAGCTTTAAGACTTACAATTAGTATACAACGTCTGAGTTTAACGTGAAAAAAATGCTTCCATGACGTTGGAAGTGTCGAATTTCGTGCCGTAAAACAGCATTTAAGAAAGACCAGGGTAGCTGAGACGTTATTTAAAAGTCGTGTGAAAAAAGAGTTGGCTGTATTCTCTATTTTTCTGAAGGGTCTTTCTTTTCCAAGAGAATGGCAGAAACTTGTTCGCATACCTAATTGGAATCGCTACGCCGGAAAGAGACGCATCGTCGAGACTTCGAGGAGCTCGTGCTCAGTGGCGATTGTTCTTGCAATGGTTCGCATCCTTTTCTCCCATCTTGCCCGCTTTTGCATACCGAATGTGCTCGATAACTGATATTTCGGGAACGCTTCCAATCTTCCGGAATTGAAAAACAATGGCCGCTGGGTCGGTCAGTGGTCAGAGTTGGTTTCTGAGGCATTGACTTGAAACGGTCAATACCAAGCAATTTTAATGAGAACGTCGGGAAACAATACTTTCTGCTGCTCTCAATAGACGGTACATCTCTCTATCAATTCGATATTTCTTCCCCCGAAGATATCCGAAACAAACAACGAACACCGAAGGAAATTATATATTTAGCTCCAAACGCGGCCCTCGAGAAAATCGCATCGGCTACCACTGAATTGTTGATGTGCAATTTAATGACGGTTGAGTGCAAAAGTTTTGACGGACTCTGAATAGTTACCATGATCGCCATTATTTTGTCGGAACAATGGACAATGTTGCCCGAGTATTACGTGTCATAACGCCGATAATTAGTTGTTAGTTGAAACAAAAATTTCAATGGACTCGAACAAGCGGTTCTGCTTTGAGAGAGAATTAAACGTTGTTTGCTACGTGCAAGTGTTTTATAGAAAATGTATATTCAAGTATATTTTATGATAGTTGCATGAACATTGTACCGGCGCTTTTACACTTGTTAGAAATTTGAACCACCGATTTTTCATTATTAACATCGTGCAAGAGAACGGTGTTTTAATTTTGCAACCTTCGATCGAGTTGTGTGAGCAATTAGCACTGCACGCACAAATTTACATCGTTCATGCCTAAAAGTTTTCTGCTGTAAACTGATTTGCGATACTTTGCAAAAACGCACAAAATCGTGAATGAAAATGTAAAAATGAGTATGCAGCAAAAATCAAGTACGTTTTATGGTATCCAGAAATCGTCAAAAATTAAGAAACAGCCAATTTTAATGTCCCAATGATAAGTTATCAGGTTTAATGTTTAAAATTTGTATCACGAAGTCAATTGATTCGCGATACTTTCATCTTGCTACTTTGTGCGTTCTTCCGCGCAATATCGTTGAAGAAAATGCAGAAACGGAAGCCCCAGGGTCCCATTGACTGCGCAAGGATTAAATCGCGAAAGTTTCGACAGACGCGGATCGTCCATTCAAGATTCCTCGTTCTAATTGTTAAGTTTTCAGGTTGGCTACCTATACGCGACCGACACGACAGCCAAAGTGTTAATTCCGCGTCCATTAAAATTCTTCCTGCCGTTGCAACCGGGAGACGGATTCCGTAATAAGAGGGCTTAAGAAACTCTTCCGCGCGACTCTAATTTTCCACCGCTGAGCTGCGCACCCTTATTTGAAACACAAACACCGTTATGAAATTCTCGGGCCAACAGTCGAGTAATACAATTCCCATTCTCCGGCTGCAGAGCGATACCGTTCCCGCAACAGGATACAGAAACTTTCGGACCATGCGATTAAATAATGCAATTTTTAACTTCTTCCCCGGAAATCGAGCTGGTCCAACGTCGAAACAAACTTTTTTGAAAATTTGACGCGGGAGAAGTGGAAAATTCTTGCTGAAAATTCTTGTTTGTTTATCCAGTGAAGGTTTGTACTTTATAGAAATTGGCAGACGGTGTTAAAACTTCTAAGTGAAGTATTGGGGCCCCGCTCTTATGCTCTTATTTCATGTGTTGCTATGAATAATATAACTATTTATAGATTTAGATGAAATTTACCATTTTACTACGTTTCTATCCATCATTACGATAAGGATGAATATTAGGTGAATATAAGGGTTTCTATTCTTCTATTTTTGTTTTCGTTTAGAGGATCGTTAAATTAAAAGTTTTTACTACATTTTATTTTCCGTAAGAATTGCCAGCCGCTGTTAAATATTTAAAATAATCAGAACTGAACGATGCGTTGCATCAAGAGGGTGAATTTTAATAAAAGGGTTGCTGTTCTCATAATTTTGCTTTCATTCAGTGGAGCATCAAATCAGAAGTGTGTACTGCAGCTTATCATTTATAAGCATTGCCAGTAAGTGTTGAACACAAGTTACAAGCTCTGAAAATTTTTAAAACAAGACTAACTTCTCAGTATTAAAAGAGTCCAGTTTAATACAAGGGTTGCTACTCTCGTATTTTCATTTATTGGATTATCCAATTCGAAGTTCATACTGCATTGTAACTTTTATTAGAATTACTAATTTGTGTTAAACAGATGTCGCAAACTTTGCTTTGTAAAACAACCAAAAATAAGCGATAAGTATTCGATATGTAATAAGAGGGTAAATAAATTATGCCCAGAAAAGTGATCTCCGTCATTACACTTAAAATTTAATGCACAACTTCGTAAATCAGTATACAGGGTGTCGTAAAAATGTGGTATTTCCTTGAGATGGGTTCCTGGAATCATTTGAAGAAACTTTTTCCTTTGAGAAAATGTTCTCCGCGGCTTCGTTAAGGAGTTATTAACGAAAAACACGGACCAATCAGAGCACGGCAACAGCGGACGGATTTCGGCTCGTCCAATGACAACGCCACGCTCAGCGGAACCTGCCGCGGTGTCGGAGTTCGTCTGCTCTTGTCGCACCCTGATTGGTCCGTGTTTTTCGTTAATATCTCCGTAACGAAGCAGCGGACAATATTTTCGCAAAGGAAAGAGTTCTTTCAGATGACCTCAGGAATCACCCATTTCAAAGAAAGGCAACATTTTTGGGACACCCTGTATGTAGTTCTCTTTAGCAGCTTCTGATTGAGTCTATCTAGTCTCGAGAGTGGCCAATTTTCAGATGGCAATTTCGCTCTTTTCCGCGGCCACAAAAAAATACGTTCTTCCTGCTTCCGACCATTACAATCCAGCAAAGTTTCATCAAAATCGGGAGGACGATTGGACGATGACCCGCATAACGTTCGACGGATTACTACGTTTCCTGTTCCGTTTGAACCGCTTTGAGCCGAATTTCCTACGAAGGTAATGCAGAACTGCGAATCGATTCCAGTCAATAACCGTCGTATCTATCGACCGTGGCTTTCGAAAATCGTCGGAACGCTCGAAAAAGTCTTTTCGGATCCCTTAATGCGACCCGGTTTCCCTAATATTGTTAAAATCCCTGTACTTCTTGACCTGGTCGCAAGCTCTCATTGTTCAGAGACAGTTCTCTGTCTGAGAAGAATGTACGAACATTTTTGTTAACAAAAATCTCAATCCCAGAGATTCCTACAAAATCAGTGTAATTTAATTAACGAAACCGAAACTAGAAATTTAAAATGTATTATAGGGGATGCTGTCTTAACCCTTTTGAATTAAAAATGAATTTCTAAACCTAGTCAAACATCACTGTCACTTATATGTGACTGACGTGACAGTTAACGTATTAAGACGTTCATTGCCACACTAATGCCAAAACAAAATATTTAATAATACGCGAACAGAAATGATAAAATTTATTATAACAATCACTTTTTTAACCTTCACACATCTCGTAGGTCCTCACAAAATTTGATTTACTTAATAGACTGTAATGAGAATTGATTTTCAAACTGAACAAAAGCTTGTGTCACTCATATGTGACTGACGTAACAGTCAAAGTGTTGGTATGAAAGTTCTGTAATTTTTTTTAGTCACGTGACACTGTGACACAGACGCGACAGATGCGAGACGCATCACGACCGGGATGTGGCGGAAGGGTGGGGGAATATCGCGGTAGAAGGGGAAATAAGAGTGGGGGAACAAGTCTTGATCTGGCGACTATGCCCGCAGCCGTGCTAATAGGCACGTTGAGCAGCTCTGGTTTATTGGTCTACTACTCGAAGCCTGGTGCACCGAAAATGCATATGCTTGCAAACTGCGCGCAAGCCGTAAAGCGCTTTCCAGGGCCCCGAGCCTGAAATAAATCTGTTTCGGTTTAACTATGTTCGCAATAAAATAATTAACTACTAATGCTAGAACAGAAAACAGTTGGCTCCGGCCAACATTAAGGATGAACCCAATACATTGTTTTCTCGATATTGGTCAACAACACGGGTCTTACCAGCGACATATATCGTCCAGGAGAAATTCTTTGATCCACGCTGAACGCCGTACCCGACACGTATTATGTTTACACTCCTCGGCGTCCGAGGCCTCTCGAGCTTCGTAGCCCCTCACGGGGTATGTCCCGCGATAGTGGGGATACTTTTGCGACTTTTATCAGCCAGATTGTGGTGTCGCGTCGATCCCGGAATTGGGACAAATCGTATCGCGACTAGGTTAAGGTTTAATGGCGAATGATTGTAATGTCAATCTCCGGAGAACTGGTCCTTATTTGCTAGATGCAAGACTTGCCTTGCTGTTAGAATCTCGGTTTTTGAAACGGTTCTGCTTTTTGAAGCAGTTCTGTTTTCGAAGCAGTTCCGACGTGGGTGTGGTTTTAGGAAGTCGTCTATGATTGGTTGAAGGCTGTGTCTTTGGAAGGTGTTCAAAGTGGTGGAAAATTAAGAAGAGTGGGAGAGTAGAAGGTACATTTGGTTACAGGCGGGGCTACGGCTATAAAACTATGAATCTAGGTACTAGAATAGTTCGCAGTTCAGCATGTGCTGAGTTTTTTTCTCGGATTTCCCGCTACGCTAAATTATGCTAGACATTTTATGACGGTCATGGTCATTATGCCGCGGGGGGCTAGTTGACATTCACGGTTGTACAGATGTCCTTTCGCAGAGGGTTTTTACGACGGAACACAGATATTTACGACATATATCGAGAAAAGACTGTGGTCCCACACAAGTCGTCGGAGGGTGTGAAAAGGGGCGTTCACATCGATCCCAAGGATGACGATGAACAAAAATTTGACGACGACCTGCCCCTATCTCATCGAACTTAGAATATAGAAGAAGAAGAAGAAGAAGAAGAAGGGGTTGTGTGTGTAGGATAGAAGGGATGGAGAGAGGGAGAGAGAGAGAGAGAAACGGGTCTCTACCCGTTAAATCGGCGCGGTTCGGCGTCCCTGTAACGGGCAGCGGGGAAAGCAGATGGTTAATTTCGATAAGGCGGCGAGCTTATTATCGAGTGGGCGGAGAACGGAAGGCGGGCCGATGTAAGCACGTATCGTAGCTTTTGTGGCTGGCAGAATGGATTCCATAATGAGATGCCGTGTAAACTGGGACATCTAATTATACTCGAGTGCACACCACTCCAGAAACGTTCGGTCGTCCCTGGACCGCGGGAGCCTGGGCTCCTGTCGAAACGATAACGAATATTCAAGGATCAACAGACAACCGACGCGACGACGGTGACTTCACAATACACGACCGTAATTCACTATGCCGGGACTCCCTTTCCACCGTCGCCAATAAGTTCGCGATACTATGCGGGAATTCCCCGGATCCGCGGATAATGGTATTGGTAAACGGCCGATGTAACGGACCCACGGATTCGCTTCTGCGTCTCGGATTCTCATCCGTTGCCGTCGGAGGGGAGAGGCTGTTCGTCGTGAAAGGGGACACCGATCTGTTTGGAATAGGAATTTCGGGATTGATTGCTCCTGAATAGACCGTCGGAACCACCCCCGTCATATTTGTGTATACCCCATCGCGCGGTAGGAATCGACGCGACGCTCGGCGAAATCGAGTTGCGAATATGACTCTCAATGCTGAACGAAACTTTTGCTTGCGGAGGGTTGAAACCCGCTCGATTGGCCCACAGACGTTTTATGGCGCTTTTCATCATTTCGATGATACCGGGAATTCGTCGAGATGAGTTCCCTTTTTATTTCGAATGGTTTAGTACGCACCGTTTCGTGAGGCTATTCGGTTAACCCCCTTATACCCTATTGTCAATATCTCTGTACCTACTTTCGATTTGGCTTTACTACTTTTTTAGTGGTTTTAGTGGCAAGTTGCAGGCTATTGTAGAGTACTACTTTCTTAGATATAATTGACTGAGTGTCTAGAAATAGGGAATTTGTTACTTCCCTGAAATTGGACACCCTTATACAGCGTTTGCTCGACATACATTTGGACATGTATGTCCAAAGCACGGGACTAGCCATGGACATATATCGGCCAGAAGGTCTCTCGAGCTTCTTGTCCCCTCACGGAGCATACCCCGCGGCAATGGGGATAGTTCTGGGACTTTTATCGACTAGGCATTTAGGACATATGTAAACACTGCATTCAACCCACACGCCCCTTTCACACCCCCGCACACACTTCGTGGAACTATTGGGTTAATCCTCACTATATTCTCAATACCCGTGCACCCTATTACACGGTTCTATTTTCAAATTTGCCTTTGCAATTTCCCGAAATCGTTTAGTTCACAAATATCCAAATCCTTTTTGTTGGGTAATTGAGGCAGTGAATTGTTTTTACGTCTCCCTGTAAATTTCATGACGTGCGACATACACACACCCTTCGACTAGACTTGCATTCAATTGTAAATTCATATGCATCTGAGACATAAACGTAGTTGCGCCGAAACTGCGAGGTTCAGTGACTATAATATTAACGAACGTTGTGGAAAGTTTTGGATATTGACACGATGGTTAAAGGGAGAGATCGTTCTGTTTGAATGAACATCTAATTGTAATGTAGAATGTATACACGAATGCAATACATTGTACAACCACCCCCCAAGCTATTACACGCTTCATTCCCCAATTTGGCACTTACAGTCAGTCTCGAAAATGTATTGCATACGTCTGCCAACTTTCGAATGTTAACCCTTTGCACTCGAAGGACGACTTCGAACCGACGCTAACAATTATCACACGGTAATTGAATTTTTGTGTTGCTAATGATATTTGCAAAATTCTATAATTTTGGAAACGTAGAATTTCATACGTGTGTAGAATGAGAAAAATGGTGTAGAATGAAAATATTCTAGGTCAGAAAATACGTCTAGGTTCTGCAGTTAAAATAACTTCGAGTGGAAAGGGTTAACCTAACCCCTTGCCCTATAATATCGAGTCAAACTTATGACGAACACTTCACATAGAATCTATTAAATATGTTTATTAATAATTTCTGTTGAACTGTGCAATAAAATTCCATTTTCCTTAATGAAAGGATCCCAATTTTGACCAGCATGTTAATCAATACGATTCAATAAAATAAAAAATCAATAAAAAAGGAAAAAATATTTGTTTTTTCTCTAATGCTTGTAATGGCCGGCTTTGCAACCATCAATTGATGATTTCCGACTTTTCATTTCACGATTATTAAAATTATAAACATTTTTGCCTCGACGCATCCGATAAAAATGAGTGTCAATTTTACATTGCAGTTCATATTTATTTACGAAAACAGCAAACACAAAATCACCGCCTCTGTTTATAATTGGTTGCGTTGCGCGTGAAGTGAAAACTGAGTTATGAATTCGAAAAAGTATTTATTTAGTTTAAAAAATGTAGAAACTTAGCAAAAAATTTATAAGGTAAAAATATTATTGTAAGATTGTTCTACACACGTTAAAGATTCGAAGATTTGAATGATAATAACGTTATTTCCTTTCGGTGACATTTCGCGCAGATGCAAAATAAATTGACAATAAATAACGAGGGAGAATTCGCCAAGAGTATTCCGAATATCGAGAAATATTCGTTCGTGATAATTATTTAAAATGGTTGCACAGTTACGTATTAACTGTTCTAGCGAGAAACGAGTCCGCCGGCCTGGGATGAAAACCAGTGTAATTAGTAGTTGACACTTGACCCATTAAAAAAGGTGTCCATCCGCTGGATTCCCAAGCACCATTGTATCCCAGGGTCATTAAAATAATCAACTGCAATCGCTCGTATTCACCGTGCAAACTAGATTCGATTCATCAATAGTTCGGTTAATTTTAATTACCGTCGTTTAGACTTTCGACGAAGGCCTCCCCCTCCCCCTCTCTTGCCGAATCTCACTTTTATATTCCATATTGTACGCCTCTGGCTCCCTAGCAAACTGATCATGCTTGTTTCGCATATTTTCGTTATGTCCGACGCAATACTCTAGTAATTCTACCCAAAATAATTATGCTACAGTAATGCTCTAACAATATTAACAACTACCATAACTGTTCAACATTTAATCATTATTATGAGCAACAATCTTTAGGATGAAATTTAAATTTTCAAGAGAACAAATAAAATTATCCAAACAGTATTAGCACAAAGTTTCAGATTTCTTATTTTGTAGAAACAAATTAACGCTTTGTATATGCAGGTAGATCGCGAATATTTATACAAAATCAAAATTTTCTAAGTCAATTGTAACGAATAGAAATTATATGAATATGTACCTTTCCTCTTAATAATTTTAATACGTCAAAAATAGTGCTATTCATTTTTCAAATATTTTCACAGATTTGTATTTTACTGATTGAGGTTTGCCATAAAAGAGGAAAATCCGCAGTCTAATCATGAGCTACGTAAGTGGAAGTTGAATGGAAACATAATTTCTACAATTTTGAATTTAATAATCCCAAAGGGAATAGATGTTCGTTTAATGAATCTTTGGAATCATAATTGGTTTAAAAGATTTAACACTTTAATAGAGAGATAATCTTGCTGCGGAATGTAAACAAACAAACTTAACTTTGGATATACATATTAATTGCATCTGAATGGTCCGAGTAACTGCAAGGATTAATTAACGCTCTCAATCGTTGAAATGTAAGTTGAATCCCGAAGAATTCGTCCCGGAAATCAGGCAAAGCGGTGAAAAACGTTTGTCCGGTTTCCACGAGGGAAGCTTGGCGGCGAGCATGAAATTTTTTCCGAGCAAACACAAACCGCGGACCTCAATAAAATCCAAAAAAGAATTCGGTTTTTGTCCGGGCGGTTCCAGCCGCGGCACACTGGCAGTCTTATTGCAAACCTTGAGCTACTTAAAGCGACGAGCTTAGTTCGGCTGTTTCACGGCGCAGGAAAAATGGCGAAAGCTTTGAAGTTCGTCCACGAACGCGAAAGAAAAGTATTTGTCAAATACAGTGGAACCTTTTGAAAAATAAATCAAATCTTGCGCCACGCCAGTGTCATTCCAAATGCAAATCGCTGCAGCCTTCGTCCGTGCACTTGAGCAAAAAATGTACAAAAAGAGGAAAGAAAATTTTCCTCCCTGATTTCATCAATATAGTCAACAAATGATCAATCTTCTGTGAGAAGTAAAATGCAGTAGTGTAATAATAGTATCGAAACTTTTGGAAAATAAATTTTGTGCAAAACCATTTCATTTCGAAATCGTTTCAGTTTCCGTCTCAACGTAAAAAATGTATGAAAAGAGGAAAGAGAATTTTCCTCTCCGATTTAACCAATATGATTAAAAAAGTATCATCTTTCTGTGAGATGTAAAATATATTTTGCAATAGTATGATAAGCATTTAAAAAATGAAAAGTATCTATCACATATGTACCGAACCTTTTGGAAAATAAACCAAATCTTGTGCAAGATTGTGCACCAGTGACATTTAAAATGCAAATCGTTGCAATATCCGTCCCTATGTAAAAAATATACAAAAAAGAGAACAGAAAATTTTCCTCTCTGATTTTATCAGCCTGGTTTCGCTAAAAAATTATTATATTTTCTTCAGGATGTAAAGTAAATCTTGTAACAGCATAATCTTCGGGTCGATCTCACTTAAATACGAACTATCATACTTCCAAACACCACGTTCCAATAAAAGATAAAATTCCCATGGTCCCCATTTGTAAATTTCTTTGAATACTACTATTTCTAACTGTCAAGAAAATTCTTCATGATAATTTAGCAGTTAACTACCAACCCAGAAAATTCCACAAAATCAAACTAATTTATTTGATGAAATAAAAATTGAAAAATTAAAATGTACGATATCCTTTCAAGCTTTTCGCATTCTGCAGATTCTAGCCACCGATACTCTGTATATACTAGCTCTAAAATTTATTTTTAAATCTAGATAAATCATTCCGTCATCCACATATGAGATGGCAATAAAAGTGTTAATTAACTTGTGTGATATTTTAACAGTAGAACTACCGAGTACTAAACATAGCCAGTGTATATTCCCTTGTAATAACGCCAAGATTTTTGTTACAATTCGAATAGTGAAGGTCGGCGAAAAATTTCTCATAAAAATATTTCTATAAATTTCAATAATCGTAAAAAGAGAAATCGGAAGCATTTTTACCTGTTTGATAGTTCCAGTGTTGATTGATTTTGTTGAATGTCATCACGCGTGCAAAAAAAGCGTTCAGGGGTAAGATCGGCGTGCGAAGAAATTCTCGGTCAGGTGGGACTAAATTCGTCGGAAAATGGATGATTTATAACACCGATGTTCGAAGGTCACGTGTAGAATCCATGAGAGGAATAAGAGCCTGAAATTCAACGGGACGAATTTAGACCGTGGCCTTCGGCTCGGATTCATCTCAATGTACCGTAGAAGTTCGATTAGCTGAACGTTCGATTCTTCGAACCATTATTTTAATCGTGTTTTCGGTCGTTTCGAACCCGGGGAACAGCGCGTGGCTGGCATTCACCGCGATTATTCAACGGTTCAGCCAAAAGAGTATCGTACTGGTGGTCAATGTCTCGTTAATAACGAAAAAGAGCTCGTTAATGAAATAACTTTTCCTATATTCAGATCAAAACGGGGATTTTGTGCGTCAGCCCCTCGAGATTCTAAGTGTTCTCAGTCTATAAATTCAACTGCGATTCAATCGTATTTTCCTTTCAATGAGCTTCCCGTCGTATTTTAACGATTAGACTGTGGATTTTATGCAGTTATGACAATAATTTTTCATTAGAAAAATTGTAAGAATATTGTCGTATTGTTTTCTCCTCCAAAGATGGTTAACCCTAGATCACTAAACCTTACAAAATCTAAATAAATTCAATTTTCTCACTTTTGTAAAGCAACATAATAACGCAACACAATAAAGTGCGTAATATTTTAGTCAAATTTTTTTCTACCAGTCAAATTATTACTCTCGCATCTTGAACGATGCACCGTAACCAGCGATCCACCTGGGAAAAAGTGGTTTTACGTGGTAGAAAAACTCGGAAGAAGGAGAAATGAAGTTGCGCATGTGAAACGTCATTTTTAAAGAGATCGAGTGTCCACGTGTCCAATAATTATTGGATATTTCTGCTTCCGCTTCTGTTCCGAAACAATAGCTCCGTTGCTTCGCAATAATTAAAGAGAAATTAATCTACGATACGTGAGATGTGACTAATTCTAATTAATTTAGATATTCGGTAAGTCCTGTTGTTCGAGAAAATGATTAACCAGCCTAGTGACTAGGCTGCAGATTTTATGCATTTATGCCAAAAATTGATGAGCAAAGAACACATCCATTACAAGAACTCAAGTCCGTTATTACATTATTTTTGTGTTACTAAAATTATTGAAAGAAGAAATAAAATTCATGTTGCAGAAAAATCCACAGATAATAACAGTGAAGTACTGTCGACTAAAGGGACCGGCTTGCAGCAACATCGCACTAAAATAACAAGCCTGAGGAAAATGTATTTTACACGTATTTTGATCAAAATCTGATCAGAAAAATACGGAAAAAGTTCCACTATTTTCTTACGTAAATTTGTAACTTTCCAAAGCTTTAACACTTTGACTGCCTCGCTACCCGTATTTGGTTATGTGGAATTTAGGTGGCAGGTAGAGTGAGCTAAATTTCCTTATGATCTGTGAAATGTAAAGGTATTGAGAAAATAATTATCTTAACTTCCCAGTTTCTATGTCCTTAACCTTTAGGATAGATCTGCTAAACGAACTTTAAATATGCAATAATTCAATTGAATTATATCTAATATTATAATTATATTTAATATTCATCTCTATCGGAATGGTAAATATATATATATATATATATATATATATATAAAAGTATTAGCATAAATTTGAGTGAAGCCGCATCGATCCCAATAGTTCGCTTAAGGATGAAATAAATTTTTCCGATTGTACTTAATTGTCGTGGCCACCGAGGTGGCATACGTGAAAACGATTTTCAGGGACAGGAGATATTAATTTTTCTCAAAAATGAAAATGTCATGTACAAAGACCAGAAACCACACTACAAGAAAGGGTTGTTAGAACAGTTTAGTTGTTCTCGCCGAAATGGGGGGAGGGCGATAGCGCGAGGGTGGAAACAGAATGAAAGAAGAACTCGAGTTTTCGAGTACGAGCAGAGTGCAGGACAGAATTGTCACCAAAAAAGTGCACAGAACAAACCAACGAATACGTCCACAAGTGGGGAGAAGGGTTGGGAGACGAGGGTTGGGAGATGAGGGATGATGTCGGAGTCATTAGAAGAGTGCCTAGGGCCTGCGGGGAAGCACCATGATGCAGTTTATTTTAGTTTTGATACGCGCCAGACACGAGCAAGATCTTTTTCGGAAATATTTTTAAACGAACGCTCGGTGAAGCTTGTTGCTACAAGCAAACAGCTGACAGAGGATTGTGGTAAATTATAATAGAAAATGTTAAGGGAGGCATAGCACCGGTACCGTTGACGATAAGTTGAACGCGTTTCGAACACAACTGATCTTTCAAAATATTTTTGCTGTTGCTCGAAGACGTTTTTATATCGTTTAATGTTGTTCCTTGTGGACGAACTGTCATTTTGTTGACCTATTAGCACAGTACCTGAACCACTCAACACTAACTAATACTATCTAATACTAACGAATAAGTTTAAAAGTCAATGAAAAAAATACCATTTTCTATATACTAGAGACACAACAGTTTTATAACAAAGTAGTTCTGTTGTGTAGTTGAGGCATGATTCAAGCGTTCAAAAATAAAAAACACTGTGAAAATTCTAGTTCCAAGTAGAATGTCTTTCTTTAGTCGTTTTTACAGACTTGTTAAATTGTCGCTACTGTTTTGACGCCATATGAAAAATCCCAACAAGCTATACCTTGTTTTTTAGTTAACAAAAATGGATGATTCTACGTTCACAAGATTCGACATTCCACAAGAAGACATAACAGTAACTTTCAGCAAAATTCAAGCGTGCAATTGTTTCCTCAAAAAGATTGTTGCAAGAAAAATATTCTCGATTTTCCCACACGAAATTTTCGCCAGACGTTGCTATATACCACCGCTTTACTTCAAAAACATAAGTATGTGCGAAACTATGGAAAGGAGAGTACATACTCGCGTGACCAGCGCGAAACGTGTTAACAATCGACTCGTTTATATTTAGCGATTCATCGAAGGAGCCGAATGAACGGGAGCGGCGTGGCATAAAAACGCGTTCCCTCTTAAAGTATCCGTTCCTCTTTTCGCAATCTAAAAACCCGATTTTAAATAGCCGCAATCTAATTGCAAAGATCCACGGGAGCTTCTCGGGATGAAAACGACGTTTTCTTCGGTACCATTCGGGTATTTTCCTGAACCGAATATCGATAAAATATTTAACTCTAATTCAAAGCTAACGAGCTCTTTCATCTTGGCAGACGTGAAAGAAAATTGAAAGAATATTCCCCGAGGGGGATAATCCCCGCCACGAAATGGGCGCCGGGAAAAAATGTGTAAGAGCGTCCGAGGGAAACGGGTGGAGGTGTACGAGAACCCGAAAATGTCGGGTCGAAACGGGTCAGGACGGATTCTCACAAACGGACTTTTCGAATATTATCGGAACTCTAGAATATATAGGGACTCTAGAATATATAGGGACTCTAGGATATATAGGGACTCTAGGATATATAGGGACTCTAGGATATATAGGGACTCTAGGATATATAGGCACTCTAGGATATATAGGCACTCTAGGATATATAGGAACTCTATAGGATATATAGGGACTCTATAGGATATATAGGGACTCTAGGATACATAGGGACTCTAAGATATATAGGGACTCTAGGATATATAGGGACTCTAGGATATATAGGGTCTCTAGAATATATAGGGACTCTAGAATATATAGGGACTCTAGGATATATAGGCACTCTA
The DNA here is from genome assembly GCA_028454255.1 of Halictus ligatus. Taxonomy (NCBI): domain Eukaryota; kingdom Metazoa; phylum Arthropoda; class Insecta; order Hymenoptera; family Halictidae; genus Halictus; species Halictus ligatus. Next base: position 6,085,231 of record CM052133.1, read on the forward strand.
GGATATATAGTGACTCTAGGATATATAGGGACTCTAGAATATATGGGGATTCTAGAATATATAGGGACTCTAGAATATATAGGGATTCTAGAATATATAGGGACTCTAGAATATACAGAGACCCTAGAATGTATCGGGATTCTCGAAAATTTGGGGATTTTAAAAAATTTCAGAACTCTCCAAAATTTCAGACATCCAAAATTTATGAATTCTCGAATATTTCGGGGCCATCTAAAGTTTCAGGACTCCCGAGAATGATCCGAAAATTTAAAATTCCTATATATTCGTGAATCTAAAAAATTTTCGAGAACCTGACCCGTCTTAACGACCTGACATTCTCGAGTTCTCGAACACCTCTAGAAACAAGCGTCGTAGCCTGCGCGTATTCCAACAACACGTTTCCGAAATTTCTTTGGTGGTCTGGCGAGTATCAAGGTCCCGAGAGTAAACAATTCGATCGGGTCAAGATTCACTTGGCCGATTTTATCGCTGGCAACGGAATGCCTCCATTTATTACGGATCGGCCGCGTTCCTGACAGAATCGGTGTGTTCGCAACTACACTTTGACCTGATCCAAATTTTTGTAACACGACAAGAAATTTACAACACTTTCTTCTCGATCAGAAGAAAAATAAATTCTATTTTTCTTTTTCTGTTAACCATCGATTGGCTGGGCTCGAGTCCGTTTTAATTTGGATTTACAGACGTTGCGTCTCAATTTTAGTTTTCTGGAAGTCAGTTCAAATTATTATCTATTTGTACTGGGACCAACGAGGAGATCAACGTCGATCTCAAGGAATTTTCAAAAAAGATTCCATTTTAAAGGAGTTGAAGACTTAGTGAAGACTTTTTCATGCACTGTATCTAACAAAAATCGATTAGTAGGAGCTTCAATGAATCTACTTATGGTTGCCATAGTGAAAAGCATACGCCTTTTGCGAGGATTAAGTTACTTCGCTGAAAGGATAATGCAAATTTCAAGTTTCAATGTTCGACGTATCCTGCAGCGTCAGCTGCTGTCGGAATCAAAATATTTTCGATCTTATCGCTTAATTATGTAACAGTCTTACGAAACGTCTTTTATACATATACTTTCGAGCAAGAAAGCATCGAGCCCGCTATATTTAGCTCAACCCGCTACAACAACTTTTTTTATTAAACATCTGCAACCTCGCGTGAGATTCGTTTCGATATACAGTGGCGTGCACAGATGTTTCCGGTGAAATCAAATTTTTGTATGACATTTCGAAAGCGGTGTCTAAAAATATTGCATCTAGTATTCAGCGAAACTGTGTATTATTATCTGTCGGTAAAAATTGTTTTAAACATCGCTTCCGGAATACGAAATTCTGAAAGATACGTCACAGCAGGTATTTTTCACCCTGTGTAAGAAATTTTTACAAGTTGCAATGTAATTTTATTAAAACACGAAACACGTGGATAAACAACGATTAACGTTATTATTTTTAATGGTAACTGATTTGAAGGACACTAACTTAAGGAGACACTACAAAACAATACTATTCTGATTTCGCTACGGAATTTATATTTCGATGCATTTAAACTGCATTTGCCTCTCCTGTGCACCAATTGCAATACTGAACCCACATAAAAGACGCTTCCATATCAAGACTCGGATTGTTCAATATACATAAATATTTGATCTAAGCAAAACCCTCGGGATCGTGCCATTGCATGGCTTAGATCGACTTTTCACGAATGAACCCAATTACTGTGGAGATACCAATTACTGTGCCTATATTAATTACATATTTTTTAGCACAATGAATATTAAAAAAGAGTTATATAATATATATTAACTGATTTTAATGAAACAAATATATCTCTTTTTTAATATTCATTATGCTTTAAAAATAAGCATAATTAATATAGACACAGTAATTGGCACACCATAGTAATTGGGTTCCTTACCCTAGTCATTAGAGATGCTCAAACGAAACCAATTGTAAGCGCAAGGATAAAATGGAGTTTAATGAATATAATTGTTCATAATTGCACATCAATCGAATGGAAATACAATTTTGCGAATGTTCAGCCTCTACGGTGAACGTATATTTCCTTCTATTTCTGAGAAAATAATGAAAATAAAATAACTCTTGCAACCCTAATCATAAAATAAATATAAATGCGAAGGGTTCATTATAAATTAGCTTCTATTACCTACAATATATTTTTGTAGGATTATCGTACAGAATCGAATTTTTTGTTCTTTTTTTAGAGAATTAGGCGGAGGATTTTTGCGAAGGACAAACAGAAGAAGAAACACTTTACCTCTATCAATGGATGCAGAGGTCGGCATCGATGCGACGAGAGAGTGGATATCAGTGGCAGTGATATCGTAGACTCGAACGAGCCTCCTTGTTGACTTCCTCCTCTTCCTCCTCCTCTTCTTCTTCCTCTTCTTCCTCGTCCTCCTCGTCTTCGTCTTCAGGACGAGGCACGGATCTAGTGGTCATCTCCGTCTCACCCACGGCCACGAGTTCATCCTTATCATGCCCGATATCGCCTACCCTCTCGAACACGAGAACAGAACAACATTTGCAACTATTATTTACGAATAGTAACAGTCATCACGCCACCGTGCATCGGCGACCCGAATTATTCAACGAAATCAAATAACATACCGTGGCTGATCAAATTATTAGAGCCACGAGACAAAAGATATTTTTTTAATTACGTTGTCTACAGTGCTACTAAATGTGCATTTGTAAATTTCGAACATTGGCACTTCATACAAAGATTATTAGAATTCGATGCAGCTGGACTTTCGATATACAGGGTGTGGCCGGACGGGTGGTACAACCGGGCAGGGGATGATTCTAAATGTGAAAATAAGTCGAAAAGAGGGAATAACATTTTTTCGTTTGGCGCCTGGTTTTCGAGAAAACCGATTTTAAAAATGCAGCAAATACACATGCTATTATACGGAAATTGTCTGACACGTCTGATCATGACTAACCAATTCTACTCCCTGCACATACAATACTAAAAAGCACACGTACCCGACGGACCTTTAAACTCGAGTTTCTCGAAAACAAGGCCTCAAATAAAAAAATATTATTCCTTTGTTTCGACTTATTTCTATATGTAGAATCATCCCCTACCCGGTTGTACCACCCGCCCGACCACACCCTGTATAAATTGATTGTTTTCATGTGAGATTGTCAATTTGTGCAGGTGGTAATAATACTTTGATCACCTATTGTAACTTTCCTATTTATACATCATCTGTATCAAAGATTTGAAAGAATATTTACGATTATGAATCGTAACTTTACAGCTTCTGTTTTGTTGTATGTGTAAACTACCTCCATTTTGAGCAGTTTTGAACACTTTTCAAGGGCAATGTTTTTTTGCAATAATGCGTCCTGATTTATAAATTAAATTTTGCACTAATATAAAATTCAGTGTACTATTCAATGTACTGTTCGGTGTACTATGTTAAATGTTTTGTTCAGTATACTATGCTCAATGTACTGTTCAATATACTATGCAGTATACTGTTCTATGCACTATGTTGTTTACTGTTCAGTCTACAGTTAACTTTTCAATTTTATTTCACTAAATAAATTATTTTTATTTCATGGAATCGTTGTTTGCTGGATTGGCAGTAACAATGTTACCGATTAATCATTCAATGTTTTTCTTTTTTGAAGAAACACAAAATAATGTAAAATCTCTCATTCTTTTCCATTATTAACTTAGTATTTGACAAAAAGTTAGTCATAACAAATTCGTTTATTTCATGGGATTCCCGAGACTGCTGGTTTAACATTTGACTTATTAAAGGGAAAAATGGAATCTACGGTATTGTATGGTTGCGAACAACGGGAATTTAATGGAACAATAACTGCAGACTCGTTTTTCTGTTTTCAGACGAAACACTTTAATGAAAATGCTCGACGGAATCGGAATTCCGGCAGATCCCGAACAGCTGCTTATAAATAGAGTTCCAAAAGCCCGGAAAACCAGCGTGAAAAACAAGAATTCGAAAAATTCCGTCCGACCACCGGACTGGAATTCCGAAGATCCGAGGGGAATTGTCGTTGCCGCGATTTGTGAACGTTATCTTGAATTATTCAAGCCGAACGGACCATCGGCGGGGCAAGTTTCAAATATTTCAAGATCCCACCGATTTGACGGGATCGATTCCTTCGAATCGATGTCGACGGCAGATGAAACACTCAAGCAGTCTTTCGAAATTGTTGTATTGTGTGCTCGGAGAACCTCCTCTCATCGATTCGCCCACGAATTCGTGGAATTTCTTGGACCTTCTTTTTGAAATGATCATTGTTATAATCTTAACCGAAGGTCATGCAAAGGCAATCCGAATTTTTTTTCAATTTTGTTCACAACAACTCCCTATCTTCATGTTTTCAAAATGTACTTCAAAAAACAGTTCCTTTACTAGTGACACCACTGAAAGTAGCTAAATGCATCTCATTGTCAGTTAAAAAAGAAATTAATATTTTCAACTATAATCAATGTTTAAATTTCCAATTTGAAAATGACGAGTCACACTCAACATAGGAATGAATACGCATCCAATGCCATGATTATGCAGACTATGTTTTTTATTGATTAATTAAATTTTAGTGATATGACGTTATTAATGGGAGAATAATATAAAAAGAATGTAGAGCAAGGGACCCGATTACTGTGCCTATATTAATTATACATATTTTTAAAGCATAATGTATATTAAAAAAGAGATAGTAAATATTTTCATTATAATCAGTTAATATATACGTTATAATCTCTTTTGTAATATTAATTATGCTTTAAAAATCAGTATAATTCACATACACGCAGTAATTGGGTTCCGTGGCCTATAATAGCTGAGACTCGAAGATTGAGAGACTCGCAGAAAATTGAATACTTTATAAACGATTACAATCAGTGCAATGACAAATTTTGATTGGCAAATCTTACATGAAATCGTTTCGCGACACCTGCAACAAGCTAATAAAATTTTAGCGATGCTAAACAGACTCGGTTCATTTCTGTTTACTGAATAAATATGATTTGTTTGTACACACGTGACCGTGCGAACTCTCTATATCTACCTCCCTGATGAATAATCAATTGGATTTCGGAATTTAATTACGCGGTGCAATAATGAAATATACAGCAACGACGATCATAGCAACGAGGTTCCAGATACGATAGAAACAGTAGGCATATAAAATTGGCATATGCTCCACACTACAGCAAAAAAATCACCAATATGAAGGTAAACTAATGAAATGTAAAATAAGGTTACAATTAATTGATTACGCAGACCACGAATTAATTTGTACACCTAATACACATTTTCTTTACTGAATGTTTTTATTGTTTTGTTATCACTTTTTGGACTGCAGAATTCCACGTCGTTTGGTACAACAATTGTATTATTAGACGCGAATCTATATACAAAATAAAATTTTTTTACATCAATTGCAAGGTACTAGAACCCAATAAGAATTTGTTCCTCCTTTCAACCCCTTGCTTTATGATTTATTTTACAACTACAGTGATTAGAAATTCTTTGTCGTCCATAATTTCCTAGGTGTACGAAAAGCAAAATTGATAACTATTGTATGTCTGTATTTTGTCTAACGGCTAAATATCAATAACAGAAAAATAGAATTTATGTTGATTTAAAAGAACTAAATCGCACACATTTTTAAGAGATTAAAATTTTCACCACGAGCCTAACTGGATATTATAAGACAAGGGATTAATAATTCTAACACGTTGATGATAATGTATATCGATCCTCTTAAACTCCTTATGTCTTTCCACTGTTTTGTTTCACCCACTCGATCTCGTGATAAATGCATCAAATCCGCAGCCTATTTATTATACATTTATTTTCGCCATGGCTTAGCGCAAAATATTAATTGCCACGATTTTTGGAGCTCTAAAACCTCCGATATCTTAAATTCGAATTGATCGACAAGATAACCATGCGCGTGGAGATTGAACTGCCGCGAAACCGTTAATAAGCCCTGCCAGCTAATAACTGATAACGTTTTTGCATCGTTTCGATCCATCGAATTAACGGGGGCTGGCGCAGTCTGCGGATAAAAGGTGTAAAGATAGGAGGTTACCGGGCGTTGTTTGATGACGAGCTCGAGTGGATAATTGATAATAACCAATAGACAGGTTCCGATATTTATGGAGCACTCTTTGCGAGCCGCACGCACTTCCTTCCTGAACTTTTTAACACTTACTATCCCGTGCGTTATCAATGCAAGCTATACTACTAGCGGCCACAAACAGCGACCCCCTAGGGGATGGCAATGTCGACTGGGAACGTGGGAGTATTCAAATAAATCGACATTTTTCTCAGACTTGTTTCCGTTCTCCCCGAAACGATACAAAAATTGAGCACGTGCTTCGCCGAACAAATCGAATCATTGTGCATGGATTTAAATTTTTAACATCGTTACAGATACGTGACGTCGACTGAGTCAGCCACTTCGAAAGACCTCGATCATGCTGGAAGCCACAAATACCTCTCTTGTACAAATTTTAAGCTTTCCGTTTGAACAAATGATAACGCATAATTCTTGAAAACCCGTATATAATTTTAATTGTCCATAATGTAGTGGGAAACGCTTGAAAATCTAATTAATGTAATATAGAATGAACGCAAGTGTACGAGATTCAGTGGATTAAAACACGCCGAATGGAACGTTAATTATTACTGAGAAATACGCAAATCGTTGGTTGAGTAGTGAGCGTAGCATATGGCATCAACTATTTGTTACGACTTTAGCGTACACGAATTACAAATAACTCTGTAACGTGCTCTTCGTCATTCAAACTATAATACAATTTTCTTCGCGATGAAATTCATGCTATGTAACACTTCATGCGATAAATCACGTTTGTTGAGCTTGTGGAACAAAAATACGAGTCTGAAATGTTTTCTAAGAAGATTATTTATTGAACAGCTGCGCCAACGAGTAACATTCTCGCATTGACGTCTATATGCATTTTAAAAAATCTACACGTATAATGCATTTTAAAAAATCTACACGTATAATACATCTGACATCAGCTTTATCGAATGGAGATTAGAAAGATATATTAAATTATAAAATTTGTTCATATATTCGGCTCACCGTTTGCGCGTACCGGCAAGCCGTATTTATGAAAACAACTTCGGCGAGAATTTTTGTGAGAACCGATTAACAGCAAATGCACTTATACGCTCGGCCGGTCGAACGAACATGAAAATTCGCGTGCAATAAGCTCGCGTGAATTTTCCATTTATCGAGATAAAGTTAATTATTAACACGTATACCCCTGGAGTATACGATCGAGCTACCGTTCGAGCGCGATAAACAATTATTCTTTCATACATTTAATTTAAATTATTTTTCTTTTACTTCCATCTTTCATCGCGTGGAATCTGGATGAGTTTCTCTACATCTTAAGCAAAAATTCCGATGAACTTGTGAATCAGACTTTAGGAAGAAAATAAAACCGGGTGCCACGTTACCAGGGTCCGTTCCACTTAACCGAAAATGACATTAATGTTCGTCGACACTTCTTTGTCACCGACATTTCGATCGTGACTCGCTACGAAAATAATACAGTGAATTCTCACTACGAGTCAGTGCCAACCTTACAATTTGGAGTCAATGGAATTACCCACACCTCCGTGGTGAGCGGCCAAAGCTCGAGAGCCGTCTTCTTGTCACTATCGCTTAGTAGTCATAGGCTTTTATGACTTGTAGACGGATATGACTCTTAGGTTTCCAACGTGCCCCGTGTATTTCAAATTCGACGCTGGGCGACAACCTCAGATTTCGTTTAAGAGTCGGTCACCAGAACGGCGCAACTGACTCATAACGAGAATTCACTGTACAGCAGTTTGCAAAATTAAGTAGAATATCCACGAGTCGTTTACGAAAGAAACGCGAATCGGATCGATGACATCATAATGACTGAAGACTAATATCAGTGAAATCAGAATGTCAGTGTAAACAAATGTCAACGAAAAGTAATGTCGGTGAAATCACAATGTCAATTAAACCAGAATGTCGGTGGAAACATACAGCGGTGAAGTAGCGTCGATGTGAACATTGTTGAGGAAATCATTGTCGGTTAAGTGGAACGGACCCCATTACCATCCCTTCCTCTAATAACTTTGGCCGGAATAAAAAAAACTATAACGTTGACTCCGGTGTTCTCTAATGTTCCTCGCGAGAAAGATGCAGTTCGCGGCGGAGTATCGCATAATAAGGGCTGCAATAGCGCACAGAGAACTGGGGGAGGCTCATGCCTGTGCACTCCGCGGCTCTAGAGTGCTCGAGAGGAGGCCAAGAGCCCTGAAAGGTATCACTGCTAATTTCTTTTAAAGAGAAACACGTCCTCGGTTCGCCAAGAGAGTCCCGCCCCCTCGCTTCTCCGATGTTGATAACGTTTTCTGCTGGAACACCTATTTCGGGTCTGGGCCTCGTTCTCGGTCGGAACATTCGCGGATACTTCACGACTCCAGTCCCTCCAACTATCCTGCAACTGCATAGCAGTTCCATCCCTTCGCTCCCCCCAACTCCCTTATCGCAATTCTTTCTGCTCCATCCCTCCCCTGAAGAACCTGCTTCGCAAAAATTTTCAGGAGTAGTTGCACACACTACTTTTTAATCTTTACCTATTAGAAGCCTATCCACAGGGTTTTCGGTGGCCTTTGGTCGGAATGATTCGTCGATTTATGAATTAAACTGTTATCGCTGTCGAAAAACCCTCAATCGTGAATCTTTGCTTTTTAAAAGACCATTAAATTGTCGCTGATAGGTAAGGGATCAAAATGTTAGATTAGAGAGCAATAAAAGGTAACTGGACTTTTAAAGCTCATTACATCTACGATGGGATCTACATTTTTGCCGTGATGGACACACAATTTCCCACAAATTGGCATTACTTTGTACCGATTTAAATTACATGACGATGTAATTGTCACTACATTGACCTTTGTACCAAAGAAAAATGTTGTACATTAATTGTAAGAAACACGAACCAAGTAAAATGTTCTTTCTTCCTTTAATGATTCCAGTAAATTAAAAATAGTACCACTATTTGTCTAATAGATTCCACTATTTTAAATTGTACCTACAAAATCCGCAGTTTAGACATTACAATAAATTTATACAATTTCATATTGAGTCGTGAATTAGACGAATTAGTTGACAAGCGCATCAACGGAGTTGACGTGATAAAAAGATCGAATAGCTGCTTGTAACACTTGTTTATGTTTTAACTTTCATCTGAACCATTCGAGAATAGCAATTTGGAAGACCAAGCGAAGCCTTCGAGTATTGGCAGACCCTTCAATTCTTCAAGTATCTTTTTCCCGTCCATTCCGGTGTGTTTAAAATATTAGGTTGGCAAGGAAATTCTCTTCGCGAGCATTGTTCTCGAAAAATATTCACCTTGAAACAGGAAAAGTTTCAACGACTTTGGTCCACCGCGCCGGCCATATTGAATAAAATTTAAGTCGCCGGGGATTGACACACCATTTAATGTCGCAGAAAATTGCACTAATAATTGCTATTAATATCTGCACAATTTTCTGCTGCGAACCGAATAAACAATCGTTACGTGCATTGAATCCTCGCGACTCTCTATCGAATTGAATCATTGGTTAAACTTCACCTTCTGGGACCAAAAATTTCGCACTTCTTTTTATACAGTCCTGTGTATTTTGACGCAAAAAAAAAAACAAGTTTTAAAGTGCGAAGTTCGAAAGTTAACGCGGTTATACATACCAATATGGCGACGCCCTTCCCTGTCAAAAACACTTAAAATCGCTCAACGTTAAACACGCATAACTTTTGAACCAGTGAATTCCTGAGATTAAAATTTAGATTTTTGACATTTTCTCGTCAAAACCTGTGGGATTGTATTAAGAAAAGTGCAAAATTCTTGGTGTCAGAATGTGAGTTTCCAGATAATGATCATCGATAACAAATTAACATTTTATTTATCAGAAGACTATTAATAGGTTGTTAAGTGAACGTCTTACATCGCAGAGAAGTATCGAAATTCCAAATCTTTTAGACAATAATCGCAAAATAAATGGTTAAAATGGATCGTTCGAAATTACTGAGAAACCCACGACCAAAAAGTTCCTTGAGAAATTCGTTTTTGCGAATGACAGATTTTTAAAAATTGTCGGAGAACCCGCGAAGCGAGACAGAACTCTTACATCAACCCAGATGAGCAACCAACCGCGAAGATGAGCGATTAAAAATAATTTCGGAATATACGAAACGTATTGATGCTTCAATCTAGCGAGACGAAGGATTCTCGGTTTTGATTAAAGGGGGGATTTTAATATCCGAAAAAGAAAGGGGGTACGTGGGAACGGGATAAAGAAAAGAGAAAGAAGAAAAACTCACCTCAGATTTCACGAAGTGCCTTCTGTCTTCATCATTGAGGAGGCGACCGTCTCCAGAGTGTGTTTCGTAGTTTTCAACTTTTCCTTCCTAGGAGCCGCCTTTGTCGCACATTGTTTCGGTGTTTGCAAGTACATATTACCCTCTCCCCGAACTTTCGCTATTGCCTGCTCTCCCCGTTATCACATTTCAATCGTCACTCTCCGAAGCACCGGGGACGGTTTTCAATTCACTTTAAGAAAGTCAATTTCTCGGGGAACATTTTCCTTCCCGGCCACCCTCGCCTCTTCCCCCTGAACAGTTCACGCGTCTTTATTCTTCATCCTTCACTGGTATCGTTCTCTGCACTTCGATCGACGTTCACCTGTTAACCGAAGAACACGAGTTAACACCGGTTCTCATCCCCCATAATCCTCCACACCCCTCAGCTTAACCCCTTACACCACGATACACTCTATAGTTACAGTGATTCGAACTTCTTTTTTGTTCGTACTTTCTTTGAAGAACGAGGGAGTTTATATTTCATACATATTATTAATATTATTTATTGTACGCCTACCTCTCGGCATCTAAAAATTGAGATATCGGGGCTACCGATTCGAAAAATAGTGGTTTCGAGAAAAGTGCGTTTCAAACGCCTTTACCTACGTTCATTTTTCTAATTCATACAAATCCTTTTGCACGCATAATCTACAATACTTATACTTAACACTAGATTTACGGGACCCGTCAAAATGACGGATTCTAATATTTTTAATTCACGAATATTGAGATTGCAAACACGGATCCATGAGGAATTATTTAACAAATTGATTTCTCTAGGTATATATTATTAAAAAATTGGCTACAGATTTTTATTGATATATTCATGTTATTTTTATAAGGAAATGAAAAATAGTCATTTTTAGTGCTCCGTAAACCTAGTGTTAAAGAAAATGCAGAAAATCAATTTTTTGAAAATGAAAAACCAAAATACCCCCCTAATTGCTTTTTCCACTTGCACGTTCGATGATTCGCGTTCGTTCGATTTCTTTGACCGACATACCTTACTAACAACGGAACACATACCCAATTATATTTTGATTTTGATCTATCTTATGTGTGCGAGGTACTTAATTTCCGGAAAAATATTAAACACATTCTTTTTATTGGCATTAAAAGTTCAACACAATTTTATAAGATGAAATCTAGAGGGTGCACAGGTCACGGAATTTTCTTTAAATTGTGTATTTCTGAATGAGAAATTTAGCAGCATACGGAAATTTCATAAGGGTCATTTGTTTAAGTGATATATTAAGAATTCAGCTGTCTTTCGCCACTTTAAATATTCAATTAAAACTAGTAATATTTAATAAGTGACTGACGTTTAACCGGTTACAAAATCCGGACCTACTAATTGCAAATAATCGCACTAACTAATCGAAAGCGTGGATCTAAACAGCAAAAGGTTGCATAATAGTTACATAATAATTTTCTGAATTTCCGGGCCGAGGATTCTCCCTCGTTAATTTCAAAACGTTCATTTATTTCGGGAATAAAACAACGTATAACGTTTAACGTATGCAGTTTTTAAAACAATCTTTAGAAAAGTGTTTAATTTGCAAATAGTTCGCCTTTATTTTGGAATGTTTCGCCATATTGATTTTATGTCCAGGAAGGACTAGGCTAGATGATTAAAATTTTAATCGTGCTTAAACCGAAATAAGTTTATTTCTCGATCAACTAAAAATAAAAATTCCATCGTGCATCGTAAACTTATTTTATTTCGCAATTGTAAATACATGCTACTTTGCATAGACGAGTTTTATCGTAAGTCTGATAAAATGTTCAGTACCCGCCAAATGATCAGTAACAATGATAAATCCTCTTCTTAATGTTTTAAGATACACTAGAGCTTTTTGTGCGAAATACGTGGCTTCGCTAGCGAGACATTCCCAAAGGGGTAGCAACCCTCTCACATCGTGATCATAAAAATTCAACATACAATTTTTTTTTACCTTCTTTCGCTACAGTCATTTAAAAAACCGGGAAAGATATCTCTTTAAAAAGCGAACGTAATTACATCCCTGACTTCCATTCGTCTCTGGAGCAACGATCATTCCTTTGATCAATGATATTTCGAATGTACGATCATTTGAGATTAATTAAACACCTCCTCAATTTCGTTGGAATCGAATTTTCAATAGACAATTTTCGTTTTCCGTTATAAAACGCGATAAATTATCGAAACTCGCTAATGAACACAGCATTCTTATCGTACCAAAGTAATAAATAATTGACAAACTCTTCTCTCCGATACGTCAGAACAGAATTCTGGATAAGCGAAAACAAATTAAAAATGGTTTGTAAAATTTTATAAATTAATATACAATTGAGAAGCACTTTTCCTTTTTCGAAAATAAAATTCTCGTCGCTCCAAATTGTCCATAACAAAATAAAGAATATATTTTATTTGTAATTTGATTCTTCCAGAGAATCGAATTTTGTCATTGAATAAATTAAAGAAATTTCGCAACGTAGAGGTACATTTTCGAGATCTTCGCATTTTTCGTCGGCTTAATATTCTATTAAACATTTCAAATGGTTTCCGCGGAAAAAAACCGCAGAACATAATTAGAGTGATAGCTACCTGTATGCTATTCAACGCATCACCATATATTCCACCGTATATGTCATAAATTGCATTCCCGACCACACGTGTTGTACAATCCATATTGTACACGTTTGCACATAAATAAACGACAAGTCCTAGGTAGTATGGAAATTAATACATAATTCTAAAGGTAATACTGCCATCGTTTCACCTGTCCCGCTGAGCCCAGGATCATTTACTAGCAAGTAACGCGATATCCCTACGAATTAAATTAATCAGAACTCGTTTTTGTTGATAGGATTTCGCAACGAAACATTCGAGCTTCGTACACAAAATTACAACAAAAAGCAAAAGGAATCTAACTCTTTCTCTTCACGATTTAAATAACATATTTTTCCTTCGGATAAATGAATAAAAATTTGCGCTTCTTTACTGATTTAATGGCTCGACAATAACAAAATCTAATAAGTAAAATTACCTCGTAACGATAAAAAGGACTGCGAAAAAAATTGGTATTTCGATGACGTCATTTTGAATTATTTCGAATGACAAAAATGTTTTTCATATTGTTGCTTTCAATTTCCTGAATTGATAGACACTGCAAAATAAGTAGGACGAAAATTATAAAATTCTTCGCAAAGAAGTAGGCTCTGTTCGAAACAAAAATATAAATTTCAATTCCATTTTTTCTAAACGATTTAAGTAATTTCTTTCATTTTATTAAAGCTGACGATACATAACCAATTTTTATTCAAGTATACGTTGTTTATTAAACTTTCATCGTTCCTAGGGCGAACTTGCAATTAGTCCTTTTGAATGGTCGACTCCATGAACAAAAACATGAAAAAAAATTAACAAAGACAAATGGTAAAAACAAATACCAAATTTTTCAGCTGAAAGGTTGAATATTAAAAATGCCGGTTTCTGCTTTTAATTAACATCCGACCACAAATACAATACAAATCGAACATATTCAAGCGAAATGGACATTCTATTGCTTTTTCTTTAACTAAAACCACAATATATTGATGAAAGAATATTCAACGGAAATCCATAAAATTTTGCGATGGAAAAAATAGAAAGTAAAGATTCAACTTAATATTTATTTAACAATTTGATTCGAGACAGACACGAACATTTCACCGACAGAAATAGACGAAAATCGACTGAGTTTTCCGTCGAAAAAATTAAAGACAGATCGAATATTCCGGAAATATGCAAAAATAACTTATTACGAAAAATCATCGAGAGAACGACCACATGATATATTTCGTACACGTAGGGTAAGGGACCCAATTAATGCGCCTATATTAATTATATTTATAGACACCGAATTTGATGCATTTCTGAGAAAAATGAGTAGGTGCAATCTAAACCAGTCAAAACATTAGAAGAATTAAAAAATACTGTTATATTATTTTCAACCTATTTAACATGTTAACACTAGGTTTACGGGGCCCGTCAATATGACGGATTCTAAGTTTTTTAATTTAAAATTATTAAGATTCTAAGGATGCATACATGAGAAATTATTTAGCAAATTTATTTCTTTGGGTATATATTATTTTTAAAGTATTGCTAAAAATGTTGGTGGCACATTCTTGTTATTTTTATAAAATAATGGAGGAGTCATTTTTAGTGCTTCGTAAACCTAGTGTTAAGAAAGAAAATTAATTTAGATCATAGATCCGCTATCTAACACTGAATATTAAAAAAGAGATGTATACAACATATACATTAACTGACTTTAATGGAAAAAAATGTAATATCTCTTTTTTAATATTCATTATGCTTTGAAAATAAGTGTAATTAATATAGGCACAGTAATTGGTACCCCCACAGTAATTTGGTCCCTTACCCTACGTTACTTGTTACGCGCGAATAGCGACAATAAATAACTAGGGGGTGGAAAACGTTAAAACCGTGTGTCATACTGAGCTATCGTAAATCCGCGGATCCTACGACCTTGGCTGCATTCTCAATTTTGGCGGTTACATACTTCCAAAAACATCTTGACCGTACCTACGTACTACATACACGGATATCTGCACATATGTTTCTCATATAACCCTCTTGCACACACGTAACACCTACACACGAGCTCATATCACACTATCAATATAAAATGAAATATTTCCCTGCTCGTACGGATACACCTAATTCCTCGACTCCGTTTAACCCGTTAACATTTGTTCGCCGTTGAAAAAGCCCCCATATTAAATCAATATTTCAATTTATGCACGGGAGCTAATTAAATTTCAACAAAACGTTCCGCTGAACGTTCATTTCTTACGTTCCGATAAAGAGGAAAAAGACGAATCGAAACACGGTTTGAACGGAGACAACGAGCGATCATAATCCTGCGATAGCAGATAAAACGAAAGGAAGATGTTCCCCCCGTGTGAATTCCTGGCGCATCAATTTTTAATCTCTGCTCCATCGGATTCGCGTTTCGGCCGCCTAGTCGTTCCCATTCGAAATTGGAGAGGCTTCGTTTACTTATTGCACACGTCCGCACAAATACATTGTACATTGTACGTGTGCACGTACATCGGGATATGTGTGCGCATATACGCGCATTTGTATTTCACATTGGCCATACGTACCTCCTACGGCACGCAATAGGTCGTCGTGCGGGTTCACTTGAAACGATACAGCGCACATTCACGAATCACACACAAGAATATATATCTGGTCGTCGCGAGAGAAAAACAGACCGGACGACATGGAAAAGAAAAGGGAGAGGGAGAAAAAAATCACTTTTCCCGGTACGCATTCACGGTACGAGCTCGCGCGGCCTACTGAAACGTCAGAAGGCATGCGTTGCCCTGACGGCTGGCTTTCTCCTTTCCCCCTCCCCGTCGAATCCCCACTAAGGGTAGCTCACCCCCACTAGGGTTGTCAGGAAAGATGTATGTTCGAAGGACTAAAAATAGGCTCGAATAAACTGGTTCTGCGGGGATAAAAATCATTGTAGAATGATAAAATTGTGATAACAATGACGGCGCCGGCGACGATGCCACGGCGCCTTTGAACACACGACGCAACGGAACTAATCGACACCATAAATAGTAGTGACGTCGACTATCGCGGTGGGAAATTACGAAAATCAAGTACCATTAACAAACCACTTGAATCTTCAAATATAACTCAATATTTTCCGCAGATGTTAAAACCGGATTCTTCATGTTCTGTTGTATTCGAGATGTTATTTCGACGTAATTCTCGATATTAATAATGCAAACATTCAAGATAAATTGTCTTATTTTCTTTGGTTTCAGTGACGCAAGTATGCAATTTCTTTTATTGGCAAAAGATATTTCGTAAAATATAAGGTATATTTCAATTCGCAACTTGATATTTAACGTGTCAATCGATATATCTTAATATATCATCGATCGACATGTTTTAAATATCAGATGATGACGTATTTATTTAACCTGTTTCATAGTATTTGTAAATGCAACATACGTACGTAAGTTCATTTGAACTCGAATTTGTAGCTATCTGCACTTAAAGGAAGATGTTAAACTTATAAGTTAAAAAATAAAATAATTTGTATTACAAAGATTTACATATTTATAATTTTCGTGGGCTCCCCGTTCACTCATGAAAAGAACACTGACCCTGTAAAGACTTCTATAGTGACTTTAACTTTCCCCTAGCCATTTACTGAACTGGTCTGCCTGGATGCCATATTGGAGAACATCGGAATTTCGTGCCTGCAACAATTGTCTGCGATAGAGCTGTCACAACAATAGCTATGACCGAGAATTTATTTAAATGTATAAAAGCTAAGTTAAAATCGGAATTCTATGTAATGAATGATGACTGGTTAAATGACTGCATAGAATTCTACATACAGCAACACCAAAATGTAAATTATGATCTCCAGCCTATACATAACCCACAACGTTCAAGCAATTTTAAAATATAAGAGTCAAACAGTATCTCTGATTAGAATTTTTACATCTACTTTTTGTTGAATTTAATTTTTTCATCAGGTTTCCTGAACGATTTAAAATATGTTTTTATTTTTAGTCGAGTAACCAAGAGATTTTACAATTTGTGAAAGTACAGTGGCAACTCAGCGACTTACGTGAAATTAATAATGAAAATGGAAGTTTACCACGTAATATTTCACAGCAGAAATCTACTATATTGCCTGAAAATTATATTCTACAGGTATGTGAATGTTTATTGTATTCGTTGAACTAGGCTATCTGTTTATTAAAACATTATTTATTCCTTCTTATTTAAGGTGGAACAAATGTATGATATTGCAACGTCCAAATATAAACAATTGCAACAAATCAGAAATACTCATGTTTCAGAGGTAGATCCAACGGAAGCAGAGAAATTAGAAAAATGGGAACCTCCAAAAAAAAGAATGATCCAATTAAAATTAACAGATGGAATACAAGATGTAATTGGAATCGAATACAGTCAAATATCTCTATTAAATGTATATTATCCAAAAATATAGTTGCACCATGTTCTTTTATATTCGCTACTAAATTTCTTTGATTTTAAATAAGTGATTTTCTTCCTTTTAAAGGAAATGTTATTACCAGGGTACAAAGTTATGGTAATAGGACCAGTAAGATGCCGTAGAGGAGTTTTATTGTTAGAAGGAACAAAGTTGAAAAAAATTGGTGGTGAAGTGGATAGTTTACTAATTTCTAATGCTTTAGAAAATATTCTAGCTCGAGCTTTGTAAGTAACACATAATGATTTAAATATTTAAGTAAAAAACAATTTTGTATTCTGCTATGTACATTTGTAATGCTCCCAGCACTGAATGAGAATTAGAGTCTAGATTGAATAAGATACAATCATTTTCTCACAGGAAAGTTGAAGAAAATCCAGACCCTTATGGCGATAATGAGTCAAAATCGAATAATGATAAACAAAGAGAAGAACCTGTAAATGAACTGGAAAATACCTTCTTTGAAGAAGAATTTGAGATAAACTTGGATGAAGTTTCCGAAATTGAACTCCTGCACAAGGAAGATCGTGAACAACCACATACTAATGCATTACATACAGGAACCGTGAAAGAAAATTCTTTTAACAATACCAATATTGAAAAAGAAAACGACTATAATTGCACAGTACAAACAGAAAATGAAAACTTTCTTTTTAATGCTGTTGAGAAGGAAAGTAATTATAAGCGTACAGAGGAAAAAATCTTAGAATCAGATGACGACGATTGTTTCTTAGAAATGGTTAACAATTTATATTATAATTTTGACGCTTTATCTAATTTGATTTCGAAATTATTAAATTTAATTTCAGATCAACGAAGATCAATTAATTGAACCACAACAAGAACGAAATATTTCAGCTCCATTCAGAGCTCTACCAAAAGAAGACGATGACGACATAATTGTAATAAATGACGATGACATAGTTGAAGAGATAAAGCATGAAAGTGTGAAAAAGTGTGTAGCAAAACAAGATTACAATTCTCGTTCAAACTCACCATGGTTTTTCAATAAAACGAGCTTGTCGACAAATCAGTCTACTTCAAAATCGTGTGATAAACCGTCAGAAATGTCTATGCCCATAACTGGATCAAAGAGACCAGTATGTTACCAATTAATCATATATAATAATTTCAATACTATTGTTGCACATAGTTTTACAATGTACTTTTTTTAGATTCCAATGTCTCCATCAGATCTACTAACGAAGAAGAAAGGCAAAATTGACCAAAAAATTACCGAATTTATAAAAAAATCTAGTTCTCCAGATCCAAAAATTTGTGATTTTATTTATGATATAAACAATGACATTATAACAGAATTGACTTTTAAAACAATTTGTGGGCGCGTAGACGTCCTTGGGAGACTATCAAAACAAAACTCTGTTTGGAGTTTGGATGCTACTCTAGTGGATGGTACTGGAAAAATGGAAGTTGCTTTCTCGAATAAGGCGAGTAATTACAAATCATTAACACTTATATCAAATGTGAAATATGTCTCTTTTTTCCCTTTATTGAGTGAACTTTAAATAAATTTGTAAACGTTTCAGGTTCTTGAAAATTTATTAGGGTTCAGTGTACAGCAATTTTCGTTAAAAAAGAAACTAAAAAAAAATCCTGAAATCGAACATGAACTAAGAATGGTATTTATTGAGCAATAATCTTTTTTTAATTTAATAATTCAGTCAATGTTTTACGTATTATTTAAATGTTGCAGCGTTTTCGTAGTGCAGAACAAAGAATAAAAAACCTTACATGACCTCCTAGAATTGGAGTTAGATGTCAATAAAAAACCAACAGTGATCAAAATCACCGATGTAACTCAAGAAGAAAGATATCTAATTGACAAACAATTACAATCCTTTCTACGGAAAAATAATATTTAAAACCTAACTTATTTTTAATATTAATATGGAGTAATATAACTATAATATTCTATTTTTTTACTTTGTATTTATGTAAGAAAAATAAGTGTAATTATATTCTCAGAGAACACATTTGTAATGAGTAAAACATTATTATTACATATATTGTACATTATTATCAATATACAAAATCTTTAATTACACAGTCTACCTAATTACTGAACATTATTTAAATATATTTACAAAAAGAATACAAAATAACATTATCTGAACATGTTATAATTTAAATCCTGAATGAATAGACACAATTCCGCAGGTTAAATTTTCGTAAGTAACATTTCGAAATCCTGCTTCTTCTATCATTTCCTAAAACAATAGTTAAAGAACATTTACTATTTCTGCTTTAAATAGTATAATATAGGTTTATATTGCATGTACTACTTTTAATATGAATTTTATTATATTGTTAAAGTCATTTACCTTAAAACATTCTTGTTTTGGGAACTTTCTGATGCTTTCAACAAGGTATTGATAAGCCTTCCAATCCCCTGCTATAAGAGTACCCAAGACTGGTATCACTTGAAACGAATATTGGTCATAAAACCTGTGCAGAAATGTTATGCTTTACTATGTTCCCACAACTATAGGTGTACGAGAACCCGAATATGTCGGGTCAGGGCGGATCGAAAATTTTATTCGAAAATTAGACGGGTTCTTGAAAATTTTTGGATTCCCGAGCACATTTGAGTTTTTGAATATATTGGGGTTCTCAAGAGCCGGACTTGTCTCCCCACCATCAGATTCTTGCACACCTCTACTCACAACTCAAAATAAAACACAAATATATACATACCACCTTAAGGCATCATTGTCTACATGACTAAACTCTAAACACATAAAGCGACCACCTGGTGTAAGCACTCGGTATGCCTCAGAAAGCACCTAAAAGTATTGCTATTTTATATTTGTAATGACTTTAATATAGGGTGTCCCATCTAATTAGACACAGTATAATTATAACAATGGTGACAATGAATTTTAATAGTGCACAATGAAATTTGGCTTACCTTATCAATATGTGTAACATTCCTTATCCCAAAAGCAATTGTATAAGCAGTGTAGGAATCATTAGAAAAAGGAAGTTCCTCTGCATTGCATTGCTTCCAATCAATGGCAACATTATCTTGGCCTAGCATACCTTGCTTTTTGGCTCTAATTTTTCCTACTTCTAACATATTCTCATTTATGTCGCAAACAGTTACGGAACTGTTTAAACCTTGGTAGTTAGGTGTATTTTTCAAGTACTGTAAATATCTGAAAGTTATGTCTCCTGTGCCTCCAGCTGAATCTAATAATTTACTCCCATGAGTCGGTCCAAGTCTCTGAATGAATATGTCTTTCCAAACACGATGAATTCCTAGACTCATAGCATCATTCATCTGATCATAGGAATTTGCTACCTTTTCAAATACTGTGTACACTAAAGAAATAATTTGATAAATGGTTTGGGAAACGTTTGAATTAAGAGATTCTACCTAAATAATTTGTTCGCTATTGTCAACGTAACGTATTCAACGTGTAAAATTTACCTTCTTTCGCTTTCTCGCTTTCTTTCACAGTTTTAAATCCAAAATGTGTTGTCCTTTCATTGCTATTGCTTGTATCGGCAGCTTCCGAAAAATACTTTTCAAAGGAAAATATTATTCTCCTGTTTTTAAACAGACTTTGAAAAAATCTTCCTTTGTCAATCATTTTAAAATGTTCCAACAATGTAAACTGTGATCATAACCGGTAAACAATGAAGAATTAATTATTTGTTTCCCTTCTGATAAGTGCAATCTTATAGGTTAACTTCAAATTTCATTTGTTTACTTCAGATGGCGCGACTCTAACTCCGTTTGAATAAAGAAGCTAAATTGCTGAGTGCATCTACGGTGTTGGTAGTTTAGAATTATTGTAAGCAAAAAATTCCATTTTTAATTTCCATGTTAATTTTTAAGAGAAATAAAAATTAATTTTGTTGTATAATTCAGTAAAACTTTTTTCTATTACAACATTTCCGTAAAATATTTCAATATTATGTTTTTAATATTAACCTATATAAGTAAGGTCACTGATACATATATATATATACCATCTGATTCAGCTTTTCCCATGAAAATTTATTTCTAAGAAGTGTATAGTTTTAATTTTACTCGTTTTCTCATTTTTATTCTTTATGAAATATAGTTACAATGAAATTGAAACTATACTAATATTTACGGTATAATTATTATCAGTTGCTGTGTTGATCAAAAGTGCGATACGTTTAAACATTCGAGTATAGAAGGATTGTGGAAAATCGATAATTTATTTGACGTCATCGGTGCTCTACGTGGTACCAGTTGCCATTCACTTCAAACTTTCTCGTAGAGAATCTACAGGTAAATCGTCAAATTTTATATTTTGCTGTTCATTAAACATGACTTTGTTGACTTTTCCTTTCGGGTGAATTAATATACTTGCAACATCGCTCGATATCGTTGTGTATAACATAATATTTGATAACATCTAACCTACTTTGTAAACCGTTATTAGCGACATTAATGCGACTGACACTTGTTAATAGTCGTTTAAGAAGTACGCAGTTCATAAATCAAAAAATATATAGTACATATTGAATGAAAACTGCGTAAATATTGCCTTCAAGAAATGAAAGTGACATTCGAAAATGTTACTAATTATAATTATTATTACATTAGCTTTAATTATTTTTAACATATGAAAAATTGCAAATTTTTTGTTATATGTAATAGGAATGTATTTTTATTTTTTAATAACATTAACTATATGTGCTTAGTTATTCCATCGTTATTGCGAATATTATTTTTTAAAACTATTTTTAAAAACTATTATTTTTACAAATGTATAGTTACTACAAAACAAAGTAAATGTTATCTGAACTTAAACAATTATAAAAATGTAGATGTATGTTTAAACATAATGTTCTTAATTAGAAACCTAATATACTACATAAATAAAGAATTCATTACAAATAATAGGTGGATTGTTCCAAGCAGTATTGCATAAATAAAGAACATTTAGAGTTTTGTTGAATAAAAATTTTATTTCATTTAATTGTACCATGCCAACAGACTATCCATATGATTATCAAGTATGTTTAGGTATGTTATTTAATTTTATATCGCAAAATATTTTATGCATTTAAAAGAAAAATTCGTATATTTTCTCAATTATATTTGGTTCATTCCAACACTTTGTAACTTCAATGACATAATTATCACATTAATTTTGCAGATATGGAGCAAAACGGAGAACAACATGTGTCTTTAGAGGGTTTCAAACCTCTTACAATTGTCATGGAAGTTATTGGAGTGGTACTGATAATCTTGGTTGCTGTTTGGTGTACCAATTACAGAGGTGGTTTTGCTTGGAGATCTAATCCAGGGTTAGAATTTAATTGGCATCCTTTGTTAATGGTGATTGGATTTGTCTTCCTTTATGCAAATGGTACAGTTTTAAATTCTTACAAATAAAATCAAGCCTGTTTTTATTCCATGTCTTATTTAATGTTTCTAATGCTTTTAGGGATGTTAATATACAGAACTCAAAGAAACGCTCGAAAAAATCGCCTGAAGTTGATTCACGGCAGCATAATGTTATTTATAATTGTATTAGTAATAATTGCTCTAGTCGCTGCGTTTGATAGTCACAACTTAAGAAAAGAACCAATTCCAAATATGTACAGTCTCCATAGCTGGGTCGGGCTTACCAGTGTAATTTTGTTCTGCTGCCAGGTATGAGAAAAATGTTTTTTATTATATAGTATCTTAATTATTATTTATTATTATAATATCTTGAAACTATGTGTGAAGAGTACAACAATAAATTGTTTCAATGTTTCAGTGGCTTGCTGGATTTTTGACTTTTTTCCAGCCTGGATTACAACCTTCACTACGTGCAGCCTATATGCCGATTCATGTATACTTTGGAATTGCAGGCTTTATTGGTGTAATTGCCTCTTGTCTTTTAGGACTTAATGAAAAGGCCATTTTCGTATTAGAGTAAGTATAGTTTTTTAGTCCTTACCATTCACGTACAATTTGTGATTTTTCATCACATTGGATTCATATATTATTTAATGTAACATTATTTATAATTTTTAGTGACCAATACTCAAAGCTTGTAAGTGAAGCTGTCCTAATTAATGTAATTGGACTCCTAATAATTCTCTTTGGCGGAGTGACTGTTTATCTAGTATCACAAGAACGATACAAACGTTTTCCCAAACCTGAAGACGCAGCTCTAGTTAGAGGAAGAAGTCAGTAAATATTGATGGCAGCACAAAAATTCGAAACCATATCTAAATTCTACAAGGAAAATCCTTGATATATTTATGTGTGCTACATACATATATATATATATATATATATATATATATATATATATATATATATATCAGATCTTTTACGTTTTTATGCTATTTACAAAATATTCGATTCATTTATGTACACAGTCTCGATTTAACATTTTTAAATTATACGATTTACTGTTACATACCTTTCGGAAAAACTATACTTGTAACATACAGTTTTAATTAACTTACGTATTGAACTGTACTTAACATGGCAATATATATATTGGCAATATTACTATACAAATTTTTACTATTATATACAATAGTATATTTTTACTCCACTTGAGGATCTTTTCTAATAGTTTTATTGTTTGTAACTAACTATGGTGCTATTTTATAATTTTATTTACTATGGAAGGAATATTAAAACTAATTCTGAAACTAGTATAACACAGTGTTCAAACCTCATTTAGTTATACAAGCGTTGGTGTATAAAAACTGTATAAAAGCTGAATCTACAAAGATTGCGTATTATATGTGATTATAAAAATTTTTATATATTAATATATGTACAAAAATATTATTGTCAAAAATATATAATCTACGTATGTTTCAAGCAATTTCGTGATTTTTAGTCGAGTAGAGAATAGAATAGAAAATTCTAAAGCAATCGTAATTTTACCTGAAAATGGTTTGTAAAATCCCCAGTGTCCTAGAAGAAATCCATCTAACCCATAAAAACAAAGCATTAAATAGTTAACACAGGGTACAGGGACAATGTATTCGTAGGTAGGCATATATATTTATATAGGTATATGCATATTATAATATGGCTAATAACCGTAATAAAATAATAATAATAAATTATGATCAACGGTGGTAGGTTTAGTGTTAAATGCTTATTTTCCAACGTTGAAAAGCAAAATTACTCTCTATTTATGAATTTAGTAAAGAAAAAATAGTACTATAAACATATTAATTGAGTTATTGCGTTTTTGAAATCCATTTCAAAAATCCACTATAAATCGCAAAGTGGGAGTGGTGCGAACAGCTATGATGTCTGTAAATGTATTTCATATATCTTCTTTCTAAAAACAGACGATAACGGTTTCTTTCAAATTGCAATCACGCAAGAGAATGAAATACTTTAAATATTTAAAGCGTTAGACGCGTTCGAGCCTCTCGGTGTTAGACGTTTGAAATTTTCCCGCTACTCGGGGGTGTTATGCGCAGTAAAACCTTATCCTCGGTGCTTCTACGTAACACACATACAGTGTTCCATATGTACGTATATGGGTTAGTACTTATATTATCGCACGAGGTGTAGTAATAAAAGTGGTAAGACACCCTCGAGGGCTGGCGTCCTCAAGCGTCAATCACGACGAACATTGTGCGTTCAATGGTTAACCAAATTCCTGTGCCTCAGGCCAAGTATGAATTGTTAACCGACGTCCGCCAGTAAGTCATATTTTTAACTTCCTACTTAAATCCTTGCGTATCATTTGTATGGACATGCATGTCATGCAAGTATTGAATACAACTCTACTTCCATAAATGCAGCTTGATTATTCGCTGTGCAGAATGATAGAATTTTCTTATTTATTTTTTCAAAGCGCACATTATTCGTTAGAAATATGAAACGGAGGCTATTGATTCACAACAAACAATAATATTATTTAATAACGATGTGATAAGACTTGTAAAGTCAATATAATTAAATGTGTTCCACTTTAGTGTACGAGTTTCGTTGAACCTTCGTAAAGTAATATTTCCTTTCTAAATATAGCAATATATAAATTTTTTATCGATAATTTACATTTTTTGACGTCTTTCGAATTTTTTTATGGATAAAAAGAAATGTATTCGATATATTATATGTCCAGCACATAATATAAAATGCACACAAATACATTTTTGTGCTATTAATAATTTTATAATCGTTGTTAATATTTTTAAACGCATACGTAAAGTATAACATTTTATTTATACACAGATCCATAGTAATATAATATTTTAGAATCATGTACTTTCAAAAAATTTGTATGTCATGATCTTGATATGTGTATATCTTATCAAATTGATACCATAGCATTGATCAATGTTTATGAACGAAGATATATTTAACAATGAGATCTACAAGGCTGTTCTAATCATTTATAAACAAATCAATGTTACACACAAATTTTTTGTTTCATCACTATGATTTTCGTTGCTTTATGTATATTAATAAAAAACCATTTATTTTATAATTTTCATTTCTTTTTCTCTGTTCTCTCATAGCCTCTTATGTATGTGTGAACATATATGTAGGTGTATATCAAAAGTTACAGGTGTGGCATATTGATTGTTCTATATTTACTATGGCACAAGAAAGCTTCTTGGGTTGAAACTGAACATAAGTGCATCTGAAGTTGACTAGAACTTTATGTCTGACATAATTTATCTGTTTAACACATAAAAATATCATTTTTTAATCACATTGAAATTGTTTACATTTGTTGCAGTCTTATTAAATTACACTTGTAAAATATAAATAAATGTTAATAATTTTTTTACATTAAATTTGTTTAAATTAATAGCCAAACTTAGAAGAAATTTATATGTATTGTTTTAGACCTCGTTGGAAGACACAAGTACTGTGCTTGGTGCTGATATCATTAATACTAGGAATCCTTTTTGTAACTCGCCCCTGGATTGGAATTCTCATTCTAAGCTCTGAAAAGGTTGAGACACTAGACACAGAAACATTAGTTGAAAATGCCAAGATTGCTACGTGGCTACGTCGGGCTTGGATGTACGCCGAGTCGACGAAGGAGAACCAGAATGCGGACAGGAACAACACCATCAGTACGTCACAGCAGTTCTACACCAACTCCACAAGGCAATATATTTACAGCATTATTCTTATTGATTTTGTCATGTAAGAAATAAACAATCCTTATAATGCTACTCAAAATTTACAGGCAGATCATTGTCTGTTATTACACCATATCGGACTACCTGAACACGCTCTGGGAGCTCCGTCCGTCGCACATTGACCCTAATCTTTGTACGCATATTATCGTGGGTTTTGCGGGCGTGGTGAACTGCAGCCTCGATCTGGGCAACGATACATCAATCTACAAAGACGTTGTCGCCTACAAGAAGACGCAACCTGAATTAAGGGTCATGATAAGTGTCGGCGGTAGTAGCGAGCTCCACTTAGGCTTTTCGGAAATGGTAAAGAATCACACTAATAGGAAAAGGTAATACACATTGGTTTTTTATCGTATCTAAATGTAGAACACCGGTGTTGAATGCAATCAATATTTATTACAGATTTATAAGGTCTGTTTTAAATGTGACAAAGTCATTTGGTTTTGATGGCTTAGATTTAGATTGGGAATTTCCTGCATGGCTTGGAGCTGACGATCGTGAAAAGCTTCATTTCACGCAACTTTTAGAAGAATTACGAAGAGAATTTCAACGAGCCAAAGAAACGTTAATTCTTTCTGTTGCCGTGGCTGCTCCTCAAGCCATTGTTGAGCAAAGTTATGATGTTCCAGAGATGGCAAAGTAAATCATTTCTAAATTATAATTGCTCATTTTATATTATTGTAATGTGTACTAATAATAACTATTAATAATTTCAGGTACGTGGATTTTATAAACCTTATGTCGTACGATTACCATTTTTATGTTTGGTATTATCCAATCACCGGACTCAATGCACCGTTATTACCACGCTCTACAGACTCTGGGTATCTTTCTACGTTAAATGTTAATTTCTCAGCTTACTATTGGTTCTCAAAAGGCATGCCAAAAGAAAAAATAATAATTGGCATACCTACTTTTGGTCACACTTATTCATTGGATAACCCACTAAATCATGGCTTACTCGCTCCAACGAACGGCTATGGAAAACTAGGTACCCTGGGTTTTGTTGCCTATTTTGAAGTTTGTCAGTTCCTTCAAAACGGTGCAAAGAGCGTTTTCGATAATGAAAGTAAAGTTCCATACGCTTATAAAGACAAAGAATGGATATCGTATGACGATGTCGCAAGTGTACGTTATAAGGTGTGCATACAATTTTTGAACACATAAGAAATTGCAGTGCAAAACATATGTACATAAATTTTAACTTTGAATAGGCATGTTTCAGTCTTTGAAACTTGATGGTGCCAGATGTTTCAATAAAGATTTTATGGGGTACCTTAATTTTTATTAACGCGACGAACGGTATAAAAATTATCTTTTTCAAAGAGTATTGAAATATCTGGCACCAGTCAGTTCAAAGCACACACGGACGCTTGTTTGAAAGCAGTAAAGCACAGCGAATCAGCATTTTAGTTTTAGTTTGATACAATATTTCTTGTTCTTTTAGGCTGAATGGATTCGTGCAAACAACTTTGGAGGTGCAATGATTTTCTCTTTGAACGTTGATGACTGGAACTGCTTGTGTAAAATGAACGAGACTTTTCCTTTAACTCGTACCATTACAAATGTTCTCAGGCATCAGGAGGACTAAACGCATTTGGTAGTTAATTCTTCTTGATTATTTATTTACATTCCGAACAGAAACGTTCCATTCCCGATGAAACAATCAAACTTTAATTGGAAATGTCATTTCAAAATACTTTTTCTCTATAATGTTGTCCTAAACTTTTACAGTGAAAAAATCGATAATTTAGTTTAATCGATACATGACTTTTATTTTATAAAGAGGCCCATAACTTTCCTTTACTTGGAAGTACTCCCACCTAGTACTTCCAATTATTACTTACATATATACGATTATAGATATACCTGAAAGTACAATCATGATTTTAAATCAATGTTCTTACGCTGAACATAATGTATTTTCTTCCTTGTTACAAAAATATGATATGATTTTTCTTTATATACATTAAATATGTGTATGCTCATGGTTTGTTTTATGATATATAATCATATCGTATGAAATAGTGGGGAAGAATTTGCACGTTTCCACCTTACGTAAGTTATATACAAATTTACTGTATAGACACTAAGCCCTTATACACTGTATTCAATTAGTTTACTTAACTTTTATTACAGTTATGATTTCAATAAATTTTATTTTTGAACATACTTTATTTTTTACTCTTAATTTCATTCCTTTGTTTAAAATATTACATCAATGAAGTTATTCAATTCAATTTTCCTACAATGAAGATTCATACGTAAAAAAAACTTTTTACTTTTTTTATAGTAAGTCTTACGATTCAGTTGACTAATGGAAAAATGCTAGAATTTTCTAGAAATGTCTTATAATTATAAAATTATAATCATTTTATTATCATTTTATGGAAATTAATTAGCACTTTTTCAATTTTAAATATAATCAATGTTTTTAACAGTCTGCAAAAAGAATGTGAAATATTTTAATATAAACTTCTTTTAACTTCACTAAATGTAAAATTATAATTTAAGAAATTTATCGTTCTAAAAGCCAAACAAAATCAAGATGTTTCTATTTAAATAGTTCAAACTATTTCAACGTGCCATATTATTATAAAGTAAAAATAAATTTATTACAGTCATTTTGATGAATAGATTCTAAAGCGAACTAGCTTTACTGCCTTTGTATTAATATTATTGCAACACATATATTATTAGAAAATATTGCAATAAAACTAAGAAACAGGCTATTGTAATAAAAATAAATTTATTGTAATAGAAAGAAAGCAGATTTACCGATCTGGTAAATTAATGTAATAAAACATATATACAATGTTATTACAAAGAAGTTGAACAAGTTTATTAACAAGTAAAATTTATTAGAAAAGAAAAGAGAAGATAAAACAATATTGTTAAACTTTATTATAATGAAGCAATGAGAGTCTTAGTTTTACTGTTGTAAGTTAAGAAACTCGATGATGATAATACGATTTAAACGCAAGAAACTTCGTCCACACTTGGAAGAAACTTTTTAACTAAACTTTTTTTCAATTTTCACTATGCATCCCTTCTGTGAAAGATTATATGTAACAAAATGCTTAATAAAATATAATTAAATTACTTATGATCTCATTCAATAATTATGCTTAATGTTTAGTAAGGTAAGGATTTCTAAGAACTCCTAGGATAAAGTACATAATTCTTTTATGTAGTATTATTTAAACATTAGTAGATATCGCAAAAACCATACGCGCCGTATGTGTAAATATAAAACTATAAGGAACCACCGTGTATACACAGTTCCTCGCATCAAGACGATTGTTTACGCATGCGCAGGAAGTAGGTTTCGAAAGATAGATCCTTCGATCACCGATTTTACTTCGGTACTTGGCGAACCCGATGGTTCAGTTACTCCGCGACGCTCGCGTTCTAAAGATCGTTGTTCGTAATTCCCTATCTGCACAGATACTTCTCTTGACTTCCGAATCTTTCCCTTAACACAGTTCACAATAACTAGAGTGTTTTATACATTGATACAGTAAACGCGTTAGCTAGAATTGCTGAAGTGTTCTTTGTTAGTGTTATTGAATTTCTGACGCTATTGACACTTGTAATCGATCGGTGAGTATCAATAAATTCGGTCGCTCGTATTTGAAGCGCACATAACACTTTGTGTTAAGATCCTTTTACATCTGTCAGATGATACGATAGTCGTTACTATATATGTATGTGTATATATAATATCTGTATGTATACAATAAGGGATTCTAAAGGAAAACATTTTAAAATCGCAACCTTGAACCAACAATGAGTAATTCATGAAATTAGGGTATTCATTTTATGTATACAGTGAGAAAGAGAGAGAGAATAAAGGATATAAAATCTGCAAAAATGTTAATAACCATCTGCGTGTATTTAGGCGACTAGAAAAGGGGATAGGGAATAATAAGAATATGGGGTGAAAAGGTCGCTACATGAAATCGTCGTAATCATCGTAAACATAGTCGCCGTATTCGCTCAACAGAGCATTTTCACCCTCGATTTTTAGTTTCGCCTTTCCTTTGCCCTTGTTCTTTTTCGCCTTGTCTCCTTTCTCGACTTTCTGTTTTTCGATCAAAAGATTATCAATCATTGTTTTCACTTTCTTCAAGTGTATTGAGGATACTGAAAACGCACAAACATAAATTAAAGACAGATTAACAAATATTCATATAGAACCTCATAAAGAATAATGACAAAACGAAGCATTAAATTATTACGACTTTTCGTTATCAAATTTACAAATTAATGAAATCTACTTCGCAAAGAAATGATTTTAGACGTTTGCTATTTACATTTACTGTTAGTAGAAGTAGCATAAAAATATGCTATCATTAGATATTATTAAAATGAACAATATTACCTTCTTATTTCTTAAAATGTGACTAACAAATGTGTTGTTCTAATATAGATTATGATTTACTTGTGTGTACGGTACATGTAATTAAAATGTGAGCGTACTTACAATTAAGAGCGATTGTTTTAACAAGTTCTTCTGCAAATGGAGGGAATTCGGCATGCTTGGCAAACTGGTTAATTTTTTCTGCAAGTACACTGCCATACTGCTCAAACTCTTCTTTTGTGTCAGGCACTGTATTGTCCAGGCTCAACACATTTTCATCGTTTGCTACACCTTTAAACAAAGAGATAATAATTACATTCACTTCATATACTTAAATTAATACATTAGTTAATACTTTTCTGTGAATTCTTCCCTCTCAATAATAACGGTTAACAATGTTATCTGTACGTGTATGTATTTTCTAAAATGCTACAGTTTCTTTATGTTAATAAAAGGTTCTTAATAGAAAAACCATTGACAAAATTTTTCACAGAAACTTCAATATTTGTTTTCATTTAAATGAAGTATTCATCAGGAACGGTACGGGAGATCAATGTAGATAAATAAGACACGTCTGATTTGTTTTTTCATGACAGAGGAATGTTTATTTTTTTTTTTGCACAGTAACAATTTCATACTTTATTTGAAAACTGTATTACTTCGATTAAATACATTATGTCTCTAGTACAGTTCCTGGCGTCAAATCAATTCTTTTTAAATGTATTATAATTTGGAAATATTGGAAGTTTGATAATGCTAAAGCAATTATTCTAACTGCAATAACGACTTCATTTTTGAAAATATAATATCAGAGAATTTAAACATTTTCCAAAAACTTGTCTTAATTCTTATGGTAATATAATATTTAAAAAGTATGCAGAATATTTGAGCGTATAAAGGCTATTTATAAATTCATAGAATTCTTATAACTATATTTTAAATTTACATAAAAAAATACTTTATACGGTATTTTTGAAAGCAAAAAAAAACTGTCACAAATTTAGTGTTGGTTATAGTTACTTATTTCTTCGATCAGTATATATATATTTAAAACGTACAAAATAATTGTTACGATTCTTACACCAATAATACTCGATATTGATCGATATATCCTATATTAGTGTTTGAAAGACAAAGCGTAAAATTATTAAGCCATTGAGAACTCGTTTTTCAGGCAATAAATATTGGATCAACCCTTTGCAGTCCAATGAGTCCATCAATAAATAATTCCTTAAAGTGTATAAAAATTTTGTTAATTCACAATTACAGATCAGAGATCATTCTGTATGACCATGAAATGTTTAATGATCATTAAATTAAACAAATTTTCTAAGTAAATTGAAAGCGATTTACAGCTTAGTAAAGTTTCACATTAAAAGATAGTACGAGATTCAATAAAAGATTTCATGATTGCAATTCTTTTGAAAATCATTTTAAATTTATGAAATACAAATATTTAAATATAAATTCAAATTAAAATTGAACAAACTTTGAGTAAAATAAATAACGATAAACCTATGCTTAAGTTTATATTCTAGTTGTATTTTACAGATTTTATTATATCACTTTCCTTTGTTATAAATTCAGCAACTTGTCAATGTATGCAAACTTACAATATTATTCGTTATTCCTGTAAAATCAGTCAAATAGATCAAATTTCAGATAGAACAACAAATTCATACATATTATATTGAATGCTCCAAGAAGAAAAATAGTGATTATGCAAGTAGAAATAGTAGTACTCTTTTCATTTTTTTCACTTTCAGGTTTCACTATAGATGTTTATAATTAATTGAAAATTGATATTGACAGTATTACTTAAATAAAAATAGGAGCGCAAAGAGTTAATACATAAACGTTTCTAACGCAGTCATTTTCTGTCGGTTCTGTGCGGCTTGCGATGAGAAAAATCAACAAGGTTGGACAAACCAAATGTCTCCATGGCAAGTCGTAGATCTGCTTCCTCTTGCAGCCTCTGACGTTTCAATTGTTCTGCTCTCTTCTCCTCTGGTGTTAACGCTTCTTCTTTTTCTTTCGCTTTCCTTTCTGCTTCTTCTCTTGCCTTCTTCTACGATAAGAAACAACAGAAATATCACTTTAATTATTTTACTATACTCATTTGTTAGAGGTCATTCCCTCTACTAAAAATACAAAGATATTTATCCAGATAGATATAGAAACATTAATTATTTTCTTCATTAATTTTTTAGTTAGAATTTAAAGTTACTAGATGATTGTATATAGTATCCAGACAAAAGGATAAGTTAAATAAATAGTAACAACTAATGTTATGTGATACGAGTATGTATACAGTACGGAAACAAATCAAAATTCTAGATTCTAGAAATTAGATTAAATCTTTGAATACCTCACGTTCTTCAATCCTTTCTGCCAAAGCTTTTTTTGGCTTTGGCTTGGCCTTAGGCACTTCTGCAGGTTTTTCTACATCTTTCTTCTCTTCTTCAACATCTTCCCAACTATCCTGTTGAATGAATTTCTGTTATAAAATTAGTATGTACATATAGAAAATGATTAATCACCAAAATCTCTGAAATCCAGCATCATCTGGGAAAAACATTTTTGACATCTGTATTTAACTTCTTAATTTAGATTTGAGTCGATTAAACTTTCACCAATGTTAATTTTAAATGTGAATCAAGTAATCTCTGTACACTGCACTACCAGTTGTTATATCGTTATTGTTAAACTTAATGTTTACGTTGACTCAAATTTGATCTATTTTGAGGTCCATTTAATTCTATCTTAATTCAAGATGACCAATCATGTAAGTATTCAATTCTAATAAAAATTTAAATTATTTTCTGGAATTTCAATTCGAATTTTCGATTCAGCTTTATTCACAGCGAACTTCAAGTCTGTTCGCCAGTAATTAACTGTCGTGCTACTGGTCTCGTGTTAGGCCACAGCATGTAGGGTTAACCATACTTATGAACTGATTGGCTGACAAACAAAATTTGAAAAACGAGTTATTGAAACAATAACAGAAAATTTTTAAAGTAGAACCTTAACGTCTTCCTCTTCGTCTTCGCCCTCCCACTTGTTGGATCTGATATCGAGGTTGAATTTCGCCTCAGCGTTTTCGACATCTGCAATGTTGAAGGTTAAAATCATTTTGTTGCCTTGAATCGAAATATGATGATGCACTAGGCAATACGTTTGTATATCGATTATTTCATACCCCATTCGTCATCCATGATGAACCTTCGATTATTTACGGGCGATTTCGTTCGTAAATGAAAGAAAACCTCTTTGAGCTAACGTGGTCGAACAGATTGCGACTGGAATCGAGCGGGCCATACTGCGCGAGGAAAGCGTGTGCCTTTCTTGCAAGATAGTGGTGGTGCAACTCAAATCACATGTTTTAAAGATTGGATACTCTATATATAAAAGCAATACCGCAGACAGCGATTGCGTAAAACAGACAATTGTTAAGTAGAAAATTGGCAAGATGAAAATAAACTGATGACGAAAATTCGGCAATGACTACATTATTCTTTTTATATCAACAAATTTTGAATTTCAAAGAGCACAGCTTTTTAGGACTAAAGCTCACGTATTTTGCGGTCCAATCTATATGTTCGCTGTATTTATGATGTTCTTAAAGATTGTGTATATAAAATACATTATTAGTATTAAGTATTGGTACCATTTATTGATGCGATGTTCGAAATATTATAATCTATATCTTTACATTCACATCATATCTTTCCGTATGTCCCGACTCGTTCATCATTACATCATTTCGTTTAATTATATCTATCTGCATTAATCTTTGGTTATTTATTTGGACATCTAATAATTAGTTATCCCTTTCTTTCAATCCTTTCCCTTTTCTTTTTAATCAACTTTCTCACCCAATCTACCGTCCTATCACGTATACGGGGTGTCCCAAAAATGGTGTACTTCCTTGAAAGGAATGATTCTTGAGGTTATTTGACGTAACTTTTTCCTTTGCGAAAATGTTCCCCGCGGCATCGTTAAGGAGATATTAATGAAAAGCACTGACCAATTAGAGTGTATGTCTACAGCAGACGGATTCCAGCTCGGCCAATACCAACGTCAATGTCCGCTGTAGTTGCGTTCTGATTGATCCGTGTTTTTCATTGGTAAGTCCTTAACAGAAACGTGAAGTAAAAAATTACTTTAAATGACCTCAGGAATCACACCGTTCAGGGAAATACAACATTTTTGGGACACCCTGTATGACTTCTCTCATCGTTATTCCTCTTTCTAATTCTTCAAATTTTATTATATATATATAATAATTGTTCGAAATTTTCAAATGTATCCTCACAGAGCTTGCATTATTATTTGCTCATCCCCCTCCCATTACTTATTTGTTCTACCACGGCCGTCTCTAGTACAGGCCGGAACATGGTAAATTTGGAAAAGCTGTCATTAGTCATTATATGCTATTATTAGACCAGTAGTTGATCCAAGTTGATCGGACCAGCTGATCAGACTGATGTTCTGTCACTGATATATACAGTAACCAGCAAAACTGAGTCTATACTATTTGAAGCAACATAACTTTTTAAAAATTAGATCAAATGACTTGAATGTTATTGAGAAGTTAGAAGGATTAGTTTATTAGACGAGGTGTAAAAAATTTTTGAAAAAAGTTTGAATTGGTCGGAATCGCAAAAGAAATAGTAAAAGTTGGTTTTTTTAGCTTTTTTATTTGAGTATTATTTTGTTTGTATGTCAAATTTACTTTTCTGTATGTGGAAGAAAGAATAAATGTGAAAAGTTTAACATAAATTAAGACTCCTCTTTATTTAACAGATTTCTGATCTACATTCTGTAATTACCAATAATGCCAGTGTGGGGTGAATAGTACTGAATCATGGCGTTTCTTTCAGTTCGTGAGGAACCCATGTATCGAGTTTTTGAACATAGCCAAGTTGTTTTAAGTGATTTTCAATGCATGTATGTGATACATGCAGCTTCTTTGCAATCTCGCGTGTTGTACTGTGACGATCCGAATCGATTATTGCTTTGATTAGGGCGTCATCAACTTCAACTGGACGACCAGAGCGTTTTTCATCTTTGAGTGAAAAATCACCAGAACGAAATTTGGCAAACCAATTTTGACACTGTCGTTCTTTTAAGGCTTCGTCACCATAAACAGCACATAACTTTTTATGAGCTTGCGATGCGGTTTTCCCTTTGTGGAAATAAAACAGCAAAATATGACGAAAATGTTCCTTTTGATTTTCCATTTTTCAACGAACGTCAAACGAAAACTACGCAACCGATCAAAAAACTTTTTTTACTGATTGACAGCTGAACTGAAAATGTGTTTTACATTTGTACTATGTCTGCAAACCTAAAAATTCAACTGAAGCCATCTATAAGTGAAATCCGCAATTACTTAGTTGCCAACCCAATATAATCACCAATAATGCCAGTGTGGATGAATAGTACTTAATCGTGGCTTCCTACTAACTTATAATTGCTTGGATCACAAACATTCACAAAGGATCATGATCGGACATAAAAGAATAACATTCAATACATTTTGTTTAATTGTACATATATTTATAGTTTATATATTATTATAACATATAATTGTACATAAAAGAAATCTATATCATATGTATTACTTGTTTATAAAGTAATTAATAAATGTATTTCAGTATTATTATGAATCTAATTTCATTTACTGCTTTTCATAAAACGTAAAAAATACATACCTCCACTTCCTTTATCTATAACAGTGAAGTAAATGATAATAATGTTTAGAAACATTTTTAAAATTACTATTCACTTTCTGCGAACTTCAATAATCATTACTTCTGTTTCTTTTATATTATATTTATATATTTATTTCAGTTCATATTATATACATACAAGCAGTTCGTATTATTCTGCTATATTAATACACCTCCCTTGTAAATTCAGTCTTTCAAACTTCGCGCTAGTTCCGTTAGTACACCGGAGCTTAACTGGCGGCGCTGGCTGTAAAGCCAGTATCAATTCGCTTCAACTTCTGTACAGCTGGCTTATGGGAATCTCGTATCCATAGTGTATATATATATATATGCGGTGTTGCCACATAACATGCTCCGGCTAATGCTGAGATATTGGTCAACATGCGCGGCGATTTTAGTCTCAATAAAGTAAAATTCTGGATAAAATAGAGTACCTTAATCACTCTGCAAAATATTTAAAAATTATGATTTGATTTTGAAAATAGCAAACTCTCTACACCTCTTTGTAGTTCCTTCTCCAATATTAGCTGCCATTGTATAATAAAATGTTAACAATAACTTATCATAAACTCGTAGGACACCCGTCTCGTCTCGGAAGAGATTATTCTGATACTTTCCCGCCAATATCACTGCCCCGTTATCTTTTCCTCATAATATAGATACGTTAATGTTTCGTAAAAAGTTCATCGATATGTCGCCTGCTCTACCTTTCCAATGATTCGCCTCTTTCTTTTGTTATTATTTAGTTCCTGTTACTTTTCTTAAGGCAGATTCACAATCTTAATGTCTTTGTTTATAATTTGAATTTCTGAACTTATTATATGCCACTTGCGATTGAATATATGAATCCCTTGTTTTTGAATCTTTTTACGATATCTATCTATATTTCCTATTTCTACTTTGATATTGAATTGATTATTTAGTACAACATGGAATCATGTTGATTTGCCCTAATGGCACAGTTTTGTTTTTGCCGTATAAAACTTTATGGTTGTTGCTGTGAAATAAAGGACGCATTGCGTAATTAGAAAATATTGAAACAGTCGTTAAAGATTATTATTGAATAATTCAATATTCATTTTGTGCATTAGTTGATTTAAGGATTACATATAATATTATTGTGAATATTTACATCGATTGGTAATAGTCATACATGTAACATTATTTATAATATGACATCCATACGAATGTATATACATTGTATATACTTTGTATTAGAATCGCGATTTTTGTTTATTGTTGTATCGTTTTTATGTGATAATATAGTAATTATTATATGACTTGTAAAATATAATTTACATTCTGGTTAATTTCTTTGTTTAGCAAAATGGATTATTTCGGAACGTATGTTACCTGCCCATTTGACAAATCGCATCGGATTATAGATGGTAGATTGGAAAAACATCTATTCAAGTGCCGCAAAAACTATCCAAAGAATACTAAGGTTACGTGTCCCTTCGATGCTAGACATTTGTTAGATCCAGAAGAGTACGAGGTATGTTTTATGGAAATGCTAATGCTTTCTTGTGCTGGATATGTGCAATGCAAATTTTAAATTTTAAAATTAACATTCTATCATTGTAGCATCACATATCAACCTGTCCCAGCAGTGGTAATGTAAAATGTTATCAGCAATCATTAGGAGTAGAAAAAAAAATTGGATTGCCCATAGAAGCGACGTGCAACGTGGAAACTTCTAGTGGAATGTGTGATGAAGATTGGTCTGGGGTAAGTAATGCATCCTGTAGTATATATTAAACAAATGTTTTTTTAGATTGCAATTGGTTGGTATAATGAAAAAAATGAAAAAATTATGATTTTCAACTTTTTTATCTGAGCCTTTCTGAGCATGTAAGTAACTGACGTGCGTATTGAAAATTTCATGGAAATTCAACATGAGAGTTTAAGGATAAAAGTTGCAGATTTTGGACTTGCTTACCATCTTGAAACATTTGTAGTTAATTGTGCGTCATCTTGAAACGTTCGTAGCTCATTGCAACGTTTGTAGCTCATTGCAACATTTATCTATTTTTGTGAAATTTTCAGTATTTGTGTAAGTTATCGAAATCTAAAAAATGCATTGTTTAAATTATCGTCATAAGATCAGATAAAAAAGTTGAAAAAACACAATTTTTTAATTTATTTATCATTCCAACCAATTGCAATCTAAAAAAACATTTGTTTAGTCATTCTCTAGCAAACTAGTTGGTCTAACATCTAAAAAAGATTCAAGTCATTTGGAACAATTTTAAAGAAGTTGAAAAGGTGTATTCCAGTGTGAGTGCATGTTATGTCTAGGGGAAGACAACTTGGACAACCTTGATCTTGACATATGTTGTCAATGACCCTCTTAAGAAACCTTCTAAATGTGTTAGCCATTGCTCGTTTTTTTTTAAAGAAGAAATTATTAATAAATACACATATCTATGCTACTACATTGCAATTTGTCTGTATATACATACATGTATGTGATCTTGGCTTTGACACATGTTATCAAGGACACTCTGAAATTTATTGATCTTAACTGATTTGGAATTCGTTGGGGTTTGAGAAGGAAGAGGGCAGAAAGGGTTGGTCCGACTATACCTGCAATATTCACATTTTTAGAGATTTTTGTACATATGATCTTGACTTATGTTGTCTCTTGAGTAACTTGTTATAACTTATAATAGTTATAACTCATTTAGAAGTGTATAATCTGTGTGCCTCACAAGAATTCCCTGGAACTCGGTTGTAATCCGTCCGATTGGGTCATTTCACACGAACTTTGGGTTTTAGCCGAATTATTGGCTAAAGTGTGTGACGTCAAAGCCTCACCACTGGATACGAGTGAAGACCACTCTTGCCTCTGTGCTGCCTCGAGTGAGGCAGGTACAGTGCGTATATTGGTGCTATATGACAAAATTGGAACTATTATCAAAGGGGACTCGATTTTTGGTAATAAATTTATTTTGTTCATAACTTTTTAATAAAAAACGAGTGACGGTTAAAACCTCTTAGGGGTTTACTCAGAAGAGTGAATAAGGGTTGACAACATGTGTCAAGGTCAAGGTCATCCAGGCCAATGTTACCAATGTTATTAAGTACTACAAAGCCTAATAAAAGGATACATAGAATTATTTATCTTTTGTAGGGTAACGCATCGTACGATCCAATAGCTGCCACTGAAGGTAAGAATGTGGTACGGACTATAATAGGCTTATCAAAGGCTCAAAGGAAACAATTTAGACTCTATGAGAGGGAAAGATTAGCTAAGCTTGAAAAGAAAAGCAATAATACTATTGATGATATGGACTCCACAAAAAAATCACTCGTAAGTATGCTTAAATATTTTACTCATTCTCTCACTGTTATTTCATCCATTATTTTTTTCTTAGACTTACTTTGACTCAGACGAACCATTGCGATTACCTAACACAATTCCTAAAGTGGTTTTGTATGATAAAGATGTCCAAATGGGTGATCTGCTTTCCAAATTGAAGAAAGTCGACTTAAACAAGGATAGTACTTTACTTGAAAAAAATGTATCCAAGACAAATAACAGTTTTTCGCAGGAAAGTTCAATAGAAAATAGCGCGTCTAACGTTTCCAGCGAGAATAGTTTCCAGTGCAGCGGACAGGGAAGCATCAGAAAGAAAACGATAAATATGACCAGAAATGAGATTAGAAGTTGTGCCGAATTTAAAGACAAAGATAAACTTAGACACGCAAGAGTAGCCGCTAAGTTTCGGGAAGCAAAGAAATTTACCACTGGAAGAGGATTTACCATTGCTTGTCGGGATATCCTCGAAACTGAATTTACTCCAGAAGAAAGAGCAACTTCACACATGCATCTCAATTGCTTGTATGCCTATGATGATGACGACGAAGATGACAATCATGACGTTGCTTCACAATCAAAATAGATTTATTATCACTCGCTTTCGAAATATATTACAGTATATCTTCTACATTCTACATAATGTAACCATATGTGTGTGATGAAATGACAAGAAGGTCCCTGACAGCAATAGGGCAGGAATACAGCTGGAAGCCCTCCGATTAGGTCATTCCACACACATTTTCGGTTCTAGCCTA
Source organism: Halictus ligatus (assembly GCA_028454255.1). Classification (NCBI taxonomy): domain Eukaryota; kingdom Metazoa; phylum Arthropoda; class Insecta; order Hymenoptera; family Halictidae; genus Halictus; species Halictus ligatus. The sequence continues at coordinate 6,126,038 of CM052133.1, forward strand.
AATATTGGCTAAAGTGACGGGGACCTTCTTATCATCTCACCACGGTAAGTGTCATCATATCATATTAGGTGTGAATGAACTATTAAATGTGTTTAATGTGTTGTAGACATAAAAAAATATCTATAACTCGAATTGACATTTTACAATACTTTTGAAGGTAAAAGTCCATATTTACATAAAACTTTCTTTGCTCATGCAATATGTGTTATAATTTAACAGAAATTAGACGAACCGTTGCGATTACCTAAACAACCTGCTAAAGCAATGTCTTTGAATCAGACATCAGATGATAAAGATGATGAAGTCCAAATGGGTGATTTGCTTTCCAAATTGAAGAAAGTCGACTTAAACAAAGATAGTACTTTACTTGAAAAAAAATGTATCCAAGACAAATAACAGTTTTTCGCAGGAAAGTTCAATAGAAAATAGCGCGTCTAACGTTTCCAGCGAGAATAGTTCCCCGTGCAGCGGACAGGAAAGCATCAGTAAGAGAAAGATAAATATGACCAGAAATGATGTTAAAAGTTGTGAGAAACTTAAAGAAACAGACAATAAAAACACCAGTATTCAACAACATTTGAACAAAAAGAGAAATAAACTTAGAAACTCAAGAATAGCCACTAGGTTTGCGGAAGCAATGAAAATTACCACTGGAAGAGGATTTACCATTGCTTGTCGGAATATCATCGAATCGAAATTTACTCCAGAAGAAAGAGAAAATACAGACTTGGTTCTCTTTAGCTTGTTTGCCTATGAAGAAGACGAAGATGACAATCAAGACGTTGCTTCACAATCAAAATAGATTTATTATCACGCGCTTTCGAAGTATATTACAGTATATCTTCTACATTCTACATAATGTAACCATATGTGTGTGATGAAATGACAAGAAGGTCCCTGACAGCAATAGGGCAAGAATACAGCTGGAAGCCCTCCGATTAGGTCATTCCACACACATTTTCGGTTCTAGCCTAAATATTGGCTAAAGTGACTGGGACCTTCTTATCATCTCACCACGGTAAGTGTCATCATATCATATTAAGTGTGAATGAACTATTAAATGTGTGTAATGTGTTGTAGACATAAAAAAAGATATCCATAACTCGAATTGACATTTACAATACTTTTAAAGGTAAAAGTCCATATTTACATAAAACATGATTATTTTATAATATTTTTATATGTATTTTTAAGTTTAAAAGACGAAAAATTTTTATTTTACGAGTTGCGAATTCTAAAACTACTATTTTTGACAATCAAGTTAAAGTAAGTTTTACGTAGAATATACGTGATATATACGACTCCATTAGGTTTTAATGTAAGCTCATTTCATTTATTGAAATATGAATTATACTGTTGGCAATACAAGATTATATTTTAAGATTATATATATGATTATATTTTTGTATTATTTAAATTTTTCAATGTATTAAAAAGAAACAATTTCGCTCGATGTATCCACTCATAAATATATATATTTATATTTATATTCGTGTTCGATTACTTTAATTAATTAATGCATGCAATTAAAGAGTAGACAGAATTATATACTATGTTTAACACTAGGTTTACGGAGCACTAAAAGTAACTATTTTACATTACTTTATAAAAATAACGTGAATGTGTCTATCAAAGTTTGTAGCCGTTTTTTAAATAATATATACCCAAAGAAATCAATTTGTTAAATAATTGCTCATGGATGCATTTTTACAATCTCAATATTCGCAATTTAACACTAGGTTTACGAAGCACTAAACGCGACTATTTTGCATTACTTCATAAAAATAACAAGAACGTGCTACCCACATTTTTAGCAATATTTTAAAAATAATATATACCCAAAGAAATAAATTTGCTAAATAATTTCTCATGTATGCATCCTTAGAAGCTTAATAATATTAAATTAAAAATATTAGATCCCGTCATTTTGACGGGTCCCGTAAATCTAGTGTTAAAAACATTAGAATCTGTCATTTTGACGGGTCTCGTAAATCTAGTGTTAAGGCAGGCCGGAGGGGCCGGCAGGTCGACTGTGTGTAACGACACACATAAATGAAATCCATATACGTGTATGAACTTGCAAGGGTCAAAATCTTGACAAATTGACGCTTCAATATTGCAATGAGCAGTTTAAAAATGGTCACTTGTGTTTCCTAAAAGTCCAATCTAGGTCTGTCCAGAGCCCAAATTGCGAATTTCTACCTCATCGTCGAGTAATTTGTAATATTCGGCAGAAATCTCGCTTTCTGAAGCAAGGATGACATCACAAGATGGCTGCCGCAGAGAGATTCTCTTAATTTCGAGAGATTTAGTGTTCGTATCGAAAAAAAGGCTCTGGACAGACGTAGTAAAGACATGTACAAACACGGTGGTATGCATTTTTAAGTGATTGCCTACTTATTTAAGACGTAAAATGTCTAGAATGCCTGCCGGCCCCCTTAAGTCAAGGAAATGTATGAAGTCGATCTTCCTTGTAGTTATCGATAATCGTAGAATATCGATATGCCAGCAATCGATGTTTTTCTAGTTCCGTAATGTTCCATAAGGAGACACTGACGGCAGTAGATGTTTAATTCGTTACTTTCAAAGTTAACATATCAAATATGGCGACCTAAATACAAAACATGACTCGTTAAAAATGAAGACAAATAAGCAAGTTGTTGGTGACTCGACAACGTCTATGATTTCTCATTGTATCGCCTGTTCTTCCGTGGAACACGTCTATTTAACCTGTAACGTTCGCTCGTAACAATAATACATTCTGAATAATCATGTGTGAAAACCAAGAAGATACGGTCGACAGTAGTTTGAAGAAGAAAGAAATCATGGACGCAAATAGTAAACCTGTTAAAATTCGTTATCAAAGGGAACGTATATATAATAAATTGTTGCCCTATGTGGACGAGTTGGAATCAGATTCACGAGCACTCTTCGCCGAGATCAAAGGAAATTTGGGTCGAGCTATTATGCTCCGTGAATTGCAACCTGGTTGTGTTGTTTGGGTCATCAGGTTGTTCGAGTAAGCAGATATTTTACATGTAATAGAAAATTTGTTACTTTTACGTGTAACACAAAGTGTATCCAAAACAGGATTGTTTGGATCAATTCGATTAAGTATAGGCACTTACTCTTTCAATGACAAATCATAAATAAAGTCTCATAAGAACTTAACTATATTAGGATGCGAAGTATTTCTGTATTGGTTACAGGTACATAAATATATATGGCTTAAAGTTCAGTAAAGAAGACCATATTCTTCTAATAAAATTATTGTACGAACTAGTTACAATTCCGGATCAACAATCATATATAGTGAATGGTTGTTGCTTGGTATTAACAGAATTATTAAAGTAAGTTTCTAAATACTAATGGTAGTACAGTTTTCTTTCAAAATAAGACAACAATGTTTTTTTCACAGCAAGAAAATCTTGATCTCCTCTCCTTCTTTCGAAGTTGTCCCGTCAATACCATTTAGTATTAGAACGAAAGGATATTTCATATTTTATCCTTTTCCTACAAAAGGTATCTCCATTCAGCCAACCACTTTGTAGTTTGTCGCTATATTAAAATCATTGGCACATTCGCTGTATTCGCTCCCTGCTTATTCATGAACAATTTAAAGGTACATAGATATCTTCATTCGTAATAGATCAAAAGCTGTACTGAATCGTCGACTTATAGTGGAAGAAAACTGTATTGATGAGGATTTTATATCTCCTTTTTTTCATTATTTTAACGTGAATTATATTTATTTGAATACTATTAGGAAAAAAACATTAATATCTCCAAAAGAGTTACAACTACCATGGGAACCTCTTTACAAATTAACTCGTGATGTTCTATTGAGTGTACAGACTTCATTGGGAATGTATCGTTACTCTCCTGGCTTAGCAAATACATTAAATATACTTATACATGCTGTAAAAATTTATTTTCCTGTAAGTGATTATTTTTTTGAAATAAGTTTGCAAAAGGATTGAGATTAATTCATTACGATAGTTGAGCACGACGCAGGAGTTATTAGATGAATTGAGACCAACACTTTACCCTCTTAATCGTGCACCGATGTCTACAAATATGGAACTATTAGAATGGTTCTTACCTGTGCAAATATCTCCTGAATATCATTCGATTGGACATGAATTGTGGTTCGATGAATTCATGTCTTTGTGGGAAGTGTGTAATAATGCACCAAAATGGGAAAATGATATGATGTGCTTAATGGCAAGATTGGCTTCCGCTAACATTGGATATATAAACTGGGAACCACATATTCCATTAATGTTCACTAGATTCGTGAAATGTCTGGGATTACCAGTAACATATAACAAACAACGAACATCCAACTATCACAAAATAGATTCATCCTCTATGGCTATATGGATAGTATCAGTATTGGTAAGATTGTATTATTAAAAGAAAAACATTCAAAGTATTCAATCGCCAAATCTATGTATAAAACATGATTGTAAGTCTTATTCAATAATTTCAGGGACATGGTTCAAGCGCACAAATGTATTTTGAAAAATTTTTGAAAACTATAGATACATACATACATCCAGCTAACACTGGTAAATGGTTGGCAAGGTTAAAGGATCTCCTTATGAAACTTTCACATCACTTTATTAAACGTTTGCGCAGGTAACTATCGTCACACTCTTTACCATGTATTTCTATAATTGTTTCTTTTAAAATGCAAGATTCTCTTATTAATACAGAGAACGCTATCCTCCGTCAACATGGGAAACACCTGTACCAGACGAGTACAAGTTGACCGATAGCGATATCGATGCGTTCGTCAAAAGCATGACGCCGGTAGCTATGACGGCTATGTTCTGCAAATCAGGTTTTAGCAATGTCTCCAGAATGTTGTATCACCTCGCTATTGTGAGACCCAGCTTAGTCATTCCAGACGTGTTAGAGAAAGTGTCTTCTGTATTAGGCTCTCTTACAACAGAGTCGTACAAATTGTACACTTCGTTAAGCTACATGCAAGCTATAGCTGGACCAATGATTGAAGGATCTAGGAATGTTAACAAAGGTATTAAAGAAATAATCGTTTAAAATCGCTAAGAGATATATTAACAGAGGTGTGCGAGAACCTGGTGGTCAGGACGAATAAAATTCTCGATCTGTCCCGACCCGACATTTTCGAGTTATTGCACACCTTTACCTATATATAAATTCGATTGCATTTTTATTTCAGGATACACATATCCTGAAGGACCAACACACGTTCTACCACTATTATTTTTACTTTTACCTGGCATCGATCCAAGTGACACAGAAAAATGCTTTGTAATTTTTCGTCTAATATCATCTTATGTTGCTTATATACCTATTATGGATGCTCCTAAACCATCCACACCTATGGACGAAGAGGAGACAATCATTTATGAGACAACCTCTAAATTCGAAGATTTTGTTTTACAATTTCTGGACAGAGTATTCTACTTCATTGATTCTACATCTTTGGAATCGGTTCGATTGGAGAATAGTGCCGGTAATGGCAAAAGCAAGTCGGAGGAAATTCTTGAACCTGTGCTTCAGGATGTTTGTTCAATTCTATTAACCCAGTCTAACGATAAAATTTTCGAGTGCGCTCTGCATAAACTACGTACGTTCGTGACCGAACGGATTCTTGAAACCAAAGTCGCTGGGCAATTGGCTGCGTTAGTATGTAAAATATTCGCCCGTGTCAACGGACAAGCAACTGTGCGTTCGTTGCTACCTCTACTTTCGGAAACTATTCTGAAGATCACGGACGAAACTAATGACATCGTTAAAGAAGAGAATTTGGATAATCGCCTTTTGTACGTCATGCTGCTGTTATCCGCTATCGTGGAAACACGCGGGAAATACTTGCTGCCGTATATAGATCAATTGACTACCGTTCTTGATCGAGTGCTAGTTTTGAAGTCAAGAGAAGGAAATAACTTAGCTATTACGTTGTTAGGATCTATTTTGTATTCGTTGTCTCAAGTTTTACCATATAAATTCAAGTCCACTGAACCTATGCGTTGGGGTCAGTTACTGAGCATCAATTCTTTGAAAGTAGAATGGTACATTCCCGGAAAAGAAGAAATGACTGTACTAAAAAAATTATTCTTTAAGTATTTATTGCCAGAAATAAGTAAAATACAGAAATATTGTGAAGACTGGAAAACATTATCAAGGTTCGTCACTGTCGAAAGTTATTTCATTGTTCTTAACAGACTATGTTAAATGTTACATGGATGAATAATGATTTTAGGGATGAACTGCTGACTAGTTTGAACATTGTGTGCAGTATTGTTCAAGGTTGTGAATCCGTATTACCGGTGTGGGAGGAGGAACCATTAGATTTAATGAAATCCTCTTTAAAGTCAGTGCCTTTTAAGCCAACGGTTGGCGTGCGTGAAGTAATAGAAATGCCAGATGGCAGCAACGTAAGACGCTATATCGCAAAACTCATGAGTGATTTACAGAAAGTAATACTGAAGCATGCAGAAGATTATACGAAAAGTTTACAGGTTTTGATAGAGGTATGTACTTACATGTGGCATCTTTCAGATCTGTTAGCAACTCGAATGAATGAAAGTTCTTAATTTTAGATTTGGAATAAACTTTTATTAGGGGAGGTTCATGACTTCGACGCCTGTGAAATGATACGCAGGCATTTTGAAGTCACGAAAAAGTTCTTTAAAAATGCATTAGTAGGAAACAAAGGATTGTTAAAGCCGCTTGTATTGCAATGCGCCGTTATCCAACACGAGACGCGTGTACGTTTGCAATATTTCAACTTTACAAAAACTCATAAAGAGATTATGCTTCAACTTTTTACATTATCCACCAGCAGATACGCTGATGTGCGATTGGAAGCGCAGACTCATCTATTTCTTGCTCTACGACATTTCCATTATTCTTACATATTCATCGTACCGGAAATAATTGAAATATTACAGAAGGATGCAGAGGAGTATCATGACGCGCATAAGGTAATATTGAGAATAATTGTTAATGCCTAGAATTCTACGTAGTCGGAAACGACTTCGAATTTGTTTAGTACAGTACTCTCGCTCAATCGTTCGTCTTCTTCGTGTTCAAACGATTCCCTCACTACTGAGCAATGCATTTTCGTGTTTGTATTCCCCTACAACACCGTACTGAATTATTAGAAGAGAGTGTACTGTAGTTCACGTAAAATCAATGCATTTCAATATTTTTATAATTTCTGTTTACCTTTTTCGAACAGGGTGCTCTGTATATTTTGGTGAACTCTTCGCACGAGTCTATGATAATGAAGTGCAATTGGCAAGTCCTGAGATCTCTATGGCCGGCTTTAGTATTGTCTAAAGTATCTGAAAAACTGTCTGTGGTTCGACTGAAAGAAACTTTAGTTCAAGCTGTGAATAAATGTTTTCCGACGATTGCTATTTCACTCGAGATACCGGAAACCTGTTTAACAATCGCCTCCAAATTATGGACAACTGAACCGCGACCGAGTCTTCCTCTGCCAACTGAGAACGAAATAGAACAAGGCTTGGAAGCTCTTAAAGAGATCGGAAAAAATAATTTAGCCTGTTACATTGGCTTGGTGGAGGAACTGTTAAACGCTCTCCTCGAAAAGAATTTGCACTGGAGGCATCGATTGATGGCGTCGTATTTCATCCGGAATTTAGTCCACCCTCAACAAATTTATTCGCCAAAAGTTGTTCGTTATTTTATGGGAGCGTTGGTACACGATTCTTTGCTTGAAAGACAAATTGCTACTAGAGTTGCCGTGTATATTTTTAAACAATTGAAACGGAAGCATCCAAAAGTAAAGTATACATTGAATTTTGAAATAGAGTAAGAATATCTGGTGAATTGTTTGACGAATAATATGCACGCTAAATAATGATTTCTTTTTAATCCAAAGGTACTTATAGATCCTCCTGCTTCGCCAGAGATAAGTGAATCGCAAGATCAGCCTAAGAAACTGGTTCCAGGACTAAGACCAGATAACGCTTGGCTACAATATAATTACGAAACTCGTCCGCTGACCCCAGAACAATGGGATGAACCCAGATTTGTTCACAATGCGTATACTGGATATTACACGTGGCCGAAAAAGATAGAAATATACGCACCGTCGTCCGAACAACCGTGTTTAGATCCGAATGTACGAAAGTTAACGGATCACGAGAAAGAAGTAGATCGCTTTTTCAATGACCCACAAAATATAGAGAAACTGATCAGGTTCTTCAGTCTCGAGGAGAAACGGGACAAATTTAACGGTCTTAAATTTTTGGTTTTCAAAGGTGTCTTTCGTAACCATGGAATAGTGTACCTGAAACACTTTTTACCACATTTGTATAAGCTGGTTGAAGACAAACAGAAAAGTAGTAAAAGATGCGCGTCTGAGATAATCGCTGGAATTATTCGGGGCTCCAAGCATTGGCCGTTTGACATGGTTTGCGAAATGTGGGACAGTCTGTTACCAATTATAAGGCTCGCGATATCTAATTTAACGGTCGAGTCTCACATGGATTGGGGACTGTGCTTTGCAAACGCACAGCGACACAGAGATCCAAATAGACACCATTGGTTACTGGAATGTTTAATGGAAGAACCACGTCTCGGAGATTCAGAGACATCCGTTGTCGAATGCGGACGTTTGCTTATTTTGCAAGTGGCGCTCGAAGAACAATCGTGGCGAGTTTCAGAGTTATTAAAACGTCTGCTAAAGCGTACAGAAGACAGGCTATTGGCAAGTCCTTTCGAGAATGTGAGAGGAAGATTGGGTTCCGTTTTGGTGACCGTGTTCAGCATGAACTTCAGGTTTCCTAATTCCTCGAGCAATCAGTGGACACCGAAAATAGAGGATTTAATAAATAAAATACTACCGAGATTGCAAACTCTTGTCACTGAAAGTGCCTTAGTATACAATAAGGAAGAACAGTCTTTATCCTCTCCAGTAGCAAACGACTCCTCCTCAGACTCGGATAAAAACGCAGAGGACCGTGAGATCGCGATTCGATTGTTCAAGATAGTTTGCAAATGGATCTTGATCACCGTTCTCCGTTCTCCGGGTGGTGTACAGCCGGAATTCTATAAAATATATCCTATTATATGTCAACTGGAAAATTCTGACACAGACGAGGCTAAATTGTGCACGAATACTTTAGCATTTCTTGCTCAGGCGCTCACACTACCGCGCGACATTCCAACGGTCTTGGACGAAGTAGTGAAGATGTCGAAACACACGTCGTGGTGGACAAGGTCCACTTGCTTAGAATTCCTCCAAGTCTTGGTATTTCATAATATGGGCATATTCTTAAGCAACACCGAGTGGATCGATTGTGTTAAGGATACAGTTATGTCTTTGTTAGAAGATGAACGCGTTGAAGTGAGAAAAAGCGCTGGTCAGTGTCTCAGTGGATTGTTGCACTGTACATTTATACCGGAACAAGAAAAATTATTGGTAAGTATCCTCGAAATAATTTTATATTAAAAAGTTTTCTAACATAGAGATTCCATGCGACTGATGAACTTAAAATCGGAAATTTCGAAAATTTTCAGGAGGAGTTTAAGAAAAAAGCGAAAACCAAATTGTATAAGAAAGATCAATTGAATCAACACAAGGAGGTAGCAAAGAAGAAATTAAAAGTCGATGTTATAAGAATTCGTCATGCGGCTGTGCTAGGACTATGTGCATTCATTCAAGCTCATCCTTACGATATTCCTGACTATGTTCCGTCAATTTTTGAATTTCTCAGTCCTTTCATGAATGACCCGCAACCTATACCGGTGAGTATACAATCAATTTGTGATACTTACGAATCATCGAGTAATGTGTTTTCATTTGTTTACAGACAACGATTAGGAAAACACTGGATGATTTTAAGAGGACGCATTATGATGGGTGGAGAGGTATAAATGGGTATGCACAACATTTCACGCAAGAACAGTTAACTATATTGCAAGATTTGACGATACCTCCGCCCCATTATTCTTAATAGAACTATTTCAATTTGTATCATACATATGTTTTCTATGGTTATTAAGCATTTTTTGCGTGCAATTCACGCGCGCCAATCGTAAAACATATGTATTTTGACTATCACAAGAACGATTACGGTAAAACGAAAAAGGAAACTTTGTTTGTAGTAATAGCAATGTAATAATTAAACGGAGAATATTTAGAACGTAATCTAATTAATCGGTGTTGTGCTGTGAAAACATAATACATTTATTGTAATTTCTTTATTTATGTGGAGAGGAAATACAAAATGAAATTACCAGTTTTTAATTAAAGCTATGAAAGACCAAGTACACATATTGTACAAGTATTCAGAAGAATTTAAGGAATGGTAATGTTTATACTAACTATTAATTTTTAATTCATCGAAAGTTGTTACTTATGCTGGCATACTGTTAATTGCAAACTATTATAGTTTCATTGAAAAGGCAGTCACACGAACTCTCTTTTTTATATCAAACTAAATACTCTGTACAAAAAGAAATAAAGAAAATTAATATAATGTAATAGATAATGTTAGCTCTTAATGCACTGTATACAAAGCTGAGACAATTCAACAGTTTTTACATTTAATTAGATTTACTTTAATCGTTAAATTTGGAGGTCTAAGATTTGTTCTCCATCCATAATTTGCATTCCCATTCCAAAGGGTTACTATCAGAATGTTGCACTTCTAATTTCTGTAAAAGGATGGTTTCGTATATGCGTATACATTTAAAATCGTGGGAAAATTCTAAAAAATTGTTTAATTTGTTCCTTTTTACTAACAAATGAAAATTGACAAAACTAATTTCGAAACATATAGGTATCGAAAATTTTAATCTTACAACTACATAGTAAAGGACTTACATCTACATCATGAACGTATTAGTGCAAACTTATTTATCTCTAACAGATAAGACCACTATGTTCATAAACTATTTGAGATATCTGAATTATTTTTTTCTTTTCATATTATACGTATAGCAAATATGCTGAATTAGTGTCACTTCCGATCTAGCATAACTACAATAAATTGTTTTTTTCATTGCAGGAGAATTCAATAAATTCAACTTCTTTAGAATAGGTTATGCTATCTGCGTTAGAAATAACCTAAACAGTTAATCTAGTAACTTCATTCATCAATTATTATTCAATTGCGCAGTGTTGGGACAACGAATTTGTAGAAGCGAATAGGAAACGGTCTCGCTTGTAAATCCCCTTAAATTGTAATTTTGAATTCTACGTAGAGATGACATAGCACGTTTGATAAGTCTATTATTTCGACTTTGATAACGTCGCAGTATTTATCAGATATCAGCCGTGTCACCATGGACAGAATAGTAATATTTGGAGGGACTGGAAATACAGGATTATGCGCTTTAAACGATGCTGTAAAAAAGGGTGATGTATTTTTCTATTCTGTATTAATCTCCATAAAAAGGCCGGTTTCTCCGAAACAATAGAAAAATTATAAAATGTATACTACATATATTTATAGAACCATTCTAGTTTTTATTTAAAAATATATTGTACAATTTAGGCTTAAAGGTAAGAGCATTCGTAAGAGATGAAAACAAAATTCCAACAAACTTGAAAGACAAAATAGAAACAGTTGTTGGGGATGTTACTAATGCTGAACAAGTATCGAGTGCTATCGCTGACAGAGATGGGGTGGTTGTTGTTCTCGGTACAAGAAATGACTTGAGTAAGTATTATATTTTCGACATTAATCGATTAAAATTTGTAATTTGTTCGATTGAAAAGAATTAATCGTCCCAAATCGTGGTCAATTTAATCGGTTTATGAAATTGCTAATTATAAATATCAATCATAATCGTCGGTTGGTAATTAAAATATTGAATTTATTAAGTTCGATAGTATTTTATAATCAATTGTTTTAGGTCCAACCACTGTGTTATCTCAGGGTATGAAAAATATAATAGATGCTATGAAAACACATAATGTAAAAGCAGTATCTGTTTGTCTGTCTGGTAATTAATTTCTTCTAGACCAATTTTAGTTGAAGTGTGAATTAATATTTTTTACAAGCATCTCAATAATGTTTTATTATTCGCAGCATTCTTATTTTATAAACCTGAAGCAGTGCCTGCTATATTCAAACATTTAAATGCAGATCATCAACGCATGTTTGACTTACTTAAAGCAAGCGAATTAAAGTGGATTGCTGTATTACCTCCACATATTGCTGGTATGCATTGCATTAAATATACAATATATTGAAGCTAATAGCATATTATTACATGATTCACTTTCAGATGCACCAAGTTCAAAGTATGTAGTCAAGTACGACGAATCTCCAGGTCGTGCTATTTCTAAACATGATTTAGGTGCATTTCTTGTTGAAAGCCTTCAGCAGCCAGAACATTATCAGAAAGTTTGTGGCATTGCAACTGTTTCATAATATAACTTGAAACACAATTGTACACAAATAAAAAGTGTTCTATTTTTATCTTTGGATGATCTATTAAATTAGGTATAGGAAATGCCAGACGTTCCTATGAATTATTTTTACTCCTTTACAGAAATAAATAAGAACAGTAAGGGAACAGAAAAGGATTATAATCTTAATGAAGACTATTTCATTGCCTCTAGAAACTGTACAATTTTCGAAAATATCTTTTACAGTTTATTATTGGAATGGATTGTATGATTCGATTTCATTACTGTACTGACAGATGAAAAGTATTAGTGTAGCATGAACGATTAAAAAAATAATTTACTATATAAATAAATAATACGTGATCTGCAACATTTATATAATGGAATATGAAAAGACCTTAAATGTAACGACTGGCTTCATTACATTACTATTATTGTAATGTTTTTACCATGTGCGTTCTATGAGCAATTGCATTAAAATCATAGAACTTTGGCATTCGAAAATTTGGCATTGGTGGAGGTGGTGGGCCAGAAAATTGCATAGATTTCTCTTTAAGTTTTGATTTTGTAAATGCTGCAGTAGAATATACAACATCATTAATTCCATAGGCTTTGAACGGATCGCAGGTTTTATAGCCATTTTTAAGATAGAAAACTTCTTGACCTTTGGTTGTTAAATATATATTTTTAAATCCTCTTTTTTTAACATATTCTTCTGCACCACGAAGCAATTTAGATCCAAGCCCTTGGGATCTACATTGGTAGTCGATTATAACTAAAATGTGTGGAGAAATATTATTATATTACTTTTCTTCCTTTAAATATTTGTTCAAGTTAAGCTTACCTGATTGTATGAAACAACTATGGCGTAATTTTGATATTAAGGATATCTTACAGTGACCAAGGACTCTGTTTTCCTTGTTAATAAGGATAAGACATGTGGGAAATTTGTCGCATGAAACCGTTAAAGATTCTAACCTGTTTTATATAAAAAAAATGAATTAATTTTAAAAATTATAATCCTATCGCTAAATAAATTAATATAGGATACCGTGCAGTCTCGCTTCGTGGCCATTCAGAATTAAGTAGTTCGCAACACTCTTTAGTTAATTCTGGTCGCCTATGGAGAGGTACTATAGAATATTCCTTATCACTCGTTGCCATAATTTTTCTGGAAATATATATTAAAAGGAAGAATAATATTCTACCTTAAGTATACGATTTTACGCATATAATTTTAGTATTCTAATCATTTCTAATTCTAATAATTTCCTAGAAATATAACTTTTGCAACAATTGCAGAATTACAATTCATTATTTAGGAAAAAAAAAATAATAATCACTTATCATTCTTGACAGATTACAATATTCGAAAAAATTTAATCCGATAATAGAGTATCAAAAGGGAGTTTATGACTGATCAAATATTAGGCGTCGAGGTTTATCCATAAAAGCATGCATGTTCTCGGAAAATAGCTATCCGGGTTCAAAATAGAGATGGACGGACGACAACCTGCCATTGACAGGCATCAAAAAATAGAAAGTATTAACACGCGTCGAGAAGACGTAAGAAATACTTTGCAGCAGATGTCCTTACCGTATTTTTTTTGGTTTGCAAACTACGAGAACTTGACACGAGAGATTAAAGGTCACTGTTGTTCTCCACCTGTGCGTATCTCGTGCGGAAATAGCTTTCAGATTAGTGTCATCTTGAGCTAGGAACGATATTTCTGCTGAACATATCCCCACCGTTATGTAAAATTTTCACCGCACCCAGCCGCATTGTTGGATATAACACTCCGAGCGGCTGTATTTACGAATGTGTTCGTACACTGCTCAAATTACTTGAATTTCTTGCGTTCTCTAGTTCAAAGAATACGTAATTATTAATGTTAATAATGCTACAACGTGTACAATCTCATGATACAAGAACGTACGATCAAGTTCTCGAACGTAACCTTTTACCCCACTTTTTTGTTTGTCAATTCATTTTTCAACATCTGGACAACGGTTCCTGGGTCGATTTCGACCCAGCTCTTCAAAGATTCCGTTCAATTACTCGAATTAAAATGGTAGTTCGTTTTAATTAACTATAATAACGAGGTCGAGTTTTTTTTTGAAGAAATATAAAATAAAAATATATAATTTATAAATCGGGATTTAAATATTTTATTGTCTACAATTTTTTTGAAAAATGTTAAATTTCCGAGAGTTAAAGCTGAGTCATTTTCGAGCCACAAATAAAGTTAATTCTCCACGCACTGAAATTGATTCCAACATTAATCGATTCCGTCAAGTTATATTTCGTGATATTTTGATATATGTCTTATATGTACAAGTTGATTTTCTAACATTTTTTTTTTTTAAAGTAGTTGCATTAATTAATTGACGAGTCTGCAGCGATGCTGTAATCCTTTTGTTTCATTCCTCTTTGGACATCGAACACATGTACGACTTTTGTAGAAGAATTCTTTCGTGAGTGTGATGTGTCCTTTGTCGACTTGTCCATGACCCATTCCCTTTTGGACGCGAGAACCTTTTTTTGCATTTGACCCATTTTTCTTAATAGCCTCTGTTCTATATGTGAACGGCGTTCTGCATTCTTTATTTCAGCAGTGCTTGTCAATGTTGTCTTAGATTAACGCACGACGGACCGTCACAAGTTTATTCTCATCGTAAACGAAAACGCAATTTCAAAAACTCTCATTCTGAAGTGACATTATAACAAACAACATTTATATTCAACGCTAAATAATTATTGATATAGTAAGTGTATAGAAAGAATATTGATGGAAATTGAAGTTGTAACGGCAGAAGTAAATTTCTTCATCTCTGTTATCTTATTGCTACTTCAAAATTTTCCAAGTTAAAGAAACTTGATGGAGCGAAAAAATCAATTGATCAATTATCGTAAAATAAAAAAAAACAAAAATACATATTTGTTAACTAGTAATGGTTCATTTGTCGATTTTGTAATTGGCAATTTCATCGAAACTCCAAGAAACTTTAATTGCTCGTGTATTTTTATTACTTATTTATAATTTTCTGTTATCAAAAGAAATGATAATGATACTATAATTAACAATGCATTCTTCGGATCATTGGGAGCCACTGACTGTCACGGAAGAAATGGTTTATTTGCATCACTCGTCGTTTAGTGATGTCAGGAGAGGAAATGAGAATGTTCACGTCGGGGGTTTCGGTGCTTCTGGTACAATGCTGCTCCCAGTGAAACGGAACTCAACTAATTCCTCCTTAGCATGGACTGAAACCCATGTTAGCAAGGACTGGAACCCATGTTAGCATGGACTGGAACCCATGTTAGCAAGGACTAGAATCACAGACATAAGATTAGTATTAGACATAGACGAGATGTAGGAATAGACCAATCGTCCAATGTTTTTTTCATCTCAGCCCCGAGGGACTTCAGTGCCAGTCCCCTTAGGCACAGACGAGATATAGGAGTAGACCAATCACCATATGGGGTTTCGTGTCTCACGATCTCAAATACCGACATCGTTAACATTTTTTTTTTATTTATTACGCATTTGGCCAGAACTGGCCTATCAGCGGATACATCGTTAACCCTCTACGCTGACGAACGAAATGTTGCAACTAGATCCACGAGAAGCTTAGACCCTATACCTATAATAAATGGAGGGACCTCCCCGAAAGGAGGAATGACAACTTTAAGCAAAACCTAACACCACCTCACGAGAACCAAGCTAATAAGCCCGCATATGAATGCGGCTTAACCAACAAGAGTAGAAGAAGTCAGAACTTCAAACTACTAACTAAAATGGGAACGCAACGACCTAAAGGCACTTCGGGTTGCTCCGGGTTCGCAAATACCCGTACTAACCCACGGGCCTCACCCGTGAGTGAGCCCCTGAGGAACCTCCGATTGGAGGAATACGAATTTCACGTTAAAAATATAAATTATAAAAACAGGAACTTTGGAAAAGTTCGGAAACAAATGACAATTGGGAATCCACAAAAAAAAATTGACGGCGTTCGTTGGATGAACACGTACTCCAAAACAGAAAGTGTATATTTGAATTGTTACTTGCAAAGAGTTGCTGAAAGTTCACCAAGGTGAGCGGAGAAAGCTTCCAAGAACTTCTGGCCCACCCCGAGCTGCCTTAAAGAAAATTCGGACTCAATTCAATTAAATACAAAAGTTTCTATAACTAGCAAGGCTTAAATTCTAATTTAAAATGTTATAGCAAATTATAATTGTGCAGCTATTAGCTCGATATTATTCTGTATTTATAAGATTACTAGAAGTTCTTACAAATAGAGAATAATACAGATTGCCCGGGTCTCACCACGAGGAGGTTGCTGCACAAGAGACCCGAAAGGAAGCCAGAAGGAATTCAATACGCTTCCTTCTGACTCCCTTTCTTACAACTACGGTTCACAATCTTACAAACTAAATTTCGCAGATCGCTAAACGGTAAAGATTCCTTTTCCACAGACGGAAAAGGTCACTTTACCATTTAGCGTATGTCGAGTAATTATTGAGAGGCAAAAGGTGTGAATCGGAAAAGAAGTATCCACAGGGGATCAAGAACGAATCAGGCAGAAGGCTCTGATTCTTTCAATGAGAGAAACAAAACCGAACCAAAGTAGAAAGCTCTGGTTCAAGGGTGACGCGACGCGTACAATGCTTGCAAGCTATCTGCCGACCAGTACGGTACCCAACGCTTCCTCACAAAGAACGACGATCAGGGACGCCTCCACCGTACGGTAGAACTACCTTTCCCAACTACCCGCCACGAGCAACGCTGACGCAACCGACGACGATGAGACTTATGGACGAAGGATCCCCTGCTCCCGGCGCAAGCCACGCCAGCGTCGACATGACTTAGGCAGAAATTTTACGAAGAAAGGGTTCTACCTAGCGAGTACTGCTCCTTGACCATCATTCTTTGTGCATCCACGCCGAATATCGCAACTGGACCGGTTCAAAACTGGCAAGCAAGGTCCGACACAGCAGAAGGCTGTGTCGGAGTTAACAATCGAATCGAGCAAAGTGAAGTTAGGGCAATAATTACTCGACATATATACAACGACAATAGATCATCTTAATAAATAACGTACGCACGCAAGTCGAGCAATTATTGTGGGCAACAAAAAAAAACTAAATGAGATAATTCTCTGAACAATAAGGGTGAATATAAATATGGAGCAGAAGGCTCTGAATCGCGAAAGAATGATTAAGAATCAAAGCGGAAGGCTGAGATTCTCCGAAACGGAAAAGAAACGAATCATAACAGAAGGCTACGACTCAAATCAGTAAGCGAAATTAAATAAGTAAAGCTACCACAATAATTGCTCGGCAACTAATTCTAACTCACAACTACTCCGGAGTCTTTGTTGATGCGTAGGTTGATGCGATGTCTTCGTTCGACAACCAAGATGCTCAGCTCTTGTATTTTAGCTGAAACAGACTATAATTAGGTACAATACAAAATAAAAGAAGACGAAGATAAGAAATCGAAACGATGACGATGAAAATATTTGAAGTAACAACTCTAAACCCCGAACACGAGTGATGCCTACCTAGCACTCACAAGAGTGCGAATCTACCAGCTCACGAGAGCCAACCTAAGACCAGCTCACGAGAGCCAACCTAAGACCAGCTCACGAGAACCAAGCTAACCCCGTACACGAGTACGGCCTACCTAATATGCACAAGAGTGCGAATCTAACCGGCTCACGAGAGCCAACCTATCACCAGCTCACGAGAGCCAAGCTAACCCCGCACACGAGTGCTGCCTAACAATTCAACGAGAGTAGTTGAAGTCAGAACTTCAAACTACTGAAATGGCGCTTCGGGTCGCCTCGGGTTCGCCAATACCCGTACTCACCCCCAACAGTGAGCCCCTGAGGGACCTCCGTTCGGAGGAAAACCAATTTTAAATTAGATATATAAGTTTTGGAATAGGAACTTTTGAAAGTTCAGAAGTAATTTTCGATTGGAAAGATGAACAATTCCAATAAAAAATAAATCGAACTAAATTGGGACGCAACGACCTACAGGCTCGGGGCGCCCCGGGTTCGCTAGTACCCGTACTCACCCACAGGACGCACCCGTGAGTGAGCCCCTGGGGGACCTCCGATCGGAGGAATACCAATTTTATGTCAAAAATAAAATATAATATAATTTTAAGGAGAGAAACTTTTGAAACGTCTCGACGCAAATTCGAAATAGAAACACAGAAATAATAATTGACGGCGTTCGTTGAAGGAACACGTATTCCAAAACAGAAAGTGTATATTTGAATTGTTGCTTTCAAAGAGCTGCTGAAAGTTGACCAAAGTAAGCGGAGAAAGCTTCCAAGAACCTCGCCGTTTCCAAGAAGCCCACCCCGAGCTAGCTTAAGGTGGACCAGGGTTTTAAATGACACTAGATCCACCTTAAGCCAGCTAAAGGTAGACCAAGGTCGGCCATTGATGTCCAGTGCAGCCTTGGAGGATCCCTGGTCAACTAGAAGGTAGGCAACAGTGGACCAGGGCTGCTCCAAGGTCCTTCGGCCTTCTGGTCCCGCAGCACTTCCGCTCCCTTCTGAGTGCGCGTCTCGACTGACTGACCCGAGCGCGGCCGCCGAGTTCAGTTGCGCGGTGCGCGGTACGCAACTCTCCCACCCCAATTGATTTCGCTAGATCTCGATCGCCAGAATAGTAATTATCGATAAATTTGTTATTTCTGGCTGTTTAATGTTTATAGCAATTTCTTTTGGTAGTCGACAAGCACTCCCTTGACCATCCTGCCATCTAATTTTTTCGCAAAAGTAATTGATAGAACTCAAGATACAGAATAACTTTTGAACCATGAATATTCGCACGCATTGAATTATCGAACACAATAGACTGATAAATTTCTTATTTCTGGTTGTGTAATGTTTACAACAACTTCTTTTTCCAATGATGTCGACAAGCACTCGTTTGACCATGTTGCCATCTAATTTCTTAGAAAATGTAATAGAATTCAAGGTACAGAATAATTTTTAAACCATGAACATTCTCACAGTATTTCATTTGTTATTTCGGTCTGTTTAATGTTTATAACAATTCCTTTCGCCAATGATGTCGACAAGCACTTTCTTGACCATTTTGTCATCTAACTATTTAGTAAAAATAATTGATAGAAACCGAGATACAGAATATTTTTTAAGTCATGAATATTCGCACGCATTAATTTAGCATACGCAATTCACTGTTAAATTTATTATTTCTGGCTGTTTAATGTTGTTCGAAATCATTGCAGGCATTAACCTTCTGTTTACGTTTCGTGTCATACTTGTCACGTGGGCCATCGTTTCCCATATTTCAAAATATCAAATCCGCTACCCATCGTCCTTTGCTCGCTTGATCTATGGTATTGAATACCCTCTTCTTGGCTATCTTACCATCTAATCTTTTTAGTAAAAATGGCTAATAGTACTCTAGATACAGAGTAACTTTTAAGGCATGTCTTGGGCATGTCTTAAAGCATGTCAAAGTAACTTTTATGCATTATTATTCGAAGTATACAAGATACTCAATTCTCATTAAGGGTATTTCACATCGTGCGACACGAAACAGTATAATAAGGTGACTGGCGTACTCCTACATCTCGTCTGTGAAATTGGTTCCACAATATTAGTCCCTACCGATATGGTAGGGTGTGACACAAAAATGATAAGACACTAGAACCCCTCAAATGTGAGACAAAAAAATACATTGAGTGATTGGTCTACTCCTGTACCTCGTCTGTGCCTTAGGGTTCCGTGTCGCATTCTACCATATCGGTCGGAACTGATATTGTGGAACCACAGACGAGGTATACCTCGTTTGTGATAATATCCTCGACATGAGATTTCAAATTCTATCAGCAACAGCGCCGTAGTGGAATATTAGTTCCACAATATTACTTTCGACCGATACAGTAGGACGTAACTCGGAAAATTCATGGTAACGATGCTTTAGAGCCCTCCGAGCCCTCCGAACGTGAGACAAAAAAATACTTTGGGTTACTCCTACGTCTCGTCTGCAGTACCATCTTCCTAAAAACCTAATCCAAGATTGTAACTTATGCCGTTGTAATTTCTGTCAACCGAGAGATCATTTACACTAGTTACGTTTTCCACGGTGCTTATTTGTTTCAAAAGGTTCGTCCATTAGTACATTGTGTCGGTATGGTAAGAAATGATATTTTTTTAATGCAAAATTTCATCTCAATCACCATTTATTCTTTAACACTACAACTACCGGACCAATTAAAATGACTGTTTCCTCATTTTTTCTTTTACAATTACTGATATTGTAAAAATGTTTTCATCGGAAATTTTTTAATGAACCTGTTCATTGAAGCTCATATTACAATAAAAGTTGTACGAAGTCTGAATGGGCACAGTCTTGTCACTGTTACAAAGCAATATACGTCAGTCGCATTTATTGCTCGGTCGTTCTAGTGTTAAATAAAGTCGTTAGAATCATACAGTTATCGTTTAGTCTTGCGACGAGTTCTATGGTTCTATTTATTATTAATAGATGGCAGCATGTAGTTATCCAACAAGTGCTGCCCCCTATTTGCCAGACGTAGTTGCAGGGATTCAAGTTCATCAGCTGTAGTACAAAAATCTCGTCTCATTTTTGTGGCTTAACGCAGCAATAAATCATAATTCAATCTCATCTACACGTGACCTACAGCGAGTAATTTAATTAACCATTCATCTTGCACCATTTTTCAACTGCGATTCCTTATCGTGATTCATTGCTCCGTGTTTTCAGCTCGCCTCCAGAATCCAGAGGAAAAGATTTCTGACCGTCATATATCAAGCCCGCAGCCTCGACTTCCGGCGAGGTATGTTCACTCAATCAGATTACCATTGCTAAAACGATACGCGACATATTTTGCATAGTGCGTCTCATGGTATCGACTTTAATGCGCTACAGGTTGTAGCCGATTACAAAAGCGATGAACCGCTAATAACCGTTTTGTGCTCCTCGAATTCGTACATTACATTGTTAATCATCTGTCTTCGTTAGAAATGAATATTCACACGACAAACGTACTAGTGACAAAGCTATTTCCAGACATTTTTGTTTAACACTAGATTTACGGGACTCGTCAAAATGACGGATTCTAATATTTTTAAATTGCGAATATTGAGATTGTAAAAATGCATCTATCAGCAATTATTTAACAAATCGATTTCTTCGGGTATATATTATTAAAGAAAATGGCTACAAACTTTGATCGATACATTCATGTCATTTTTATAAAGTAATGTAAAATAGTCATTTTTCGTGCTCCGTAAACCTAGTGCTAAACAATTATTGCATTTCGTTTACTTGAATACCTACTCTTATCCTTCTTCTAAATTACAGTTATTGTTAGACTGATGTGAGTATATTTTTAACACTTTGACTGACAAATTAGAAACCTGAAAAATTCCGTAAAATCAAAGTAGGTTATTTAATGAAATAAAAATGGAAAAAAATTAAATATACGATATTTAGTAGACCTCCAACTTTCTTTGGTTTTACAGATCCTAATCAAATTTGGTACAATGAATTATTAACGTAAAAATTCATTTTAAACCCTGTACAAATCATTCCGTCACCCACATATGGATGACATGGCAGCCAACGTGTTAAACTTCGTCCTTACTTAACTTCTTTCATATTTTTCTAATTGCCCACCATCTGAATTTGTATCATTACTACTGTTCAAGTACCAGTTAAAGGTCTAGTATTTCGATTTAATGATTAAAATATCACATGAACAATCCGATTTTCCAGGGAAACTCGAGGTACATTCTGCTACTGGCTGTTCGTTAACGTCTCTTCTGGCAGGACGCGTAATATTTTCCACTATACGCATAAATATCGAGAAGTAGCCGAGAATCAACAGGTAGCTTCTCAGCTCCGTTCCCCGTCCCCGCGGCGTAACTTGAGTTTCACGGACATTTATCATCGCGGTCCATTAACCCGAGTCGTAACAATCGGCATTTCCTAGACGCAATTACAGTAAACTTTTGCACAGCTTTCGGGAACCGCGTACGCTCCTCTCTAATAACACTCTCCATCGCTGTCTTCTCCGCCGCCGGTCCTAATGAATTATTATGCAACCAGTCCATTAGTTCCCTCTTCCATCGTGATCGCTTGAGCCGCGCGACGAATCGCTAACTCAGCTGTGTCAATCATCCCGGTCGCATCGGTTTTCTGAAGGTTACCGGCATCCGTAACCTACATAATCGTGTAGCCGAGCTTCGTACATAACGTCGACAAATTTAATTAACCCTCTCGCATCGGCTGCATCGAGAAGGTTCACCCGTTTTCTTCATAACTATCCCAGCTACGAAGAGATACAAAGAAATAGAAGTTACATACATACAATAATTACTTGGGTGTGTGAATTGATAGCAACGCAACAGCCTTGAACTATTCAATGTGAGAATCAGGAGTATCTTTGAAATGATTTAGGAAAATAATTTCAAGGATGAATTTCGCGATCCAATCGATCTCTTTTATCCTTTGCAATTTAATTTTACCTCACACATGGAAACTCTAAATTGTTGGCATCATTTGCAAGACACAGGAGTCACTTAGGAATTTTCTTCTTTCATCGACGATTTCAAAAACAAATGAAATTTTCACATTGATATTTGCTAATTCTTTTAATCTTTCTCTTCTCTAATTCATAGTTAGGAACTTCGTAGGGAACTTTTTCGGTAGTAACAGCAATTCCAATCGTAAATCCACGCGTAATCCAGTGTAGATCATTCCACTAATTTCTTTTGTTGGTATTAGATATAAAAATGGAGATTTTGGAGTATCTTTGTTGATAATGGAACAGTCTTTGAGAGTGTTATTCATGGAATCCTTGATTATTTAAGTTGAAGCCTTTCGGAGTATATTAATTCAGAAGAGAAACTCGTAGGTGGGATTAAACCCGAAACAAGCAATTCCAAAGTGTATACCCAAGAAGAAGAACTATCTAACTACAGTAAGGAGACTATCGCGCGCCACAACCGGCAGGCGTTTCCTCGAAAAAGCAGCGCCGCGCATAAATAGGTTTTCCCCGATAATTCCCTTATTACTATGCAACAGCCGATACGCATCGTTCGGCCATGCATCAGCGCTCGTTGCATCGCTTTGCGTCGCGGTGCCGCGTGTCGAATGGTTCGCAGCGACTGGTTGCGGGCCGGTCGCGCGTCACGAGGGCCATCGGGGAAATAAAAGAAGTTACATAATGCGGTCACATAAATGCGCATATCGATAAGGCTCGGGCGGCGAGAGTATTTGCCGTGCGCGGTTTCCGTGCCGGTCGATTAAAAACGAATGGAACAACCAATTATGAGGGGACGCAATTACCGCTATCAGCCGAGGGAGCGATCGTTAAAACATCGATACAAGACGCCGAATCTCTCTCTCTCTCTCTCTCTCGCTCTTCCCCAACGATTTCCCTGGGGATCGGGGCCGGCGCAATTATCATTTGTATCTACGGATTCGGGTCCGCGCCGGCGGACGTGTCCGCGGGATGCGAGTTCGACGTGGACGACGGTAAACATCGGCTGCGAAAACGATTCGGTCGCGTTAACGGCCGAGATAACCGAGCGCTGGGGGCCCGGTCCCTTGGGGCCCCTATCGTCGTTCGGCATCTCTCGGAGGCTGGCCCGGCCGCAAGAAGAGGAACACCGCACCGGTGCGGTGCGGCGCGGCGGGGCTGCACATAAAAATCCGCGGCGACGTCCTTGCCCGCGTCGGTTTGCAACCTTGTCGCGGGGCTACCTACGCGCGCAGTACCCGCGTCATCGGCGAGCTTGCATCGGCGGCCGATCGACTGCCGGTTTCGTACGTGCGCGACGACTGCGACGTCGCCCGTCGTTGTGGAGCGTGGGTGACCGGAGAGGGTTGCCGTCTAAACGAAGGAGCTGTGTCGTCGAACGACCGGGACGAAGACGAGGCGAGTCGCTCGAGAATGCCGACGAGAAGGACAGCGGACGGCCGACGAGACGGAGAAAGAATGGAAAGGAATCGTTCGGAGGAACAGAGAGGGAAACGATCTGAGGAGGGGGAGAATCGTGATAGAGGAGGAAGGGGGCGACAGGGTAGGCGGCGACCGTTTCAAGCGGAGGAGTGCCGTAGGGGCCGATGGGAGCGAAGTCCGGCGAGTTTGAGGCGAGCTGAGTGAAGCGCGGGCGTCACGACGACGTCGGCATCGTGGCTGGCCTCCGCCAATCCGTCCCTCAGCGGCCATGTTGCTCGTGTACCTGGGGCGGAGCGCCCGCCGTCTCTCTCTCTTTTCACGCTCGGTACGCTTCTCTTCCGCTCCTGCTCGCTTTCTTCCTCTACTTCTTTCTCCTCTTCGTCTACTTCTTCGCGACGCTCTCTCGTCGTCTTCTTCTTCTTCTTCTTCTTCTTCCTACCGCTACGCTTCTTCCCCTCCGCCTCCTCATCCAACCCTACCATCCCTTCCTTGTTTTTCGTCTTTGTCCCCTGTTCTTTTTACTCGCGATCGCGTTACGCTACCCGCAACCTATCCGACCCTCTTCTGCCTCTCCGTGACTGCCTTCTTCGGCAGTGATCCTGGTCCCAACCGTATTGCACCTGTGACCGCTGACGTAATGCGGTGACGTCTTGACCTTGAACTCGTTGGCTGCTCCAGACGATCGGGGGACTCGAGGATGGGCTGGAGAGGTTCCATAAGGGTTGCTCGAGATGGTTTTAGTCTTCGAGGAGAATGAGGATACGAGGAATGATTGGGAGTTTGGGTTTCTGTAGCGTACAGAGTTCTTCTGTGCAGATTCTTCTGATTCATGTCACACAGGCCACAGTCGTTCTACGATATTTCTTTACGCTATTCCGCTGCGTGCGTGAACAATAGATAACAGTAGAGCCTTAACAAAATATGTTAAGTTCGCTGTTTATGCACCATGTACAGAGTAGCAAGAAGACAAGAGGGATGCACCGAGTCTCCACTTCTGTGATTACTCATCCACATTAGGCAATATTTCCGACTCTCGTTTACCTTGTTTCATTTCTTTGCTTCTTCATCCTGCTCCGAGGTTGTTCATCTGTGGATCAAACGACGAGTTGCAGAGATTAGTCGCTTGAACTCCTGAAGTAAATTGTATTGTTTAACCGTCTGAATTCATGTAAATTACGCTGTCGTTCCCTCCCAGCAAACATGCTGCTGATACGGATCGAAAGAGAAAGTTGAGATCCTGGATAAAGGATTTTGAATGATAGTCATTGGTGGGTGGTGACCGCGGTCATGAAACGAGTGGGAAGGATAGGCATTTCGCTCGAAGTTTCGCAGTGTTTCCTTGAAGTCCTCGGTTCCGGTTAACAGGAATCTCCGGGTCGAGAAAGATAGAGAGAGAGAGAGAGAGAGAGAGAGAGAGAGAGAGAGAGAGAGAGAGAAAGAGAGTGCCGGGAGCAGGAGTGAATTATCTGCACCCGAGACACGCGCAATTATTAGGATATACTCTTACAGCCGAGTTTCTCTCTCTGTCCGGCTAGGTGGCGGCTGATTTACGGCGCGTTGCCGGCGAACGTTTCGCCGGGCCCCGGGAATAACAGCTCCATGCTTAGCGTTTCGTTTTACGATTACGCGAATCGCGTGTAATTGCCGGCTGCGGGACCCGGCGCAATTGTATTTCGCCTTCGAGAACGCGTCAACTGTCCCATAGATCTTCGCGCGGCGAAAGAGAGCCGGGGGATAATTGCGCGGACGCGGTCCCGCCGCGCCAGAGCCACGCCGGAGCCGCGCCAGAGCCACGCCGAGCTGCAATTATACCGCGTAAACGTTGCATGCGTACGGTGGTCCCGCTCGATTGGAATTCGTTTGTTGCGCTTACAAATCAATCGGGCCGATACCGCGAGCCCGTTGGGAAATCGGGATCCTTGTCGCCACCGGGGACCTGCTTCTCCTTCTGGGGATCTA
Source organism: Halictus ligatus (assembly GCA_028454255.1). NCBI lineage: Eukaryota > Metazoa > Arthropoda > Insecta > Hymenoptera > Halictidae > Halictus > Halictus ligatus. The sequence goes on from CM052133.1 coordinate 6,152,365, forward strand.
GACAGAATTATCGGACCGTTTTATAGATCCTAATGGAACGCGCGCTTACAGCGGAACTCGGGTTCGTTCGGCAAAATTAGTATAGACTCGGAAAAACGTTTATACGAATCAGTGTTTCCCAATGAAAGCCGTTCCTCGTGGCCAACATTGGATATTTGAAGTTTTACATTTTGAAAAAACGCTTCAAAATCGAATATATTAGCCAATTTAGATGATTATGCCTGCGGCCACATCACCTCGAAGACAAAATTAAGAAATTCAATCTGAAACCAATTATTTTAAGAATTCATTATACAGCGTGAAATAACAGGTTTGAATTAATGTTTTATGTATATGGACAAGCGTATTTTCCTTATCTAATAGTTCCTAAGCATTATTCAATCCATGTGGAAATGCTGCAATACTTATAACAATTTGAACTTCCAGAAGGGTTTAAAAAAATGTTTAAAAGTGTTAGGGATAAGCTCAAGCTTCATGAGGGACAAGCTTAGACAGTTATGAAGAGCAACACGCAAACTTCAAGTGCAACTACCTGCAATTTTTAATTTATAGGAATCTTAAATTTATTTTTGTTTTTATACGAATCTTAAGAAACAGATTTTCACAATTTTCAATTATTGTTTTCTCATATTTATGTTAGTTACATTAGTAGCATTTTTGTTGAAAATAAATCGATATAAAGATATTTTTTATTTTTGTTTCAAAAAGTAACTTTCCAGACCCCTTAGCTCTGTTATCACGATTGTTCAAACATTCGTGATGATCTTCCAAAAATGTTTCCAACCAAAAATTGATCAGTATTCTCTGTTCTATTAATATTGATATAAAGAATAAGAAAAAGTAAGTTTTTTATACTAAATAGAGGTCACTTTGATTTTATCAATGTTAACATACAATTTTTGACTTCATAGTAATCTAGTGTAAACTAAAACCCTGAGATAACGCTGAAATAATTTCGATATTAAATATATAAAACAACGCAAGTTTGTCACTGCATCTTTCTGCTTGTTCACTTAAAGAAGCTAGATTTTCAGGGGTGCGGTGAGTGATTCTGTGTCTGGAAAAGGGGTGGCCAAATAAGTTTGGGAACCTCTGATCTGAACTGTGTGCGCTTGAATTGAAAGAAATTTTTAGTTTCCATTGGGATAGTTACGACGCAGAGTAGAGAATTTATCCGAGTTTCCGTAAATTAATTCGTTTGCGCATTAAACGAAGTTAATTCCCGTTAGCGCAAATTCATGGTTCGATTCTGTCACGGAAGGCCCTTCGGGCGTGTTCACCGGATTCGACGGGAGAGTTCCCTGGGAAATGTGTATTCGTATCGAAGCTTTTTCATGAATCACGGAATTTCGGGCAGGTTTTTTGAAATCGTAAGTCATCCGTGTAAAAACGCGAGCTTTGACAGAATAGAGAGGATACCGAGAGAGTGTGTGTGTGAGAGAGAGAGAGAGAGAGAGAGAGAGAGAGAGCTCGATTTCGGTAGGTGGAACGGCAATTTGCCTGATGGGCAAAACAGATGAGTTATATAGGAAATAATAGTTCGAAGATGGATGCGTTAGCGTTCCGGTTCCAAACTGTTTGATGCACGTGCGTTGATGGGGTAGGAGGGCGGGGGTGAGGGGGTGCGGGGGCAGTGGATGCAAGTACACGCGAATGTACACGGGGCCGAAAAAGCCTCGAAAAATGTTTATTTTCGTCCGCCTAGCCACCTAGACGGCCCAACAAAATTTCTAACGGCAAAGAAAACAAATCACCCCGAATTCGATCTGTATATTTTACGTCCGGTTAGGTAAACAGCCGGGGATTCCTGTGCTCGACGCCCGTCCCGGAGCTGACGGGGAATTATGTAGTCGTCGTGCGAATGTTTTTCCACGCGTTAATGACAATTAACTGGTAGCTCATTGTAAACACGCCCGGATAAAAACCAGGAGAAATTATCCGGACGATGTATCGCCTCGACGAAATTCGAATAGCGATAAATCGGTGGATCTGCCTACACTGGAATTCACTGGGTCGCGATTATTGAATCTCTCGATCGTCCTATTCTCGTGTTACGGAGTGTCCGAGGCATTTTTATATTTTGACACAAGCATTTTGCACCTTCCGTAGACAACCTTGGTCGCTTATCTCCGGGACTAATTTTTTCCATTGTTCTGAGCTTTCTAAAAATTTGAAAATATTCTGGAACGCCTATCCAAGTGCCTATTTGAACCAGTCGTTGGAACGTCAAATGTTTAAAGCATTAGTGGGAAAGAATAAATATTGGGACAGAAGAAATTTCGCCCCAGGCACAAACGGCCCAGACTGCCCACGAAGGGTTAAGGAAGCATAGATCTTCTGGAATCCGAGATCTCAGATCTCATCTGAGTGTATTTCGACTTTTTATCTTGCCGTGAATCCGATTAATCCTATGCACTGTGTTTACTAGAAAATTACGTCTGAGAAAGAATACGATTCTTTCGAGAAACCATTGTTTTAGAAAAATATATATTTACCAAAACACATTTCATTCTTTCCAACGATTTAGATTCATTGTTCGATCGAATTGAATAAAATCGATTTTCTAGTAACTTGCGTCACTAAAGCATTCTTATCTTTGAATCTTTCGTTTCGACATTCAGCATGTTATTCGAAGATTTTAAGCTTGAAATTCTTTCACAGTTGGACACCATGTGTCGTCTCTTTTGGGAAATATTAATGCTAGGACCACGGAGGGCCGAAAGTAAGTAATTTGTCCTAGCTTATGAAAATAAAAAAGCTGACGCGCACACATCGAAATTTCGTTACGTCTCACACGAGCGACTTGCCGTTTTAACAGGTGAGCAGTAATTTCAGCGACAATGAAAAACGATTTCATAATTAACACTAGGAGCACTAAAAGTGAGTGTTCTACATTACTTTATAAAAATGAGAAGAACGCGTCTATCCAAATTTTTAACCATTTTTAAAATAATATATACCCAAAGAAGTAAATCAGTTGGGCAATTCCACGTATGTATCCAGGATGGATCTTCGCCATCTCAATAATCGTAAATTAAAAATATTAGAATCGGACATTTTGACGGGTCCCGTCAACCTAGTGTTAAACACGTTCGTGGATCATGCTTTTCTCGCAATATAAATTGGCTGATAAACTAAAAGTAATCGAAGCGGTAAAAAACTGGATCGAGAAGAAAATATTGCCGATGAATAGAGTGCAGGTTATGCAATTTCCAATTTCTACAGACAAATTTTAAGAAATTGTAGTTAAATAAAATTCTATTTTCAATGGGAACAGCTTTTATAGATCAATATAAGTTTTGATCTGTAATTTACATTATCGAATTTGATATTCTAGCATTTCTCGAAAATTTCCATAAGCAATAAATGCATAAAGATTCGCAGTCTACCAATGAATTTGAGATTCCCGTTAGCACTGTATCAATCTATCTCTAAACCTCGATAAGCCGAGAACTGTAACTCGAAGATTTTTCTTTTCTCTTCAAGTTCGAGTTATCGAGGTTCCGCTGTAGTTGAATGAGAACAAAATCGGCCGAAACGAAGAAGAATAGATTCGATTCGTAATCCAGCTCGCTCGAGCTGGCGAGCACCTGTCGCGCGGAGGTAGCCGAAGCAGGGCTCGTCGTTGCACGCTTCGTGTTCGGAGCGTCGCGTCGGGTTTCAGGGTTCACGGGGTTCTACGGGGTTCTACGGGGTTCTACGGGGTTCTAGAAGCCGGGACATCCCACGGACGAGATCGCCGACGGGGGTCACAGCATCGGTGAGAGATCCTGGTCGATCTACGGCTCGGCGGGGATGCTCCGAATTCCGAAAACGAGACCGTACTCCTCGTGGGCGGATCGTGGCCCATAAATACTTGCGGTGTAAACACGAGTCGCCGAATGTTTGGCCAGCCCGGGCTCGGCCAACCGTGCCACGGATTCGATCGGCTGATGTAAACCCTTTGGTCAAATAAACTCGGTCTCGTACGAGCCGCGTCTCTCTTCCTCCGTCTGGTCGCGCTCCTAATAACGAAATGCCAACAGTTACACGCCCGTGCAAATTATTAATAAGTCTATGCCGCTGTTGCGAGCTCGGAACTATGTACAGTCGGTCAAAAAACTCTCCGTACGCCCTGAAAAATCGCACAACTTTGTCAAGATTGGACTATACAACTGGAGCTTTGTCTGAGAAGTTAGGACAATTGAATCGCTACATAAAGTGAACAAAATTTTTTACGAAAATTCCGATTGGTCTAGAGTGCAGAGAAAATACTAAAAGTTGTGTCTTGCAACTTTTTTATGTGGACTTAAATTGAAAATTTAGAAAGTACGATTTCTAGATCTGTATGAATTGTACGTGTCCTGAGAATTTCATCAAAATCGGTGAACGTTGCAACGAGCTGCAGATGTTCCAAAAAAGGGCGAAATTCGCTGAGAAGGCCAAAATTAAGTTTTCATCGTTGAATGCTTGTAGCTCAGTGCAATGTTGACCGATTTAGATGAAATATTCAGAATATGTATAATTGATACAGATGTACAAAACGTACCTTTTAAATTTTTAATATAAGCACGCATAAGAAATTGCAAAATACATTTTAGTACTTTCTCTGTAATTTCCACCAATTGCAATTTTGATCAAACATTTTTCTCGCGTTATGTAGTGATTCAATTGTTCTAACCTCTAAAAAAAAATTCAAGTAGCATAGTCCAATCTTGACGAAGTTACGCGATTTTTAAGAGCGTACGGAGACTTTTTCGACTGACTGTATATACACTCCGTACAATGGAATGCGCGGATTTAATTGAACGTTTACGGAGATCGGGACGGACAGAGGTTACAGATTTAGCGTAACCGTGAAACGCAACTCCGTATCGAAAACGTATCGGAAGTCCCGATTTATCGGGTATCGGGAATAAAGTTAAGAGGGCATGAATCGGACCGAGTTTATTATGCTGTGGGATACGTCGCGCCGGGTTCGAACGCATGAAACGAGGGTACAAGCTCGCAGGAAATTATACCGGCCTCATTATATTTTACTCCGGTCTATCTGAAACGAGAATTCGCGAATCCTGCTTTATCTTTACAATCTGCGCTCTTATCTGTTTTCGGCGAACATCCACAGAAGAGCAATATATCATTTTATGGTACACTGGAAGCTAATCGTGCGCACGGAAAACATTGGCTCGGTTACGTACGGATAAGTGGAATTTTACCATGTTGGAAGAGTAGGATCGATCGGCGAGGAGAGATCTTTCCTCGATCCGGCCGGATTCCGAAGTCGCAAGAAACACGATACATCCGGTTTTAGGGGATCGTTGTAACGTGGAGGCTTCGATTTTGAAACGCATGAGACGTACAAACGATCGATGACGTTAACAGACACTGATGCGTAGGCTACACATTTATTGTTACAACTAGACCGCGGATCTTCGTGCAAAACAAAAATTGTCTATCGTAGAAAACCGAATTTAACACTAGAACTACCGGACCAGTCAAAATGACTGGTGGATGATTTTTTCTTTAACGATTAGTGAAACTATGAAAACGTTTTCACGAGAAATTTTTTGATATATCTCTTCTTTGAAGTATATGTTACCATAAAAATCGTATGAAACTTGGGCAAATTCAATCTTGCTGTTATTATAAAGGGATAAGTCTAAGTCACGTTTAGAGCTCGGCAGTTCTAGTGTGCAAAATATTTCTTAAATTATTAAATTTGTTTGTGTTTAATAAATTACTAAACATTTCAGTATTGTAGGAGTAAATTGCACCATTTTCGTACGTGTAACATGAACAAATTATATGCAGAAGGGAAATATTCTAGGTGGGTAGAAATGTTTCGTTTTGGGGTTAAAATAGCTTCGAGTGCAAAGGGTTAAATTTAAAAAGCAGTATTTAGACAGACTTTTAGTTTAAATAACATTATCGTGGAATATTAACATTTTCAACTAGAAAGAAATATTCGGATAAAAAGAAAGAGTTGAGGAATCAATATAAATTTTAAACAGATGGAATTAAAATGGAATAGTTCGTTCATTTGTCCAAACGAGTTAAGTTAGCTTAATGGCACAGTAATTGGGACACGTGATCCAAAGTCAAATCGCGGCTTTCGACCCCGGTCTCCCCTACTTGGAATATTTTCTATACTTCTATGCAAACGAAGGACTTTTATTTAGCAGAAGAACCGCAGAAACTTCTTCAAGTACCTAATATTATCGTCGAAGGGCGTCCATAACGCGCAACCGGTACGACGCGGGTTTATCGCGGCGCAACGCTCGCGATGTGCGTCGGGTGGGCCGCGCGACGGGGGTCTCCCATCCCGGACGTGTATTTATGACCGAAAAAATATTTTATCATAATAATGCGGAGATACGCAGTCGCGGTAGGCTCCCTCGCCGGCGATGGCACCGCGGCGCAAATGAGCGCGAGAGGGTATTCGCATAAAGAGGCCTCTCGAATCCTGCCGCCTCTCTGCCCCGGAGCTTACCGTTCTCTCGCCGTGAGACACCAGGTCCGGGACAAGGCCGTGAGGTTACCGTGATTACCAGAAAATTATTAGGATATCGATCGAGATCCGTGATCCTTCCCTCATTTTTATCGCAGCCGACACTCGCCGTGCCACCGCGGCCAACCGTATCAATTTCTCCCGAAACCCGTACGCCGCTGTAATGCCCGCTAACGAACCATAAAATGCGAAAACGAGGGAAGCTCCAGCATCGCGGCCGCTTTCGTTCGAAACGGCCGGAATGCAACGGAGGTGTGCAGCAGATTGCGGTTTTCAAGGAGCGCGGACGGGGTGGTGATATCGAGGGGTGGGTTTCACATTTTATAAGCGGAAGAGGCTAGGAAGCCCAGAGAATTTACGAACAAATCACACATCTCATTGTAGTCTGTAGAAATCTTCAGAAGTCTTTAAAATCTCGTTTTATTCGTGACCCTTAACAGGGTGGATTGGAATCCAGACATGATGGCCAAAAAGGACGGAAATCGACAGTTGCTTCCATTGTAAAAATCGTAGAACACGCTCGAGGACGACTGACATAAACAACAGCTGTTGCGAACACACTAGTTGATACAGTGAATTCGAGCTGTAAGTCCCTTGCCCGGTTCTGGCGAGGGACATTTAGATGAAATCTGTGGTTCTCGCCGAACGTTGCATTTGGAATACAGTGAATTCTCGTTACAAGTCAGTTGCGCCGTTCTGGTGACTGACTCTTAGACGAAATCTGAGGTTGTCGCCGAGCGTCGCATTTGAAATACACAGAGCGCGCTGGAAACCTAAGAGTCATATTCGTCTAAACATTTGGCACTAAAACCTATGCAACTTACCTCCACAAACAGCATCCATAATGCACAATTAAAATCGAAACGTTTCAACAGAGTTTGTACACTGTGCACTTGAAATTCGCATTGTGCTTCACAAGCTTAAGGGGGCCGGCAGGCATTTGGTCTTGACTGTCACGCTATGTTACGCTGTGCCTTTTTTTCTAGACATCTTACGTCTTAAATAAGTAAGTAATCAATTAAAAATGCATACCATCGTGTTTGTACATGCTTTGCTACGTCTGTATAGAGCCTTTTTTCTATACGAACACTAAATCTCTCGAAATTAAGAGAATCTCTCGACGACAGCCATCTTGTGATATCATACTTGCTTCAGAATTCGAATTTTCTGCCGAATATTACAAATTACTCTATTGCAGTGCGGCTAACGTCAATGAACTGCTAATTTCTTACCGAATAAAAATGTAATTCTCTCTCAGTTTTGCTTTACTTTTTCCCGTAAAATTAGCGGCATTTCGCCTGCGTTCGACGTGACTATCCAGTGATGGATTTTTACAATTAAACTCCGCAGTTAACTGGTTAATGTTTCCGCAATACAGAGATCGGTGGGTTTGTGCAGCAGGCCTAACCTAGGCCTATCCTAACCTTGGCTTTCTACAGAATGCTACAGAGCTGTTGATGATCTCGGAAAATACTGATTCATTGACTATTGCATTTTTCTTTTGGCTCGGAAACGTTGTTAAATTTTTAGGAGTTGGTCAGACATGCTTCTCGTCATTCTAAATATTAAATGTCGGCACAATTTGACGAAGCGTGTTCAAAATTGCAGGAGAAGTCTAGAGCTCAAATTAAACAGCACATTTTAAGTAGAAATGTACTAAATATACCAAGGTATGGTCTAATGAACTCGAAGTTCGGACTGTGACTGTTGGTCAGATATAAACAAACGACCGTTTTGCTGTTTACCGCCACTTAGAAACACTCTTAGAGTAACCCTAACCCCATACTTAAAACTTACCTAGCTGAAAGTTAGTTCATATTTTAGGTTTTGGCCAGGTTTTCCGGCTTTGGGACCACTGTGGGTCGCGTCGCGGCGAAAATAAAGCACGCGGGTCCCCCGTGGCGCTCGATCGTATAAACGCCGCGGCGCATACCACTTAACACATTAGTCGAAGTGCGGCGAGGGTGCAAAATATCCGCGTTTAAAGGTCGCCGGGAGAGGGCCCCGCGGTATCGTGTTCGGTTACGGGACGACATTTCGGGCAAGTTACGATACCTTCTGCGGCCGCTGTTGCAGCTGCGACTCTAATTGCGCGATAGCCGCGTCTCGCCGCTTGCATTTGCATAAACGGAAAATATCCTCGGACGCGCGCGTACGACGCTTATTAAACGACCGAAACGGTGGAAACGGTCACCGGCGTGGCCAGGTCCCCGAGGAACAGGAGACGGGGTCCTTTCAGACGAATTCGAATTTTTGGTTGCATCGACTTCACCGCTCGCCAAAAGTCTAATTAACCAGCGGTAGAAAGGAATTAATGATTCTCTTGTCGGTACGTATTGTCACGCTGTCGTGTACGTCTTACGTTTTACCGTTTGCGTTGCGAAGAGCGAAAGAAGCTCGTGCGTTGTCGCATTTGTAGACTGCGGATCATTCTGCGAAATAAACATTTTTAATTCGTAAGAAATAGAAATTAAATGCAGTGAATTCTCTATGTATGTCGCCGAGCCGTGGCTGATAAATGTCGCGAAATTATCCCCACTAACGGGAGGGTCCAAGAAGCTCGAGAGATCTCGGTCGCCGAGGAGTGTGAACATAATAAGGGCCGGGTATATCGGTGTGAGACCACTACTAATTCAATAACAAAACTTATTCATTATTAATTACGTTTTTAGGAGACTTTCACCAACATATTCGAGGCACTTTTCTAATGCAAATATCTTCTTTTCTAATAATATGTTGTAATTCCGATGATATTTACATGTGTAATGAACGATGAAGATAGTGTCTCCTTGACGATAAACGACATCAAGACCCGTGTTGCTGACATACATCGAGAACTCACTGTAGAAACAAAATTTCTCTTGTAATTGTTTTAACCCTAGAGTGGTCTCACAGATCGACTTTATTTACTCATAACCGAAGGAGAGATTGTTTATTCATGAATACGTAATAATTTCTATTATTGTACTTCTATTCCTTCTGAATTAAAAACAATGCATTATATGTGTCTTGTTATTTAAACCCAGTGACATTTTTAGTGAGAAATAAGGTTTGTGATACCAAGACCACTGGCGTTACGAAAATTCGCGCGACCACCCTAGGGTTAATAGATCACGAATAGTGTAAAAATGTTCTTAAAGTCGTTTTCACAGTCGTTTTTACCTATTTTTGTTATGAAAGCAGAAAATTCGCACTCATTTAATTCCCAACGTTCGGAGCTTTTTCAACCGAGCTTTGGGAAGCCTACAATTTTATTTTGTTTAGGAAAAATTAGAAATGTCTACTGTTCTGATAATACACAGCAGGTTATCCGAACTAGGCAGAGAGACACGGGTGTTCGAATAATAAAACAGTTATTTAATTACAGTGCTAGATTCAATCTGCATCGATTTGTACGACGAACAGCGGTGCATACGAATCGCCTTAGATTGAGATATTCACATGCAAAGTGTGTTGGGCCAATCAAGATTTCAGATATCGAAGGTTCGGATGGCCGAGGTCCTACCGGATATAAAATTAAATCGCTTCGTGAGACACGTATGAATTTACAGTACCTACAATTACTGTATATATTTCAACATGAAGAGGGAGCATCATAAATGTTATTTTTTCGTTTAATACGAATTATGTTCGAACAGATCTACGTCTTTGACGAATTCAGAGCGGTAAAGCCATCGTAGCGAGTGTCCCTCGAGGGCTGTATGTGTAAGTTGTCATCGGGAATCGTTGAAATTTCTTTGGCGACGATTAACAGTGCTATTAGCAGCGACAAACAGCGAGGTCTTAACAGCGAGTCGGGAGATAATGCGTCGGGCGATATGAAAATCGGCGTGTCATCCCAAGCTTCTGGCCGGCAGCGTGTTGTGACGCTCGTTTCTGAGAGAGATTTGTTAAAACGGCGTAAGGAGTTGTCGGTGATCGTTAAACTTCCATTTATAACCCGACCGAGCGGATCACAGTTTGGCGAAACCTGGTGAATAGAGTTGTTTGGGTTCATCCTCGATGATCCGATGATACGGCTCTCTCCGCTGTATCGTGGGAGTATCATTAATCATCGTTCGTCGAAAGAAAAAAAAAATAATTTACGGTGCATTGCTGACTTCGTTTTCCGGGTATCATTCCTTAAAACAAGACACTAAATAGGACAGGTGCTAGGATAGGTGTTATTGATGAGAGTCTGCGACAACTCTAATTTCGAAAGGGTGCAAGTTTCGTTACAAAATGCGTCGAGCTGCTATTTCTCCGAAAATCTTGTCGTACAATTGACTAAAATTCCTATTTTCGTAATAAGGCGAACTACTTTCGATATTCTTTTATTCTTAATCAAAGAAAAATTTTTCGGAACAGAGATTAATGCATCAGGCAAACACGTATGCTCTCTGTTGCAACTCGGGGGTATGAAACGCGACAGATTTGAATAGCGACTGCGAGCAGAGACTTAAAAACGTAGAACCTGTGTTGATTGCTAGTCGAAAGACTCGCCGGTCTTTTCTTTTGACCGTAGAGATCATCTTTATGGCGACTTGGAGGCATCAAACGCGACAGATTCGATTTCAGCGACCAGAGGTCCTGGGCAACCGTTCGCGTTGCGTTGATCGCCGCTCGAGAGCCTCGGCGGCCATTTCTGGCGCAAGAAGCTAGAGAGAAGGGTCGAGATCGGGAGCCACGGGTAGGTCGAGATACGCCGATACGTCGGAACATCGTATCCTAGCGATCCGTGGGCGCACGACTTCATAGAAGGATACAATGCGACGGACGATGAGAAAAAAGGAAGGGAAGAAAAGAAACAAAACGGTCGAGAGTGAGTGGGGTACAGAGGGGCGGAGGGGCTGGAGGAGCGGGAAGAAAGGAAAGATGGAGAGAAGGGTCGGGAGAGAAAGCAGGACCGCTGGGATCACCCGCAGAGCTGAATAATGCCCGGCAAAATGCGGTGGGCCACCCTTTGCCACGCTTTTTAAAACTGCGCGAGATCGTGGGGCTGGTCGGGGTGCGGCAAGGGACGGCAGGGGGAGGGGAGGGGAGCAGGAGGAGAAGGAGGAGAGGCAGAGAACAGGGAGAAAGCGGCCAAGATTTCAGTTTAAGTGCCCAGAGGTAACCCGCAGCCGTCAAATGTGGGCGGACGGGGCGCGTTTCACCTGCTGTCAGGGTAGCCTCCCCTGCAGCCCTTGGATTTCACTAATTCTTTCGGACGAACCCCGTCAGCCCGTTCTCGCCGCAAAACGACCAAAGCCTTCGTTCGGTCCGTCGACGGATCTCTTTCCCCGGTTATTATGTCGATCCTCCGCTCTTCGACGCTAGATCGCTGGGCCGGGGTTATGCATATCGGTTGCTGCTGCTCGCCTAAGGGTGCCCCGACGCCGTTCATAAACCGGAACAAAAAGAAGTCAAAGAAAAGAGGAGCGAGCGCGGCGGCCCCGATCGGTTGGCAGATTGAATTTCGCCACCGATCGCTCCATTATGAACATGTCAGAACGATCTGTCCGGTTGTCCGCCTCGCGGATCCGCTGCGGGCCCGCGTTATTACGCGAGGGAACCGATACGCGCGAATAATCGAGAACCAAGCCGGAACTCGGGTCGGAGTGGGAACGGTTTCGAGTTAACTCGGAGTATACATTGCTTGCCCCGGAAATGGCGGAGCGGCCATGCCAGGATCGACGTTCGTGTTTTAAGTGATATTATTTTCGAGGAGACTTCCTCGAGACAAAATATTATTAGGGGTATTGTTAAAGGTAGCAACATTATTTTTCTTCCGCAATTTCGTGGATCGATGAGCACCGTTCACTGTCGTGCTGGTCGCCGAGGGCGCTATTGATTCGATTAAAAATTATTGTCACTACTAGACTAGAAATTTCTATCCGAATTGCAACAAACTATGCTGAAATGAAAATTTAATTTCTTTCTTAACACGTTATATGCCAGAAGTCAATCCCAGAGATTCTTACAAAATCAGTGTAATTTGATTAATGTAACCGAAACTACACATTTAAAATGTATTATAGGGGATACTGTCTGTTTTGAGTTCTAAAGATCCTAATAAATTTCGGTTTATCTGGATATGTCACAATAAAAATGAATTCCTAAATCTAGTCAAAAGTCAATGTCAGTCATATACGACTGACGTGGCAGTTAACGTGTTAATATGTTTAATAGATTGAGAATAATATAACAGTAGCATTAAATTCTTCTAATGTTTTTGCTGTGTTCAATTACACCGACTCATTTTTGTCATAAATGCATAAAATGACTGGTCATTATATTAGTGGCACTGAATATCTATTTATTCGTTTGGAAATTGACTCGATAAGGTGCAAACTTCATTATAAAGTAACTAATAGTAATTGTTAATAATTTTGACCGGTTATGGGAATGAAATAAGCGAGAATTTCAAAATAGACAGATTAATCTTGCGTACGATATTTTGTTGTTCCTGGTCATAGTATTATAATAGTAGGGGTACAAAGAGTTCATAAGCAGCGAAACGAATGGTAGTTGCGGCCACGTTAAGTACGAAAACCACTAGTACTCTACATATTTTCTAATTTTACGATTAGACTGCGGACTTTGTGCATTTATGATAAAAGCGAGTAGCTACAATTTAAGGCGGCAGACGGATAGAAAGAATTTAAGAACGCCAACGTGTTATTCTACGTACTTCTTAACCCTTTGCACTCGAGTGGTGACTCTGAAGCACCACTAGAAATTGTTGTGGCATTATTTCAAAGAAATTACAAAAAATATTATGTATTTGCTGCATTACAAAATTTGTATTTAATAGATCACTAAACATTTACACATTCTATGTGGAAATCGGATCACTTTCGAACGAATAAAATGAAAATATTCCAAAACGAATGAAAAATTTGCGAAGGGTTAAAATTATTAGAGAGGGAATTCATCGTTTGCCTTTCGTCCATTGCAACCGAACAGTGTTCATTTCGTTGAAAGATTTGCGGCGGCCTAATAAAATCAATCGCGCAACGAGCAGGGCGTTCGCAATCTTTCGAACCGTTCCAGTTATCGGTCATTTGTACTTTCGCTCGCTGAAAGAGGATCTTATTTCGTGCGGCGCATGAAAACGGTTGTGTAAATATCGATTCTTCATCTTACCAATTACACTTTCATCGACGGCCAATTACGGAGGAGGGGACGGGGTAAACATAAATCGGATCTTTCGTGGTCCGGTCGTGTAACTCGTTCCGAATGGATTTCTACGGGGGGATTATAATGAAGGATTTGTAACGCGTGAGCCGTTTCGGTGAACGGGGGGCCTCGGGTTCTCCCGTTTCACCGGTTGGAATCCGAGAAACGACTGAAAATCTAAAACGACTCGTATAATGAGATAAGTCGGAATAGTCGATGGGGCTACAGGAGATCTCTCTCGACTCGACGGAAACCTATAATTACCGATTACTCCGGCGGTGGAACGGGGCACGGGGGGCAGGGGGAGGGGAGGATGGGAGACCCGGTAATTCCTGAGCTCGACGAACGGGCGCACACCTGTTGAAAACACGTCGTCGCGGTGTCTAGGAATTCCTCGAGTTCCATCCCGGCGTCGCTGGCACTGTTACCTGGGAGGGAACAACAAATTATATTCGGCCAGTCACGGCGAAGAATTAATGCAGCGATCCGCTCACCACGCGTAAATAACAACCGAGCGGTTCCGCTGCTCTCCGATATCGGGATATCAGCAATTTCCATATGTAATTTCGGGAACTATTAATTATTATGGGTATAAAATAATGAGACCGATTAATAATCCGGTAGGAGGCACGATAAAAAGAACGAAAAAAGAAATTCCCGACGATTCGGAGACATCGATGTTTAACATACCCGATTATCGCTGTTCCTTTCCCCCGGTTGCACGGGCGATTAACATTTTTAAATTATGGTCGCCGGTTTCGCGCATTTCTCAAAATATCCCGTGGCCCGAGAGGCGAACCGGAGAAGCTCTTGAACCGGGAAATTAGTAAAGTTCCTTAATATGCTCGCGGTGCCGACGAATTATTACCGTCCCGTGCGGCGTATATTCTTTTTATTCCAATTTCTCTGCTTACTGAATTATTAATTTGCTCCGGCGAATATGATAAACTCGAAATGTGCAAAATTTGAAGTAGGTCGGTCATACAGTTTTTCAGTTATCACAGCCACGATTTTCAAAATCTGGTTTCGCGAAACACGCGTTCAAAAGTTTAGAAAGTCAAGAAAAATTCTACTATTCCTGCTATTCCTGAAAAGACTGTTTATTTATCTATTATCCATTCGACCGTTGCCACTAACACTTCCACATCACTAATACTTCCTTAGCGCAATACTGTGTATGCTTGCACTAAACTGCGAGCATTTGCATACCGAATTGAATTTCGATCTTCAATTTTGTGAATATATTTTTCAAATGTTTTAGAAGCTATTTGTCGAATAGGTCACTTGTTCTATCCCTTGAGTCATTGTTCTATTATACGAAGTCTCAGGTATCGTTCTTTAGTCTGTAGAATAGAGTCTACTGTCTACTAGGGCCTACTGTTTTTCAAGAACTCTAAATTTTTCGAACATTAGACGGACGAATGGTTGCCTAATAAAATGGAACATTAAGGCTTGTACCTATAGGTAAACGCACCTTTCTCGGGGAAATCCTCGACTTTATGTCGGGGACAATCAGTCTTCAGACCGGCCAGGTAAAAGTTCGGAATAAGGGGCGAATTACGCGTTTACAATGACGGGGCCAGTAGCTGGCCGTGCGCATTTAAGGCGGTTAGCGGCGCGCCATAATCCAATTTATAATCCGAATTGCAACCCTCCTAATCCTATTATAAAGTCGCATTTCCGAGGGTCATACGTGTCGGCCATCGGCAACTTTTGCCCGCTGGAGGAACGTTTTGCACCGGTTAAGCCCGCTAAAGCTGCTGCCACCGAAAGCACTCGATATATGTATTGTTCTCCACGCCTTCGGAGCAATCAACCAACATGGAAAATTAACACCGGAGAATTAGCCGGAGGCTGTTCACCGGGCCACGTTGCCCCTTTTCCGTGGAGCAAAAATTTTCCTCAATCGCAACCGGTGCGTATAATTCTTTATTTCTTTAACCCAATACAAGAAATGTGAATGTAAAGTCAAGGTGTTGCTAACGTGTCCCCTAAAAAGATATCTTCATTTTATTTGACAATCGCTAAAGAAGATTCCTGATTTCGCCAATAATTTAAAACTAGTGACTACCTCTTTAAGGCAAGGGTTTAACCTTCTAACAGAATCGAACTGGTCGCGTGATTTACAGACCTTTCAGCGTCGACTGCAGTTTAAGTATGACATTGAACCTCTCGATACACTCGTTTCCATTGGAAATAAATTTGAGGATCGACGGCGCGACGCGAGTAATTCGACCGAGGAGGGAATGTTTTGTTCGGTACACCTTGTCCGGAGCGTTGCCGTTTCAAGGGGTCGTGGAAAAGAGTGCTCCCGCCATTACTCATTCTCGGTTCTGTTTAAAAATGCCGTGCGCGTGAAATATGGACTGAATCGAAGGTCTTCCGGAGGACGAGGAAGACGCTCGGGGCAGGGGTTCGTCGTGTCGATGAAAAATAAAGAAAGAGAGCGAGCAACCCCTGCGACCGGCCGGGAGGGGGAGCCGTGACCTGTAAAGCGCGTGACCCCACGAATATTCGGGGACAATTAATCATAAGATGCCGGGGAGTAGCGTGCGTGAGAAATACGAGACAACGGCGTCGCTTCTGCTCCGGTCCATCTGCGAAACACGCTCCCGAGAAATCTCGAATAACCAGAGAAAGATGGAGGCCGTTCGACGTTCTCGAAACGAACACACGAATGTTTACTCGGCAATAGATACGTAATGCGTCGCGACGCTTCGAGCGTCACCCGGAATGGGGAACGGAATGACTTGCTTGAAATACGAAGTTTAGTGTCACTGTATTTGGTGTAACGGTTAGGAGCTGCAAATTGCGAGAAAATTGAACGAGGACTTGGCAATTTTCAATTGTTAATTCAGCACACAAATTGTTTAGATTTCGCGGAGTCTTTGGGGTTGATAGGTCGTCAGTGTTAACCCCTTGCCCTAGAATATCGAGTCAGACTCGTGATGAAGATTCTGAACAGAGTCTAATAAATATGTGTGTTATTAACCCTTACCGCTCGAATGGCGACTGTAAAGCGCCACTAAAAATTGCTGTATCATTTTTCACAATATTTTTTACATTATTAAGTTTGTTTCAATTTAATAAATTACTATACATTTCAGTATTGTACGAGTAAATTACACCATTTTCGTATGTATAACATGAAAAAAATATATAGAAGGGAAATAGGTATATTCTAGGTCGGAAGAAATGTTTCGTTTTGGAGTTAAAATAGCTTCGAGTGCAAAGGGTTAATTTCCTTCAAACCGAAATCAAATTCTACTTTGGCGTCGTTAATGTACAGACATTGAAGAACATACAGGCATACAATAGGTATAATTTTTCTCCCTTTTTTTAGGAAATTACGAATTACAAAAAAGTTTTAATCACTGAAACCGTCAAATAAATCGTAGTGCAAGGAGTTGATCGAGTAAACGTTTCGGGTTAACGCACTTGGCACGCTTAGTATTCACAAAAAGATACAGTTGAACCTCGATTATCCGAACCTGCGGGGTCTTCAGTATACGAACATGCTTCAGATAGAAATTCAGCGACTTCCCGATATATGTCAACAACTTGGGTCTCGCCAGTGTCATTTATCGTCCAGAAGACATACCCAAGCCGTGCTATGTTTACACTCTCGTGCTTTGTGGCCCTTCATGGGGTATACCCAGCGGTACTGGGGATAATTCCGCGACGTTTACCATCCACGTCTTAGCGACATATATAAAGACAGGGATGTACACTTTGTCTCTTCCACGTGATCCTTTCCACAACAAGCCTTTTCTACCCCCTTCCACATTTTCTTCTAAAAAACCACATATATATAGCAGCCCGTCGAAACGGAATCAGAGCTTCTTCTTGCATATTTCAGTGCAGAAGGTTACATCGTTGCACCTTAAATTCGCCACCCGATATACACTTAAATAAAACTCTTCTCGATTTTATTGTAAACTGTTGTACTCGATTTCCAAACGCGGAATCCAACAGTACTTCAAGAATGGCACAAATTCTCACCCACGTGTACAAGGACAAGTATATATTATCTGAACATGTGAAGGGCTCCCTGAATTCCAATTGAATCTCTGTTTCCACCTGTTTCGCGTAATCTACGACCGTGTGACGTAAAGACGCTAAACAACCCCAGCTCGAGCAAACTTCCAGCCAGCCCCGATTACCAGCACAAAGCAAAGACGCCGGAACAAAAGCGTCTCTTTCGCGGCGGTGCCAAAGAGCAACCCTGTTTGCGAAACCATAAAGCCATGTGTCTTCGCGCGAGCGTTTCCTCTTGAGAATTGATTACGCGTGGGCCCCCCTCCCCCCACTCTTCGGGAACCGTTCATTTTTCCAACATCGGCCCCGGTGCCGAAAAAACGAATCTTATCTGCGGATGGCGAAAGAGCAAACAACGAGCAGAATCAGCGAGCGGGCTCGTTACCTTCCGCCGTCCAAACAAAACCGGGATCGCTCGCACCGGTCCCCGCTTGTCCCCCGGTGTCATGAATAATCGGGATCCACGGTGTAGATCCCCCTTTCCCCCTCTTTGCTCTCCTTTGCCCCAACCAGCGCAAGCTACACTCCTCCTTCCAACGGGGGCCGACTTTAATCCCGCATGAATATTTAGAAGTCCCGAAGTCGAGGCGAGTCCCCTTTCTTCTGCTTTTTCGCCGGTGTGTATCATTCTTTGACGGCGATCATCGGCCGACACTCTTCCTATCTTTGATTCGTTATTAGCATAAACTCGCAGGAGCGTGTGGAACCGTACCGATCCACGGGACGAGCTGGGTCCCGTGAATGATCGTGCGGAAATCGTCGCCTTCTATCCGAGACCTATTTTTGATAAGGATTGCGTTGGTTTTCCAGCAGATGCTGATATAGGCACCCACGGCATGATGTTTCGAAAATCGTCTGCATCATAAAAATTGTGTAACTTTTTTAAAATTGGTTCACATGAATTGAATTTTTTTTTTAGATGTTGGACCGACTGGTTTGCTTGACAATGAGTAATCAAGAATTTCTTTAGACTACAATTGGCTTGAATGATAAAGAAATGAAGCAGTGATCATTTTCCAACATTTTCGTCTGAGCGAACAACGACTATTTAAGAAATGTGATATTGAGCGGCATACTGAACATTTGAGCCACAATCTAACGCCTAAAAAAAAGTTCAAGTCATTTGGGCCAATTTTAAAAGAGTTATGTGATTTTTAAGAGTGTCCACTTAATATTGTCCCCGACTGTGTATGATCTATAGATCTTTGACAGCTTACTAGAGCCATATTTCTTCTTCTTCCTTTCCAGATTTTACAAGTGAGTTGAGTATTTGGAAAATTATACGGTCGCACAGCGTGTAGGAATTGTTAACATTTTTATGAAACATAATGAATCTGTTGGATTATTGAGAGAAAAGTTTGGTGATCGCGTGATCTCTCGCAATGCTGACGCGAATTGGCCAAGATCATGCGACCCAACACCTTTAGATTACTTTCTCCGGGGTTATGTGAAATCCTTGGTTTATTCCAATAAGCCGACAACGCTAGATGATTTAAAAACCAATATTAATCGTGTTATTACTGTGATAGGTGCCGATTTATGCGAAAAGTGGCTAAAAATTAATATTCACGAATCAATTTTTTAAAGAAGTCCAGTGGTTATTTAAATGAAATTATTTTTAAAACATTACACACCGTAATGGAATATATCAATTAATAAAAAATGGAAAACTATGTTTTTATTTAAATTTAACACTAGGTCTACGGGACCCGTGAAAATTACGGGTTCTAATATTTCTAATTAAAAATGATTACGATCCTATTGATGCATACAGCAGAAATTGTTTAGCAAATTTATTTCTATTTCTACTATTTTAAAAATATTGCTAAAAATGTGGGTAGCACGTTATTGTTATTTTTATAAAGTAATGCAAAATGGTCACTTTTAGTGCTCCGTAAACCTAGTGTTAAACATGTATAGCTCTTATTTGGTGACTGTTTACAAGGAAACGAGATTACGTAACAATTGACTTCTTCTCTTAAACATCGTAAAAGGTTACAATAAATAACGTACCAGTAATATTGAATTTATGTGACATTTCTTCCGTCTTGAGTTTTACTGCTTTTTGCCATAAGTTCATACAATCCGCAGTCTATTGATGATGTTTCTTCGTAGTTTGTCAATTCTAAGTGTTAAATGAATTTATAATATAACGTCTTAACTTTCTCTTGCCCTCGTTTCTAAACGAAATCTCATCTTGATCAAGTTTGGTCCGAGGAAACTCGTGTTACACTCGTTCAGGGGATTGAATATGCAAATGATTCTTGACGAGCTAGTTTACAAGATACGGAGTCGTAGAGAAATTTATTTGCTCCATGGAAAGTTTTATCAGGTTCGAAATAAATTAAATGTTTAGTGTACGTCCACCTGCCGGATTCACTTTATTGGAATTTCTATCTCATTTCGAAGAATATAAAAATTTCATTGAACTCTTCCCATCAGTTCACTATAGAAAACTAAAAAGATCAAATACGTTGTAAATACATTCATCTATACATTAGTGCTTCTCCTAATTGTGGAAAAACCATATTACAGAAAAGTCTAGATGTAAAAGCGGGTCCGTGCTGTGACATAGATCGTCTATACGATCTCGTAGCCCTATGGCTACAATTATACTAAACCATTAAGTACGGTTCAAATTAGGCCGTTTTTAGTGCCCTTTTAATCATAAAAATTCCACAACTAACCATAAGATGCCGAAAATCCCATAAAAAAAAAATGAAAAATGAAAAGTGTCGAGAAGTATTGTAATTGGATTAGCAGTGGTTCACACCGATATACCTGACCCGGTATCGGATTATGGTGGCATGTTTATTATTATGTCTCGAGCTTCCTGGTGTCTCGCGAAGTGTGCCCCCCAGTGGAGGGGATGGACTAACTGACTAAGATCGTGTACCTCCGTCCGGCTTAGACAAAGACTTTATTATAACAATAAACCTAAATGTCGCCTGTTGCTCTGTAAAAATGTGAAAGATTTCAATATGTACTTGAATAACGAAATTTATTCAATCAGATCCCATGAAAGCGCCTCTATAGTTTCAACAATTGTACAATAAAAAGTCGGTCATGATAGATTCAATATCAAGACGGTTGCGTACTCACTTCCATAATTCCAAGGAATATTCACAAATTTTACAAATTGCAGACAAATTCACCAACTATTAACAGACACCTCATTCAACTTAACCCCTTGCATTACAATTTATTTATTTATTTATAATCTACTAGGAAAAGTAGAAAATTTATATTTGTTGTATACGCCACCCTTTTTTTTGTATTGTATACGCTGCCATTTGTATTTATTGTATTGTATATTTATATTTATTGTGTGCCACGTGTTCTGTAATGGCTAAATATTGACTACGATAAAATAGAGTTTCATTTCAATCTAAAGAGAATTAACATATTTTGATTTTGCAGTCCGGTATACTGCGAGTCCCTGCACGCTCTGTTGATATAAAATATTGTTGATATATATATATATATATTGTTGAGGAGGGGTTAAGAGTAGTAGGCTGGTGATTTGCGGGTTGTTATCGATAGGGGTTGAATGAGGTGTTTGTTAATAGTTGGTTGTATTTGTGTATTTGTGGGGTGTCCCACATAAATGGGAACACCTAACTGTCTTCCGTACTTACAGTCCTATCTGAAAACTTCAGCGGACAAAGTCACATTATTGCAAGGGGGCAATATAATGGTGAAGAAAAAAATTTTTTATGTCGTGTTTAAGCGATATATATCGCTTCCTGTTATTTTGTTTTTCTATTACCGTCATATATGGATTTACTTCTAATAAATCTCTAAGTACAGTTATGTGTGTTTCATTAATTTTATTTTCAAAAAGATTCTTGGGCATTAATGGGTTAATAATATACCTATTATAGAAAATTCTGTTCAAAGTCTTCATCGCGAGTCTGACTCGATGTTATAGTACAAGGGGCCCCTTCAAGACTTTGAAAATCGTCCGCAGACCATTTCTTCCGCGTTCCGCTTAATCGACGGCCTTCGAAAAGCGCATCCCCCGGAGATTAATCGTAAAGTTCCGAAGTTACAGCATCCATTAACGGGCGGGGCTCTAACGAGTTCGAGTCTGTGGCACACTTTTCGTTCGACTTTTTTACGGCTCCGTGCCCCTAATAGAATTATTCGCGTTACATTTCGGGAAGGGGATGCGCGGCGCCCTCGCAGCGATTCTATCCACGCGCTCTTAATCAAATTTCCCCTAAAAGTACAAGCATCCCTTCCGTCTCAAGAGCTGCTCCTTTAATGCCAACGCGAGCGAGGCTGCTCGGCCCGCCGCGAACCCGAGTCCGAGTGTACCCACTCGGAGCGGAATTTATGGTCGCGGAGGCCCTTAATAGAGACTTTCGAACTCGCTCCGGTGGTAATGGGAGGTAAGCAGGCATTATGCACTTAGCACTTAGCCGGTGTATACGGCCGCGCGTAAACACACGGAACGGTTCCTCCGCTCCGCTCTGCTCCGCTCTGCACCGCTCCGTTCCGCTTTAAGGCCCGACAGTGTAACGAAAGACGAGGTGACGTGAAACAGTTTCGGACTCGAGCGCCCGGTAGACGGTTCCCGTCATAAAAGGGTTGACGGTTGTATATCACCACGGGAGAACCGTCGAACAAGGAACGGGGGAACCCGTGTTCGGCCGGAAACGGTGGCGTGATTTCTCGTGTCCCGGAGCTACAGGTGTACCTGCGGGGACAAGATAATAATTAGTCCCGATGTGTGTCCGGACACCGATACTTCTGCTCTTCTTCCTACAGTCTTTTTTCTCTCTCTCTTTCTCTCTCTCTCTTTCTCCCACCACCGACCGAGGATAATAAAGCGGAACAACCACGCGGAGTCCATAAATAATGGCGGACCACGCGCTCCGTTCCCCGCGAGATGCTACGATAATTGTTTTTTATTTATACGACTAATTTCGCGACACCCTTATCGTTACTCATTGGGTCGTTTCTTTATATAGGCTTTTGTTCGTCTCCTTTTTTCTCCCCTCTCTGCCTCTTTCTCTCTCTCTCTCTCTCTCTCTCTCTCTCTCTCTCTCTCTCTCTCTCTCTATCTCTTTACCGTTCTCCCGTTCGGTATCTTTGATCGATCGTTTTTTCTCTGCTCGCGAACGAACAAGCGATGGCCGGCTCGCCGTTCGCTTCCGTATCGGCGTTTAAAACAACGGTGAATCCCGATACACGCCGTTTGTATCTACTTATTAATCGGAGGGAATCGATTAAAACACGATGGTCGCATCTGAACGGTGGATCTTTCAATTTCCGACCGCCCCGATACTTTATTAACTTTATTGATTCGCAACGGGGCGCGTTCCGCCGCGAGAAGAGCCTCGGTTGCGACTTTTGTGCTCCTCCGAAGGAGACCCGTATCCTGCACACGCGTCCCCAATGAAAACGAAGAACCTAGTTTCATTCTTCGTTCGGGCGCCGCGGTATCGAAACCTCGGAAAGTCGATTTCTTTTTTTTCTCGTTGATTTTGGAAGCCCCGTGCGTTGCGTAATTGTGGAAGTTGGAGGACTGAACCAACAAGAAGACCGTAGGAACCATCATTTCAAACTTTAAAGCCGTTTATCTCGAGACTACAGTTTTATGAACTGGTGTACATCATAACTCGCGGATGAATGAATATTTTTTCTTCGAATTTCAACTAAGCATGTAGGACCCCATTCTTCATGGAGTGGAATTCAGTCGCCTCTGTTGAATCGTCACGAGATAATTCATAAACGTTAACGACCATTTTTGTCGACATAAGTACGAATAAACGTTATTTCGTGTGAAACTTTCACACGCTCCGAACCTAAAATCGTACAATAATTTAAATAATAATGAAGATAATTGCATAAAAATGACACTATACTATCGTAAAATATAGCGAAACGCGCATTCAAAATTTTATAACACATGACAAATAATAACCTAACCATTTGTGATCTCATAAATTGTTAAAAATTTACCGCTCTAAATGGCAGTAATTCCTTAAGCCCACAACTAGCAATAATACGAGGTCAGATGTATGGGTGCAATAATACTAATGCACTTACAACATTTCTTCGTTTCTCACCATTTGCGAAGGGATGAGAGACAAGCTCGAGCGATTCCTAGACCACCTATACCTACCTACCTGGATAAGTGTCCTAACGCGGACCCGAGTCTCCAACACTTAATAATACCGTAATTCGAATGACCACAGGAACCGGTTATAAAGGAATTACTTGGCGTTTGTTCCTCTTTAATTTGAATATACAGCCAAGAGGGGTGGAACTCTTCGACAGGCCTAATAGAACCAATTAGGCTATCCGTTTGTTAGGATTGTTTTCACTGCGGGGAAAATTCTGTCGCTGACCGAGGAGATCGTTGTCAAAGGGTGAACGTCAATTAATCTCGGGATGGTGGAAATCCGGCATTGTCGTTGTCACCGTGATAAAAAATGCCGGTGCTTACGGCTACGGTGACAGGAGCCGGGGTTTCGAGGCGTTTAGGGATGCATCTTGCCGGCTTTATGACTCCGGGGACGGCCACGTCCCGTTCGAAAGCACGGGACAATGCGCCCGTGAAAGAGAGCCAAAGTAGTTTAGTTTTATTGGCATTAGCGGCGGGAGAGGCGTGCAGGAGTACCGTTTTTATCGGGGCTCGTTCCTTACAATGTTTGCATACACGATTTGTCACGGCCATTACAACGTCGTAAATTATCAACGAGCAAACCGCTCGCCGTCCAGACGGAAAAACGGCACCGGAAACGGATAACTTTCCCCACCCGGAAAGATCGTGTCCGGTTTCGCTGTCGGTCAATTTTGGCCCTTCGTTAGTCACGCTGATTTTTTGCCATTCTACAGCAATGCAAAACTTGATTCCATTTCACGTTGACCATTAACAATGATTGTGCTGTGTAGAGAGGAAACTTAAAAATCTTCCCCCTACATAATAATACCGAACGAGATTATTAGTTTATTGGGGGTGTTTTGTTGACTTATGGTTGAAGGTTCTGTTAGAGGGCCGGCATTTTTCCATTGAAAACTTGAATTATCTTCACGAAAAATGTATACAGGGTGTGGCAAAAATGTTGTACTTCCACAGAGGAGATTTCTGAGGTCATTTGAAGTAGGTAGTCCTTTGTTAAGGAGATATTAACGAAAAACGGTTACAGTGGACGGATACCAGCCCAACAACCAGCCCCGCTTAGTGTGACGTTGGCATTGGTCTAGCTGAAATCCATCCGCTGTAAGCGCGCTCCGATTGGTCCGTGTTTTTCGCTAATAACTCCTTAACAAAACCACGACGAACATTCTCGCAAAGGAAAAAGTTACTTAAAATGACTTTAGGAATCCCAGGTGAGCCCTATACAGTGGAAAACCCGGAGTGTTTATAATTTTTCAACGATTGGATTCAATGTAATAGTTCTCAAAATGTAAGTCAGCGAAGCAATAAGCGTTAGGATTGTGTTAATAACTTTAGGTCTACCAGAAGAGTGCCGCGAAATATTACAAAAAAGAAAAAAATATATTAAACTGGTGAGTAAGACCTTGTACGCATGTATGGACATCAAAATGGTGGATTGAAACTGAACGACGAAAATGAACGCCGTCTGTTTGGACAGGTTTCGACGGGTCACAAAATTGTTTTTGGAGTTATACCTAATTATATACCCACAGAGAATTTAGTTTACTGATTCATTTGTACAGGTAATATACTAAACCTTGCCGGTCTAAGCAACTGGTGACGTTTCGTTCGAGCTAGTCCGCACTTATTCGACTGTTCCCGAACAGCATCATAGTTTCACTGTATTCGAATAATATTAACAATTAAAATAATCTGTACATACTCATATTTTTCTGCTAATGCGTTAAAACATATTCTTGGATTCATCAACGCGGATTAAAGATCAGCAAAAACTTGACGTCGAGTTGTGTTCGAGACTGCAGATTTTATGTATTTAGAAGAAAACCGGATAGGTGAAATATAAACCAGTAAGAAGGATCGAATTCCGAAGAATATTTGTTCGCTTCGAGTACTTTGCAATTGACGGAAACAATCTGATGAAGAGACTATCTGAATTGAAATGTGATGCCGAGTGAGACTTTAAAGGGTTCTCTCCCTTGTTGTACGTGCTGTTCAGTAGCCAATCAAACGGCGTCGTTGAACTCGTTATTATGCTGCTATATCGATTCTGGTCGGTTATAGAACCAACCGCCGTTTGTGATTTTCGGATACCTCGAATTAATTGTAGAATGATATTTTACATCAGATTTCCCGTAACAAATGGGAGCCGGCATTGTTTTATTCGAGCCTTCGTTTTATCGACGCGCACGCACACGGCCGGCGCTTTAATGGCCACCAGAGGCAATTAAAATAATGATACGTTTTCCGTGTATATTTCCGCGAGCCACGTTGCGCCGACCACCGCCGAATTCATTAGAATAAACTCCGCCGTCTCGAGTTTATTTCCGCGCAAAGCTCGGTGAAATAGTGCTTCAGATAGTGGACAGGAAAGTCTAGAAAGTTTATCTCGCGTACACACCGCCCCTATAAATAATATTCCGTTGCGAGCGCGCGCGAGACAGCACGCGTGCACGTGTGCCGTGTGTGTCCCGTGCTCGGGGGAATAAATTCGCAGAAATGTTTGCTACTTGCTGTTTCAAACGTTATTTAAGATTCGATGGAAGGCCGCGAAAGGTTATAATCGACGGTTCTCACGAACCGCTGCCGGGCCGGGCCGGGCCGGGTCGTCGCGGCGTTTTCAACTTGGAAACGCGTACTTTCACGAAACGCGAGCCAGTTCCGCGGAGAATGGAACTTAATTTGTCGAAAATTGGATAGAAGTAGAATAAACGGGGAAACGCCGGGCTCCCCGGGAAATGAATGCCGGATGCGCGAAGTTCGCGCTGCGAATCGGAGCTCGTGGGAATTAGCGTTACACGCTCGCCGAGAGAAACGTGCCCCGCAGAAGGGAACAACGGGCCGCGATCGTAAAAGTTTCAAGATTTTTTGGTAACAAAGAAATATTACGGCAGACCGGGGCAAGTTGACACAACGCAATTATTAACCTCCGGTGGAGCACGTCGATACGTTTCCATTTCCGGGCACGTTGGCGCAGCGTACAAATTTTCGTTATTCAATTTTAATATAATATAGGCCCACATAAAAAAGTTTGTCCCCGGACAAACTTCGTTCGCTGCTCTTTTGTTTCGAGAATATTCAAACGTGAAAACACGAGTGTACTGGCCCGTTAACCCCTTGCACTACTTTCACGAGTCTGACTCCTGATGAAGATTCTGAACAGAGTTTAATAAATATGTATGTTATTAGTTTCCTTCGAACCGAAATACAATTCTATTCTGGCCTTCTTAATGTACAACTATTGAAGAGCATATAGGCATACAATAGACATA
Source organism: Halictus ligatus (assembly GCA_028454255.1). NCBI lineage: Eukaryota > Metazoa > Arthropoda > Insecta > Hymenoptera > Halictidae > Halictus > Halictus ligatus. The sequence goes on from CM052133.1 coordinate 6,179,432, forward strand.
AATTTTCTCCTTTCCTTAGGAAATTACAAATTACAAGAAAGTTCTGAACACTGACAACGTAAAATACATCGTAGTACAAGGGGTTAAGAAGAGACCCCCGAAACGGAGTACCAACCCCATTAGCTGTGTCGGTTGCAAAATGCACAGGATCTCGAAATCTCTTCATCGTTCAGTTTCGGGGGAGATCTACGTATTCGTGGAAAGAGGTTCGAGGGTCCCCGGATCGTCGTGGCGATCCTGGAGGATAGCTCCCGTGTGTTCGAGGCCGCGCCTCGTCTTCCCTGTGGCGGACAATTATTTAAAGGGGAAGCCGAAATCCAAGGGCGAAACGAAACGAAACGAAACGGACGAGTGTGCGGATGGAACGAGGAGACCGTGGGCAAAACGAGGAGTTTTCTGACTGGCACCGGACTGTGGGGATACGCCGTTGCCCGGACAGAGGAGAAAGAGAAAGATCGGTTCGAGCCCGGGAGAGGGATAAGAGCAGAAGGAGAGAAAGGAGGGAAAAGGGAGAAAAAAAGGAGCACACACCACCACCCGCTGGGTTGAACGAGACGCATGCGTGCGATCCCATGCCCATGGCGTTCCATGATTCCTCTCGTTCCTCTCCCCCTAGATTTTTCGTTTCCAGTCCCTCCCTCTTGGTCTCCCCTTTCTCCCCCACCCCATTCCTCGACACGATTTTCCTCCCGTGAACTTTCCCAAAGGCAGAATTCCGTGAAACAACCGCGGCGCCGATACGGGGAAGAGAAAAATCGAGGGTAGAAAGTTCTTGTCACCCCCGCCGAGCTCCCCGCGATCCCTTCCAACAACGGCTCTTGTTCCTTTTTCCCGAACGAGACGAACCGATCCGGCGCGTAGGACGCGAACGGCTTAACCCGTCCACCGGATCGCGAGCGGACGATGTCTAGATAAAAAAGGCATTTACATATTTTTCGAACGGCCGGCTGGGAACTTGACGCCCCTCGGTGTCCGTAATGGCAGACGCCATTGTTGTGTGGATCGGCGTGCTCGTTTTTCGAGACGCTTCCCCCGTAATTTTTCGTCCCCGGCGTTTGCTCGACGCGCGGCCGAGTATTTATACCGGAAAGCTGGCCAAAAGTCGATTTTATAGATGTTGTCTAAATTGTACAATTTTTCATACACCTAACGGTAGTAAAAAAGTTACAACATCCCTATCCGATATATTCCCATCCTAATCCAATATAAGAAATGTCGAGTACTATTTTATGCGATGCTGTAACAGTGACAACTTTAGCGGGACGCAGAGATATAAAATTTTTCACGCGGAAACTGATAAATGTGGTATAAAAATCGGAACAGAATGTTGCAACAACCAACGCTCGGGGCGCGATAGAAACCGGCTGATAAAATTACTTCGAGGGACTTGAACTTGACTATTATTTATTTAATTAGTCTTAACTCCATCTATTTTATAGCAAGAGCCCATTATGGCGGTATCTCTGCTCGATAGTATGTTGATGGAAGCAGCCAAGAGCCTTCAACGACCACTCGACAAGGCTCACGATCGACCGATCTCGCGGATCCCGACAGGATCGCGCCTTCCGGAGTAGTCTCCCACGCTTCGCCGGTCCTATTAATTCCTCAAAGCTGAGAAAAGGGGGAGGAAGAGAAGCCGGGAGTACCGTAAAGAATGTCGACGAACTCAATCGAGATTAATGAAACGTCGAACGATCGAGGGAAACGGGAGACGGGGACCGATATTTATCGTTCCGGACGGAACGTGTGCGGAGGCAGCGAGAGCGGCCCTGTCCGGCCCGACTCGACCCGACTCGACTCGGCCCGGCGGCGGAGGAGTTTCCAAAAATATTTGACCGTTAAATCGAACACGGGAGGAGGATCGAAGATCGACGACGGGGCCCGACGTGCATTCTTCGGGCGTGGAGACGGATCAGGAACGAATCGAAACGTGGAACACGCGGGGAAGAATGGTGACCCGAAGGTCCCTCGCGAGAACCGGGGCCGACTCCCGAGGCCTGACAAAGGCGAAGGTGAGCGCGCGCGCGCGCGCGCGCGCGCGCGATTCACTGGAAGCGGCGGAACAGACGAGGACAAACATAATTCAGAATTATCCCGCGAGGCGGTCCCGTCTCACATATTTCATCTCCGGAAAGGGGTTTTGTCGAGACCGGGGTGGAGACGAAGGTTAAAGCAGTTCGTTCATCGCGTGTATACACAGTGCTGCGCGTAATCTCATGATTTTTGAGCGCGCAACGAGAGAGAGCGAGAGGATTCAAGCTGAGCCGAGCCGAAGCGCGTGTGCCCGTGTCCGCGGGTCCGAGCACATTCCGCGGGAAAAAGCTCCAACGCGTGTGCAAATACCGTTCTCCGCCTCGCAATTCACGCGTGAAACAGCGTCGAGATCGAGATCTGCTACCCTCGACACCCCGAAACATTTATTCCGCGGGTAGCGCGGTGGCCAAAATGCTCGCCCTAGGCGCAAAACATGAAAAATTATCCCTCCGCTGTGCAGAAGTTCTCTTGTCCTTGTACGAGTTCGTTGGCAATTAGCAATTTATCCCTCCGGAACTGGAATCGCGAAAGTATCTGTAAATCGTTACATGCTAAGAAGAAGCCCCGAAAAATTGACAAAACGTGTGTACGTTCAGTTGCTGTTTGAACGAGTCGAATAATTTTGCAATTCACCGTTTATTTGGTAGATAACTTCGCTGCCGAACAATCTTCTTGCACCTAGAACAAGCAATTCGAGCACGATGAAAGTGGTAGTGAAAAATGGGACAAAAAGAAAACGAATGATTTAAAAGATGTAAATTGTCGTATAATTTGATTTTTCTCGGTTTAATCTCGTTTATAACTACAAAAATCTCAGTAGTCGAAAATGATTAAAATCTTAACCATCTTTCTCTTTTATCGAACTGAATATGTTCAACTTGTAATTCGTAATTTAGACCATAAAATTAATACTTGTATGAAACCTCTTTGTGTTGTGCTGGAATAAGTTCATTCTCGCTGCATATAATTCATTACAGCAATAGTAGAATCCAAAAATATCTGCGCCTAATTGCGGTTTGTTCAGTTTTAAGGGCTGAAAGTCACAAAGAGACACAAGTGCCAGACACCCAATAAACTTAGAATATTTTGAAAAATACACTGTTCATACAGTAAAATTTACTTCCAAAGGAGCGTAAACATGAAGATTTATTTCACACTCTTTACAATACTTCGAACCCCGTTATATCGTTGCTGAGATTTCCATGGAAGAATCCATGATCATGATCAACGTTAACGTTAAGTGATTATTCGACTAGCGTGACACATCTAGCTACAAAGATTAACATGTTCAATTCTATTATTCACGAACAAATGAAGTTGTCAAGTCACATCGATCTCAGTCCGAAACATTCGAAAAATCGACCACCGTGCAACGCGGTGCGCGCGAAGCGGAAACGGAGCGTTTGCGCGCGGAAATTTCGTTTCTTCGAGGCGGCCAGGCTGCTGGTAGCGGACGGTGGTCGTCGAACGTTTCCCGGACGGCGTGATTAAACGGCGATCGAGTCGAACCGGCCGGAGCCGAATTAATTAAACGTAACTGTTCGGCTGATGTTGAGGAATGATCGCGCCCGGCCAGATACACCGATAACGACCGTCCCTTACGTGTCCGGTTATCATTCCCGCGCGACTCTTAGGTAGGTCGACGTCGATCGATGGGTGAGGTCGTTTAAATCCTGGGACAGGTGTCGCCCGCACCTGTCATTCCCGGGAACCCGGTGCTGTGCTCCCGTGTTTCCTCGGCGACGCTATCCAACTTTGACCTCTTCGGACGGGGCCCCGTCTCTCTTTTCCTCCCCGTTACCGTTTCCTTTCTCGCTTTCTTTTACGTTTCTTTACCGTAGCCCGGACACGCAGCTGACCTTCGTTGACTCACGATCAGATAGACCTTAACTTTCCTACCCGCGCCGCGCCGCGCACCGGTGGAGAACGTAACCGCGCGGGCACACGATAAACGAAGAGAGTTCGTCCATTATATTCATTTCCAAGGGAGCGCGCGCGGAGCGGTGTCGTTTATTTGCTTCATTAGGCGAATTCGAGGCGTCGTTCTCGAAAGTTAACGAGGACAGCCACGATAATCCGCTCTCCGCGAGACACGTTAACCTCGTTTGCGTACCTATTACAGGTGAGCCCGGCCTGTAAGGTAAGCCAAGCCTTCCCTCGGCGTGTCTCACCGGTCTGTGCCTTTTGCCTCGTCGTTTCTCTCCTTCCTTCTCCTTTTTCACGTCTTGTTTCCCCTCCCCTCCCCTGCCCCACAGATCCTACCCCTCTACTCTTTTCACGTCGATTCGGAACCCGGGGCTCTTACACACCGACGACACCCGCCGAAGACATCTGCATCCGAAGCGTAGGCGACCGCACCAATGTTTGCGCCCGGCAGACGCGTCGACGACGACGCACCGTCCGCCACGCAACCCCCGTGAGCCACGCGTCTATTTTCATTGGCTCTTAATTGTGTTTTCTCAGTTGCCGCGTAACCTGCTGTTACAACGCGACCCGGTACACTTTTAATTCCTGCCGCCTCGCCGCCTCGTCGCACGACCGCGCCGCCATTATCACGTGGAAACGGATGTCATCGGCGTTGGCTGTTCAGACGGCTCGCAAACTTCGCCCGAAGGGTGTTGCGACGAATACAGTCAGCGAAATACTTAGTCATTGAGCGAGCCGATGAATTATTGCTCGGCGAGCTCGGAACGTTTCGAATTCTTCGAACGAGCACGCAAATGCCGAGACGGAAACGACGTTCAGCAGGAACGAGCCGACAGGTCAAACTTCGATGTCCACGAGTATTTTTTTAAATAAATTACTGTGTACATCGGTTCGTCGCGTTTTATGGACACGATAATTCTTCGAAAATTGATTAATGAACTACGTCTTAACTTGCACGCTGTTCAAACTTGACAAGGACACGCCCACTCGAAACGATAGCAAACATCGCGGTGTGCTTCCGACAAGCAGATAGGAATAAAAACACCGCACGAGCGACTTCAAAGCGAGCCTAACATTATTTCGGTCACTGTGCACGAATAGGTGAATCTATCCAGTTAGCGGACTCCTCAACGATCCAATTGTCCGAGTAATTTTCCCAATGAATTAATTTGGTCGAAGTGTCCAATCTGTTTCAGCGTTCGTCAAAATAAAGATTATGAATGTCATCGGCATTCTTGTTGCATTTGTTTCGTACATCGTTTAATGGGGGAAGCGTCGCGTAAATTAGAAAAATTCCGGGACTGGTTAAACAAAGTTTCGAAGGCTTGGGAACCGTGGACGGACCGGAAGGGGCACCGTTCGAGAGAGAATAGTGGTTTCGTGGTATGAAAGAACGCGTTGTCCGTGCGCGTTAGAATCGAGCGGGGTTGTGCGAGTTTAAATACGGCAGCGGGCTCCGCGACGGCTTTACCGCTCGCTGTAAAACAAATCCTAATCTCTTGACGTTGCTACCGTGCCACTATCTGCTCCGCTTGTTTGCGCTAGAACCGGCTATGCCAGCGACAGACGAGCTGTGTACGGTATAATAGTATGGACGCACGAAGACGATGCGCCGCGGAGCTTGAACGAGTTTGATAAAGCTGAATTTAATCTCGGAGGAGGAGCGTGGGAGCGGAAGACCGTGTAAACAGGTTCAACACAGAGCTAATTGAAACGGGAACGGAATTTTCGGTGCGTGTGTCGAACGAATCGTATTCCGCACACGCTTGAGTCGCCTGTGAACGCTCCGTCGTTTTCTTATTTTTTCGCTTTTTGACAACCTCGCCGTTAGAACACCGCAGATGTTATGCTAGTGAAAGATTTCTGAAATCCGTCAATTCTTTTCTTACTTTCTTTCGTGCTAAGGGTCGAGAAATATGAAACTTTGACTTGAAAATGCCGCCATTTTGTGAATAATCAAGACTTTTTATTTCCTTTGGATTGGACCGTAACTACATTCATATTCGTACTGATCAATAAGCAACTTCATATTTTGTTTGATACTCTATTTGGATACTCTATAGAAAAATATATAACTCATGTAATTTTGATTATTTTTGTTTTTAAAAAATCACACATGTACATCAAATACCAATGAATACGTGTGCAAAATCCCGATGCGAAAGGTTCAATAGTTCTCCGGAAAAAATCGAAAACTTGAATGCCCCTTAACCCTTTAGAGTCCAACGTGTTCTCTCTTCTTCATTTCAGAACTTGCTTCAACATCGTGTAATTCAATTATATTCTTATATGTAGCTTTGCTAACTTATATAGAACAGCTGAGCAGTACTACAATTCTTATTGCACACCATGAAATCGATGCATTGAATTAAATTAGTAAAATAGGTAACTGGTGCAAGCTTTATTGGTGCAAGTTTTGCCTTCTAAGCCTAGTCCTTGTAGACTATCGTTTGCGATGTAGAATTCTCGATGAAATTTTCCGGAGAGTGTGATCGGTTTAGGAGATGGTGGCGCATCGTTTAGGCCCGCGAGACCGACAAAGGCCGCGAGAGAAACATAAGCGGGGCTAGTTGCAGTCGACGCGACGGATTCATGCAGATGAGCATGAGCGAGTCCGTGGACTGTGGTGCACGGTGGAGCGGAGAGAATGGGAGGAGCCGTCCTCTTGTTCGGAGCCCTTTCACGTTGCACGGACTACCAAGATGTTTATGTAGATGAGAGAACGGGCTCGATCGTCGTCGACGACGAGGATCCAGCGATCCCGGCCGCGGATGCTGCGGCGTCGGCGCTCGGGGAGGACAGTGAAACAGGTTGTTTCGCGTAAATATCGAGAGAGAGATCGAGATCGAATGAATCTTTTGGGCCCGGCAGCATAGCAGGCGGAAAGAAGGCGAGGACCGCTTATGCCGGCGAAATTAACGTTTAATTGCCGTTCGAACGTTTCATAAAACGCCCACAATTACATGCGTACGTCAATTGAATCGCCGGCAAATCGAGCATGCGGAGCTTTATGCCAGTCGTGAAGCTTCGAGAATTTAATCGTATTTTTCGCGGCGGTAACGGCGGCGTCTCGCCGTCGCAAAATGCCTGCCCCGAATTTGCATTCCAGGAATTACGCGCTTTTTACAACTTCTTCGAGCTCGACCGTCCACGTCGATTTCTCCTCTCTGGTATTCGCTGACTCGAATCGCGGGCCTTCGTCGGTTCTGCGTATTCCTCCATGTGTCTAATTATTTACCGATCATAATCGCATTAAATAGTAGATTACTTTAAATTTTGACGAGTGAACTCACAGTTCATGTTCAATCCAACCAGTTCCGGTACTTTGTGATCACCAGACTGTGGATCTGTATACTAAATAAACATTCTCTAAGCTCTTTGTGAGACACAAAAAGGAAACAAAAGTGAATTTTTTCCTTTTTATCGTCTTCACAGTTTTGTAGTTATTCATTTTGGGCACGAATGCACAAAATCCACGGTCTATTGATGGCAGCAGTAGACTTCGCCGGGAGTACAGTAGTACCTCGCTAGTTGCGCGGAGCGGAACCGAAAATGGTATATAGCAATTTTTAATGGCGCCTCAGAGTCGGCATTCCAGTACTCCGCTCGCAAGCAAGTATTAATCGTCTGCTTAATTTTTAAGATGATCCACGCGATTATTGATGAATTGTATTGTAACTTTGATCGACGCTGTTTCTACAACGTGGATTCCGTGCAACAAACGAGGTTCCACTGTAATCGCATTTTTCCAAATTCTTGCAATTCTTTTTTAGAATTTCTTGCCTGGCTTTAGTCGACCGTCAGAATAAACTAAATGATCGCATTCTATTAACCAGTTAACTGTGATTGACGAGTATACTCGTCAAACTCTATCGCGGTGCAGTTAACGTTAATGAATTGTTAAATTCTTATCGAATAAGAAAGTAATTCTTTCTCATTTCGCTTTACAAGGGCTTTGGCTTTTATATTCGACGTATTTATATTTGACGTGTATATTCGTTATGGCTTGATTTTAATCCCGCGCCGTGAGGGATTTCTCAAATTCAATTCCCCAGTTTTTTTTTTATTAAGCTATAAAACCCCACATGGGATTATTAGCAGCATGCACATGGCTGTGCATGCTAACATTACATTATGTAGGTGGTTTATAAACTAGGATTGAGATAATATAGTGAACATTTTCGAATACAATATTAACACTAAAGATATAAGCAATTAGACTTAAGAAACGAATGTATGAAAAATAGAGGACAAAGAAAGGGTCCGCACAGAAAGGAATCTATTGTATAGGGTGGAAAGAAACAATTCCACAGTTAACTGGTTAAAGAAAACGGAGACCCCGAGGGCCACGTTTATTTTCCAAATTTGACCCCGCCGAGTGTCACGCGTGTTTCGCGGACGCGATCGTTTCGACGGGGAGTTTCGTTAATTGCAGCATAATCTACCATTAAAGGCGGCAATTTTTCCCTGGGCGGCTCTTTAATTTGTTGGCCCCTAATAAAATCAGGAAGTGGCCAGGATCTCGTTCCGGATGAACCCGGAGAGGACCACCAGACGATCCCTGTCCCCGGTGTCATGCCTTACACCCGTCGACCGGCCCGTTAAGTGATTCGGCTAATTGCGTCGTCCCGGTGACTCGGCCCCTCGCCCTTAATCACCCTAATCGCCGTCCGCTAATTATTCGCGGCGCGATTAAAGAGACTAACGTGGGTTCGTGCTGTGTACCCGATCCGCTCCCGCGGTTTCCCGGGCGAAATACAACGAAGGAACGTGAATTTTTTCTATCCCCCCACCCCCTCCCTCCCGCCCTCCGTATTTTTATTTCTCTCTTTCTTGCGTCGAGACGATCCGACCGAACGAAATTCCTCCGCGTTCTTCGTGCTTTCTCGACTGAAAAATTGAAAAGGACACCTCTCTCGTCCGTTCCCAACGTGAAAAATAGCAACGATTACGCGAATTTGACTGGTACACTGGTACATCGGGTATGTCAGCTTTCGAGCGAACGCGTCCCGTATACCGTTGCCGTACGTCTGTATTAATTTAAATTAGTCGGGTCCTTTTATTCGTACTCAATCCATCGGAACGACTGTTCGGAGTAGAATTATCTAGTTAACAGGTCCATAAAATTCGAATTATGCGAAACAGTCGCCGGGTTTTATTCGACCCGCGAGCACTGCATCAATTAAATTGATAAGATTGGCCGAGATTGTTGGAATTATCATATGTGGAATGGAGCAATTAAGAGCAGTAACGAGCGCTGCCTCCATGGGCGAGCTGTAAACCCGCGGTCTCGTAAACTGCGGCACGAGGCGTGTCTTATTTTTAATCGGCTTTTAATTCTTGCTTGTCGACTGTCCGGGTTCCGCCAACTCCGTCGTTCGCAGCCCGCACGGAGGCGCTCCCCTATGCCTTTTTATATCGTCAATTTAAAAAATCCGAAATTTATACGCTTCGGCTCTTTATTAGCCGAAGGCGTGCGCGATCGCTGCGGAGAAAAAAAGAAACCTTGAAACGGCAGACTCGATTCTTTGGGTTTGAACCGCACGGCGCGGCGTTCCGCGACGAACATCCGTCGGAGACCAGGCGGGCGGGAGGGAGGGGGCGGACGAGGATATTCGAAAAACAAAAATCTTGACGGGCGAGTGTCAACAGTACGATAGCCTTCGTCGTAGACGCGAACAGGACGCGATTAGCATTTTCCATTTGCATATTGACGGGATTTCGAAAAGTTATGAATATTTTACGACCCCCGTCGGCTCGGGACATCCGACGACCACGAGACGATGTTGCGTTTATTGTGCGAGCACTGATCGCGGCGAACCGCCTGATAACGATAACGTTATCCGCAGGATCTTGTCGCGCGGATCGCTCGAGGATACGTCTCGCAGACGATTTTTCAAGGAATACGTGTGCCGCCTGGTTGGCAAGTTCGCGTCTGCCGACTATTAGTCACCGGACCGGTTCATCATCGACCGGAGAATATCGTGTGCCACGTGATGGACGTACGATAAGGTCAAATTCTCGGGTCGGGATGTGACGACCTCGGTGCCCTCGGGATGATAAGGGTGCCAGTATCGGCCGAGCGCCGGTGGTTTCGTCGCTCGTCGAGAGGTGGCAGCAACATATCCTCTTGCATCCAGTCCGGACGAAAATGACCAATTTCAGCGTTAAACAATTCCCATTGCACCGATACGGTCATGGAAATTCTTTCCAGCACGCGTTCTGCACGACAGCAAAAAATAAGTTTTTCCATAGCTTAGGAAAAAATACATTTTCCAACTGCTGTATTTGAACTCCGCTTCGATTGCTCACGATGCAGTTGCGTGCCATGCTATCTGTATAAGTTAATATATAATATAATTAATAGTACAACGATTTGTAATCTAAATGTAATCGCTAGACTGCGGATTTTTATGCGAAATGTCTGTATTAATAGCAAGACACGGACGTTATTTATTTCCTTGTTTAATTATTCAAATCGGATGGAGATAATACAAGTGCATTTCTAAATACTTTAATAGTTTATTCTGCATTTCGTTCTGTTTTATCATAAAAGTATAAAATCTACAGTCCAGTAATCAGTGCAATTCAATTAAAGCTGTTGGATCAGTAAAACTGATTTCTCTCTGTATGCTAGAGTAATTATAGTATCTCGTTTCCTTTAGTGAATATGCATGTGGGAATAGAGTCGACTCATATGATGTTATAATCAATTCTGAAATAAAAAGGAAGGAAACTCCTTAGACCGCAAAGGGCTGACGGGTTTTCCACCGTGTAAGAGGCTCGGACAAAATTGATTTATTTCAGTACGTACAATAAATATCGCCGAATGAATGCAGTCTCAAGATTGTTATCACTTATTATTTTTATAACCTGTAGCTGAGGTACGACACAAAATCGTACATCGCAAGTGCACCTGCTGGACCAGTCAACAATGTTATCAAGATTTCTAAAGCGACTTTTAAATGTGCTTCAGCCAGTTTGCGATTCGAGCCTAATTAACAAACTATGTGTTCGGCCGGCGAACATGAGAATTTGATTGCAAACATTCGGGTTATTCGGAATGAACGTTGGATCGCTTATCTGGGCAGCAGTGCGTAAGTTACAAAGCGCCCACGGCTGCCACCGATCAATGTCCGAGTTATCGATAGTTTCGGAATTTCATTATCACGACGGTAAAACGGCCGTTACTTAGAGAAATCTCAGGGACGGCCCGCGCCGGTAAATAGAGTCATAGTGGGCGGCGGTATTTATGCGAACGGCAACCGTTCCCTGCGAAACACTAATAATTAATGGAAACTTGCCCAGCAGTCGACGCGCGCCTTTGGTCGCACTCACCGCGGCGATTCATCATCCGGGATACATCGAAACAAATTCTCCGTTCACATCTAGATCGCGGAGGATCGTCGAACGTCGCCAAGAAGCGACGACGATCTAACGAGCCGGATCGTATAGATTTCGCCCGGGAACAGTATTTCAATTACGTCCGGCATAAACAAAAATGATCGATGAAACACAAGACAAGAAATAAGATGGATTTATTAGGTTGTCCCAAAAGTTCGTTTCGTTTTCAAAATTCAACCTAGTTTTCTTCAGAAAGTCAGTCGCGTGGCTGTGCGAAAGGAAGCTTGGAAACTAATGAGACGTTATCAATTTTTATTCTTACATAAATACAAATTTTCTGAAATAAATAGGAGATACTGAGTCTCGGAGTATCCAAGTACAAATACCTGTAATTAGTAACCTGCGACAATTTCTGAATCATTCCGTGCCTGAACGAATAATATAAATTGAGCAGAGGGGAAGCTTCGATCTACGGATCTGTGGAAGATTCATTCGCAAGAAACCCTTTAAATGTTTCTACAGAAAATGCGTCGTATCAAAATATTTTGAAGGAAAATGAATAACAGCGTGAAAATCTTCAAGCTCTAAAACCAGTTCAATTTTTCGCAAATCAGAAATTTGATGTTCAAATACTTTCCGGATCCACTGTACACGTCTCGGGACGTGATACAGTCAAGTTTTCATGTCTTTTTTGCGGGGAGATTTTTCGCACGGTCTTTTGAGGAGCGTATCTGCCGTGTGAAAAAGAAAGAGTCGGTTGTATTTCAATTGCGTCCGGCATAAACAAAAATGATCGATGAACGGTAAGGGTGACAGGCGCGACGGTGCGCGGGGCGTGTTCGAAAGAAGTTGCCGAGCGTTCAGCCACGAAATATGCCAGCCGCAAGAATAATCTCGCCTCCGGAATCCTTTGAATTAAGAGATAGAACAAATTCGAGCGACTGCTCGCGACGTCGAAGGGGATGTCGCCTCAAAACAAACGATTTATCTTTTCTGCTCGCTGAGCTGGCCAGAGAGCCGCTCCGAAAAGATATTGCCAACTGTCACCGGGGACCGAGAGAAAAAGACGGGGCCGAGCCCGAGGAGACCATGTAAACGCGAGACGGCAGAAAAAGCTCACGGATCGACGAGGAAATGGTGAACCGTGAGGTGCTGCCGCCTGCCAGCGAGGATCGACAATGTCCGTAGGATCGCCCGTCCCGAGTCCTCGGTCCTCTTGACTTTTTCGAATAAACGCGGAACGATAACCGCTTCGTGCCAACCTGTCCCGGATGAATATAACGATCTTGCGGAAAAGCACGCGTACGGGAATAGGAGAGGCGACGGTACGCGCCGGGTGACAGCTCGTCGGGTCCTTTTCCCTGGCCAGGTCGGCCATTCTTTCCCTCTTCTTTTGTGTTAAAGGCTCGATAAGATCGCCGCCGGAGATTCATTCTTCTCGGCAGCGGCGAACTCGTCATTTTCCTCTCGATTAGGCGCGATAATGTCGCCTAACGAAGGGACACGCGGCACAAATCACCTCGTAACCAGAAACCGTTCAACCGCCGACCGGCTGATCACGATCTCTCCGTGATCCTAACCAGCACGCGGACGACTCTCTTCGACATTTCAGCTCCCCGGCCGACCTAGCGATCAAACGAAGAAAGTCAACGCTGTCTTGTAAATGATGAGACTCGCTTCGAGTAATAAGAACGCCGCAGCCAAGGGTATCTTGAATGTTGCATGAAATTTTCTACTTTCAAATTTTATATTCCACCTCGGAGATAGATGCACGCACGTTCCATTAAGAAAATTGAAAGATACGATGTATGCGCCGGCAATTCTTGTCGAGACCTGGAAAGCATATTTTTCCAGATCTCTTGAATAAATAACGTTTCCATCAACTGCAAAACCATTCTCCGAGGCAGTCCCAGTTCTGGACATTGATATTTTCGCGATCCGGGCGGGACAAAACTGAATTTTGATCATGATACAGAATCTTCGTTTAGAGAGGAAGTATAAAAATTATATTATATATATATTATTAGTATATATTATTTCATGTATTATTATTCTGTATATATGTTCATGTTATTGGTAAAACAAACGTCGAAACAAGATGATAAAAGGACGAGCAGAGAAAGACGTGTCGTTAATAAGTCTTCACACTGCTTAAATCCCTTACAAATAATTGTAAGCTAAGATTTCGGTAAATCGGGACGATTTGTCGTCAGGATGGCCGAGTTGTAAGCTAAGATTTAATCCGCCACTGTATATATTATTTCATGCATTACTATTCTGTATATATGGTCATGTTATTGGTAAAACAAACGTCGAAACAAGACGATAAAAGGACGAGCAGTCTCGTCAGGTCCGACATCGGAGAAAGACATACAAATCACTTACAAATGTAATCTAAAATCTAGTTAATTGTGGTATCTAAAAATGTGGTTCACTTCGTTTGCTGTTACCTGTATTATGTTTTCCACTGAACCGACTGATCCATTGGTTCGAGAGTCTTGAACTCGACAATGATTTATGTCAAAAATGGTCCTTTTCTCGATCAAGTAGTATTCAAACCTTCTGAACGGATTCTGTGACGTGAAAATTTTGAATTCCATCTATTTCATAGAAACGGGCGGCGGGATCTTGTGATTCCCGAAACGGGGCAGTGGTTGTCGGTGTGCCCCGGGACAGTCGCCACGATTTTCATCGAGGAATTCCTGTCCAGGTAGAAAAGAGATAGGTCACGGGGAAGCACGAGCTGCAGCGGGCTCCTTTTTTTCCCCCGGTGTGTTCTGGGGCGGAGCACTGTCCATCTACCTGCCCGCGCGACTGGGCCGCAAACGCGCATTCTAATAATAATCTATGGGAACCCCGCTCAAAGGCGCGCTCATAGAAGTGGGGGGGAACCGTAGTCAGAGATCAGGATGAAAGGTGGGGAGGGGGGTCGAGGGGGTTAGTGCGTGTGTATGCCGAAGGACCAGGGAGGACGATACGCCGAGAGGGTACGGTCAGGTGAAGGCACGGCGAGGGAACGAGAGGAATTAGAGGGGCTTAGCTCCGTAGAGCCTATTATGAACGCAGCGGGTGTGGGTGGACACGGATTGCGGTGGATACGACGGAGGAAGGGGACGCGAACGGGATTCAGGCATTTTTCTCCCGATTTCGCCGGCCTCCTCGGGGCACCGCTGAAAGCCGCCTGTCGATATTTAATGCGATAATGTCCCGTCGCGTGTGACCAAACGTCCCCGTTGACTGACTGTTCCGCCGACCGGCTGACTGACTGACTGATGTCAGACTCTTCTTCTTCAGCCGCTCGGGGACTTGTCCGGGAGAGAGACGCGGGAGGGTTCCGGAGCCAGCTCTTCTTCTCCGCGCCGCGTTTTTCTGCGCTCTCTTCCGTTCCGCGTTCGTTCCTCCTCCTTACCCCACGAGCTCCCTTTTTGCCGGTGTTCCCCGACACCTCGCGCCATCTTCGACGCATAGAACCTAGCGGAAGACGCTTCCGATTCGAGACGATACTCGACTATCTGCCAGAGATTTTTGAAGGTTTCGCGCCTCGTTGTCGTTGTATTGTTCTCACTGTTAACCCCTTGCACTTATTTTGTGTAACGATCAGAAGTTCTTCGTCGTTCAGAATTTCATAAAAGAAAAAAGATAGTTCTAAAAATTAGTTATTAAAATAGATAGATAGTTCTTAAAATTCTATTTTGTTGTAGTTGATGTATATATCCTTTGTAGGAAACGTAGGCATCCTATAAACATAAACTACAACAAAATAGAATTTTGTTACGGTTTAAGACTAAACCTACCAAGCACAAAATATTTAAAAGTGAAACCTTTCATAGAAGGGAGAATGTTTTGTACGATTGACGATTGTTTGTACGATTTTCATTATAATGTGTGCTTGTATAAAGAAGTCAATTCAGTAGTTTCCTGTGAAAGCGTCTTTACAATTTCAATAATTGCGAAATAGAAAACCGGTCATTTTGACCGTGGTAAGTTTAGTGCTAAAGGAAATTAATAACATACATAGTTATTAGACTCTATTCAGAATCTCCATCACGAGTCTGACTCGATATTGTAGAGCAAGGGATTTAGGCTTTCTAGGTGTCCTAGCGGAATTATTTTCTTTTTTAAATCTTACCGCTCGTGTCAATTTGACACATTTTTACGTAGAGAATGTTATTCTGTCATTTGTAGAAAAATTGATCTGAAACTTTTGACTTTCAGTTTTTTAACTGAAATATATATATTCAGTATTGTTAATAGCAAAATATTCGCGATTCTTGTCGCGAAAAGAAGATTCTTTGAGACTATGATGATCAGCTTTATGTTTAAGTCGTGTTTTGGAATGATCAGCATGACAACGTTTGAAAAAAGTTTTACCTTTCGTCAAGCTATTGCTCTTTATAATCCTCTTTGCCTGGATATATGAATTCTTTCTGAAATCCCCATACAGGTCGGTAAAAGGAATTACGCAGGAGTAACCCCAAGCTTCTCTAACTGCTTTTGCTGAATTATCCACTAGTTCATTACCATGGATCCCCGCATGCGAAGGGATTCGGTAAAATTTAATGCCATTGCTGTTTAAATTATTTTCTGAAAAATATATTATATTTGCTTTTCAGTTCAAGTGTACACAATATCTCTTGAATATATCGGGTTGGGAATATATGAATACAACCAGTGAGTATATTTATAATAAATTATATAAATCGTATACTTTCTTCAAAACAAGTTCCTTCGGCAACAATACGGCACGGTTAACCAACGCAACGCTTCGAATATGGTCGTCACAGCTGCTTGTAAGGTTGGAACATCACCGTCTCAAATTCCTTTTTCAGTTTTGGGAATAAGAAACAACTACAAGGCTCCTAGTCCCGCGTGCAACTTCCGAAAACTAAAAATTCATACAAACGTATCAACGTTGAACGAGCGTCGACGCAACTTGGAGACTCGAAGTTGCACTGTAGGAGTGTAAACGAATGACTCGAATCGTTGCACTTCGAAGACCCGTATTAAGTCCACGGGCACGGAGAGCAGAAGTCGTGGAACATAGCGGGGATCCTCTTTAGGGGGCGTATGAGCTCCGCGCAAATAAAAATATGATTAAATTAGTTATAATTGTACGGCGATTAAATACGAACGATGCACTCGGTCCGAAAGGCTGTTCCCGAGCGAAGAACCGTTTCTCGGTTCGATGCACCGGCCGAAAACGCGCGGCGCGCGTTCGGATGTACAATCAAAGAGAAAATTACGGCGACACGTATCATCGATCAAACGGGAATTAAATGGTTATGAGTCGAACGCTGGCGAGGCCTTTCGTCGATACCGGCGTAAGGGTGGTGGTGGTAGTTCATCTTCCAGGAGCAAGCCTCGGCGTTTTTACTGGCCGTGGTGGGCCGTGGCTGCAACGAAAGGGCAGGCACTGGATGTGTGGGGTTTTAAAGAATGGTTTCCCGCGGCGCATCAGTCTTCCCCGCCGGCTAAAGTCTCTCCACCGGCCTTCTCTCAGTCTCTATCTCTCTCTCTCTCTCTCCCTCTCGCTCTCTCTCTCCCTTTTCCTCTCGTCGTCGTTTTATCGGCTGTGTTTACACCGGGCCCGGATGGATCTTTTTCGGGAAGAACTTCCGCGACGTGTCCGTGTCCGAGAAGAACGATCGTTCCGCCGTCGCAGATAACTCACTTGTCCGGCCGCGTCAAAACAAAGGATCGTGTCACGGATGCAGCGTGGCCCGGCAAAAAAGCCAACGTTCCCGGGCTCCCTCTCGTCCTGCGTACGTCGCCGAGGACCAGGACTCCGCGCAAATCACCCGGTCGCCTTGAAGCCTCAAGGCCGCCGCCGCGAACTTATTCACACAGCCCTGGGCATCGCCGGCCCTGCCCTAAATTTCACGCGGCGGCCGCCATGCCGAAAAACCGTCAACGATGACGCTACCGGACGGTCCTCTCCGGGGTCCTCCTTCACCTCCCTCCTGCCCCCGCGTCCGTTTCTTCTGACTATCCGCGCCGGGTACACAACCTTCGTTGCATAAGTCACTTATAAATGGCGCCATTATAGGGAACGGTACACCATGAATGCCACCATCTGTGCTCGAATCTCCGCTTTGTTTTGTTCTTCGCGCACCGAGATGTTGAGACCCATAATTGTTAGGGCCCACTTTCGGCCACTCGAACGCGTCGCGAACGATTCACGAGATACATCTCGCGGTCACAGTACCGCGGTGTTCGCAGCTGGTGCGCGCTTTCAGGGCACAGACAGTTCTGAAGCGCTCCCTGCGATCGCATCTTTAACACGGCAAGGATAATTACTAGACAGCAGATTTTATGCACGTCGAACGAAAACGACTGTGTGGTTTGACCGTAAAAGTATTAGAGGAATATAAAAATACTGTTATATCGTTCTCAATCTGTCACATCTATTAAGAAAGAAAATAAAGTTCTATTCCCACCCGGTTTGGTGCAATTCAGACAGAACATTTTTACTTTGCATGCAGACACGTTGTCTAATAATTAACCCTTTCGTGTCGGCAGTCCAGTCCGTCGATGTGCCGCCACCGAACGAAATGCCGCACGCGACAGAAATCTGCACACTGCGCGTGGTTTTTGTATATACGTTCTTCTAAGTATTAAATAATTACTATGCTTAATAAAACAATTATTGCTCTAATCCTTCTAATTTCTCAATAACATTCAAGTCATTTGATCTAATTTTAAAAAAGTTCTGTTGTTTCAAATAGTGTGGACTCAGTTTTGCTCCTTACTGTAGATGCGCCGGATATATCCGGCACTCGACGCGAAAGGGTTAATAATCAGCTTTTCTTTTAATAATCAGCGAACAAAGTTCGTTGTGAAACTTGTTTCTTCCAATTTTAGGAATCTCCATCCGACCAAAACACTTTCCGCTAAGACCCGACCTGAGTATCGAGTACTCGAAATGTTCGGATTCTCGCGCACTTATATTCAAGAACCCGACCCGAGCATAGGGCACCCGAAATTTTCAAGTTCTCGCGTACTTCTACTTCCGAGAACCCGAACCGACCCGACCTGAGTATCGGGTACCCGAAATTTTCGGGTTCTCGTGCACGTATACTTCCGAGAACCCGACCCGAGTATCGAATACCGGAAATTTTCGGGTTCTCGCACGCCCCTAATCTCCAGGAGAGGAGTCGAACGTCTTCGGGTGATCGGACACGCGTAGCCTAATGTATTTATCATTTCCGTATCCGATGGCAGAAGTTACCCCCCGCGTGTCATCGACGGGAAAGGTATCCCCGGGTCGTCTCGCAGTAACCGCGGCACTCGTGCCGCCATAACTCACCCTCGCGTAATTACAGGGTGTCTATCGCTCCTCCCCCTCTCGCCCCTCGTCGAACCCGTGGTTTCTCTTTTCGATCTCTCTCTCTCTCTCTCCCTCTCTCTCTCGTTCTCTCGGTTCGTTTCACGTTCGCCCAGTCGTTTGTAAAACGTGGCTGCGAGGCCGTTTACCCGCGGCAGGTATAGGGCGCGTGTCACCTGTCCCGAGACATCTCGTAAATAACTGAAATAACATCTTAAGTCCGCTACGCGATACAGATCCTTATTGCCGGGCCGTGGTGTGTTTGTAAACGGACGGGTTCGATGTTTCTGCGCCAGTTCGTCGAGCGACGGACGATCACGGCCACGATTTACCGCCCTGTTGCATCTTACAGGGGTTGTCTTCTAGTTTGAATCGTTTTAATCGTCGGGGGTGGTCGGACATTATCGGGCTCCGCGAATTACGATCTCAAACGAATCCGGATTTGAAACACGCGTTACATGCGGCACAGGTTGCTGTAAGACGTTTTTCTCAACCAGACGACTGCAGAAGTTCTTGTTCACTCTTTAAAGGACATTTCACGAAGAGAAACCGCGCTTAGTTTTTACGAAAAACAAGTCCGCTAGCTTGTAAAACATTGGGAGACAATTATAGAAAATTATGGTGAAAATTAAAATTGATTAACCCTCATACGGTCCTAAGCGGTGACTCATAAGCTCGTTCCATCTTCCAGAACCATTTGCATTCGTAGCTATCTTTTAACTATTTTTAACAAACATTTCTTCCGATCCACATTATTCCACACGACTCTGTTCATACTACGCATATGAAATTGATATAATGCGTAATAAAATTTGTAAACGTTTGGAAATTTATTAACTACAAACAAATTTGATAACGCAAATAATATTTCGAATAATGGTACACCTACAGCAATTTTTAGTAGCGCCTCGGAATCGCCATTCGAGTGATCGTCGCTCGCAATGCAGTGATCGTAAATAATCCGTGGACGTGTACACCTAATTTTTAAGTTGGTCCACGCGATTATTAATGAATCCAGTTCTACTGTAACTTCGCTCTCCGGAACAGAATGGAATATTCAGCCGCTCCGGCGCATCGCGTCGTTTACCATAAAATATTCCTGAACGCGAAGCGATGACAAGTCGAGCCGAGGCGCCGGAATAGAAACTCGGACGACAATTGAGTCGTTATTCTTATTGATTTCTCGAAGGATAATTAATAACGCGGGGAGAAAGGAAGAGAGAGAGAGAGAGAAATAGATAGAGAGAGTGAGTGAGAGAGAGGAAGAAGAGAAGGAGACGAGCGTTCGGTAGATTGAAACGTTGTAAAGTCTCACCTACGCAGATCTTCGATCTTCCCCGACGAACGACAGTGTCAGATCGATGGATCTGTAAATGCCGCGTCGGATTGTCTAGGAGAGGATCGGCCCCGGTCTCAATAACCATGGGAGCGTACCAGTCAGGATGAGTCCGCGTCTTTTCGAACCCCGGGCTCGAAGGAGCGCTAAGTGGTTGTCGAATGCGGATCGAACATTTCCAAATAAAAGGGGCCCCGTGGATCTACCGAGGGGCCAGCGCGTCCGTTCAATCGTAATCTACCATCGCGCCGGGCGTACCATCGACATCATGATTTTTTGCCGGCCCTACGGTCGTTGATCTTAATTATCCGATTATTCGTCCGATCTAGCGTAGAGTCCGATTATGCGTACATCTATCTTGTCATTTTCATTTCGTTCCGCGTCACGTCTTCCTTACGATCAATTAGCGTGATTACGGTCCTGAACGTGACACTGAAATTTGGCAACCGGAAGACGTAGGACAGCGGGTAGAAGATCTTCGAGGGGATTGTTATAAAATTACCTAGCACACAATTTATTCGTTACCCTCTCCCCGTATGTTCCCGATGTAATACTCCATTTTCAATTGAACATCTCATCCTGCAATGCCCTCTTTTCTCCTTCCAAAGAAGACGCTTGGCTATCCCCAACAATTTAAGCGATTGTTTCGATGTTAAGTCGAATATAGTCCAAGTTTTAAAATTCCTAAATCTACAAAAATTTGCCACACTTTGTAATATTATGTAAATATAACAATTATAAAATTTGTTCTCCTCAGCATACTTATAAGTGACTTCATCTCATCCTGCAATGCCCCCTTTTCTCCTTCCAAAGAAGATTCTTGGCTATCCCCAACAATTTAAGGGATTGTTTCGATGTTAAGTCGAATACAGTCCAAGTTTTAAAATTCCTAAAATCTACAAAAATTTTCCACACTTTGTAATATTATGTAAATATAACAATTATAAAATTTGTTCTCCTCAGCATACTCATAAGTGACTTATATGTTAAGTACAAAGACATAATACATTAATTATTGTAATTATTAATGTAATTATAATATAATATCTGTGGTCGCTAATGACCTAGATGTTGATGCGACCTGTATAAATAAATAATTTAAAAAAAAAACAATTTATTCGTTCTGAAATGAACTGAAGTGTAGTGTACGATTCAAACTTCATTATCCAGCAACTAATTGCAAGTCTTAATAACTCTGCTGGTTTACACAAATAAAATAGTCAAGGCTTTTGTGGAATACGCAAAATACGCACGACAGTGAACGTGTTAGGTGTTGCTTTTTTTCCAGCGTTTCGTACCGCTGTCTAATGAAGATTGAGACGCGAAGAAACTTAATTCGACGAAAGACAGCGGCGGAGGGTCCTCGGGAGTACTCGATTCCCTATGGATAGCCGAGCCACGTGTTTAATTAACACGAAGGTCCTGGGAGTACGCTATATCGCGCGGGCCACGCGAATCCGTGATAGAACCTCTCTCTCTCTCTCTCTATCTCTCTCTCTCTCTCTCTCTCTCTCTCTCTCTCGCAATTGTGTTTGTTATTCGATGTCGGGAGCGTCGCACGTACAATTTCTATGCATTTGCAAGTGACGACAGAGAGATGCGCCGGGACCGGGATTTCTCGCATGTCATCGCCCGGCTGTGTTATGTATATGTATGTAGATGCGTGCTCGTCTTCCATTGTGAGGCAAACGGCACTCGGATTTCCATTCCCGAAAGAATCTTATTCGTTTTCCCGAATTCTTCGCCCCCGAGCAGCAGGAAGCCGTTCTAATATTAAAACTTTCCCGCCCTTCCCCGCGAGCATGCTTCTCTCTGCCCGCGCCTAAGCTGTCTTGTTTGCACAAATTTTCCCTTACTCCGTACCGTAACGAACACGCGTGGTTCTATCTTTGTTTATTCCTCGTGCAAGGTAACCACGTAATACGGATCACCTGATTTAGAAGAGACGTGCTCTCTTCTCGATGAAACGAACGTGGAAACGCGACGATATTAATAGATATTCGTATGTTGTTAGTCGATTATCTAAAAGTTCAACCATCTATAAGTTATTGTAAAAAGTATAGGAAAGGGAAACACCAATCAACAAATTTTATTTTTGCGATGAAAAATGAAGACTTACACGAAAGGAACGAATATGTATCTTGCATTTCTTAAAATATTAAATTTTGTATTATATTTTCTTGTTATAAACGCCTGCTCGTTGGGTACGTGAACGACGCACTTGATGCATCACTTTGTGACCCTAATGGAAGCAACGAATGCACTGAATCCATTCCTCGCCATTAGTGTCGATTGTATAATTATCACCGAAGGTGTTCCACATTTACGTACTTCGACAAGCAAATAATGTAATTATACCAAGAGAGGAATAAATCTAATGGTAAATCTGTTTTTAATACTTAAGAACGTAGCTGTTGGAGTTGTTGGTTTACGATTGAAGTTTCCGTTGCTGTTAAAGGATCTATTAACACTAAAAAAACTACCAAACACGGAACATATAAAAATGAAACGTCTTATAGAAGGGAGAAGATTGAATTGACTTAAACTTTGCACGATTTTCATTATAATATGAGCTTAAATGAAGAAGTCAATTCAGTAAATTCCTGTGACAACGTTTTTATAATTTCAATCACTGTGAAATAGAAAACCAGTAATTTTGACCGTGGTGGGTTTAGTGTTGAAAAAGGCCATGGGCAACAGACTTAAAAAAAAATGTGTTAACGAACGTTGAAGGTACATCTTGCGCGTTTGAAAGTACGGTCGCGTGCGTGCTACAAATTCGAGGCAAACGTCCGTCGGAACAAACTGCGGATGCTTGTGCGAAGTCGCATTCTCGCAGATAAGAACAAAAAAAAAAAACACCCGACAATAAGCGGCATTTCCTTGGCGAGTCGTTCGAGTAAATTAAAAGCGAGTGTCGAGCTCTATTAATGTTCGCGTTCCGTACACTCTCCGGGACTTTTATGCGCGGTAAATTGTACGCTAATGATGCCGCGCAGCGTTTTATCGGTTATTGTTCGTTCGAAATCTTTATCTTTATTTCTGCGTCTGATGAGAAGGAGGAGGAACCCGTGAGAACAACACGCGAGCGTTAAACGAGCTCTCCCGTGGCCGCATCAAGATCATCCGAGTGTCTCGTAAAAGTTTCCAAACAATTAAATTCCTTCGTCTCTCTATCGACGAAGAATAATTGAGATAAGAGATAGGACAAGCGAGAGATCCGCGTGTGTTGGCCGAGGCTGCGTTCTCCCACGCGGACACGGCGCACAGTGGGCAATTTCGACGAAATCGGATTCAAAATCAAAGAACTTTCGATAGAAATGAGGTAGAGCAACGGAATGTTTTTTAAATTAAAGCAGAAACTTTGTAGAATATCGGAAAAATAAGGAGATTATGGTACGAACGTGTTTTAACCTTTAGAAAATTCGTTAAACTTGTACAATTTCAAGAAAATTGTGGTTTTTCCTATACCACGCGCGGAAATTTTTTTTTAAACATGCTATACATCATTTCCCATAGATTTTTTCACTCTGATTTCAAATCTGGTCTCAAAGTTTGTCTGAGACAAAACGAAATTTTTCATGTACAGGGAAACTAATGTAAGTATTTAATTTTTTTACTTTACGTATTTTCATCAACGAAGTTTCCAACATTCTTTCTTTGGTACAACTAAATACTTACCTTACTTCCTCTGTAGATGGAAATATAATTACGGCAATAGATATTTAATTTATACTACATTACAGCCACACACAGTCTGCAGAAAGTACCAGTAGCAATGACAGCGATTCGTCAACTGATGACGAGATGCGAAGTGCTTCATGTTTCGTAAGTAACTCAAAACGTTCAAATACTTCATTATCAAATCATTTCAATCATTTCAACGAAAAAATGATTTCATTAGTTTTTGTCACAAAAATCTATGTTTTCCAAAATCCTGAGGTGGTAGACAAACTTTGAGATTTGAAATCAGCGTGAAAAAATCTATGGAAAATGATGTATAGCATGTTATCAAAAAATTTTTTCCGCGCGTAGTATTGGAAAAACCACAATTTTCTTGAAACTGTGCAAGTTTAACGAATTTTCTCAAGGTCAAAAAACGTTCGTACCATAATCTACCTAATTTTCCCATATTCTACAAAGTTTCAGCTTTAATTTTAAAAAAATTTCATACCTCTACCCCATTTCTATCGAAAGTTCTTCGATTTTGAATCCGATTTCGTTGAAATTGCCCAGCGTGCGGCGCGGCGCGCAGAGCGTGCCACGGGAAAGCAACAAAAGCAGCCGGTGTACAATCGAGGCGATCGGTCGGAACGCGAAAAATCTTTTACCGGGAGATATGGCGTGGCACGGGCAGAAAGTTCGTTCGACGTCAGGTAGCCCTCGATATGACGTCCGCGGCCAGATAAAATGTGTGAATATATTTCACGCCGCGCCGGGAAAGGGCGGGCCGGGGCCCGGTGGTGGGCGAACGGACAAGAGGTCAGGTAATACGGTCTTTTTCGAAAACGTATGGGCCGACCTTACACGGAACGCATCTAACCAGTCCGCGCGCGCGGTCCACGGCCTCCACGGTCGAGATAAGGTAGCCTACGGAACGGGCATTACCGTCACCAGAAACGAACAGAGTGACCCAAAGTGCCGGGGCAGAAGAGGGCCCCGGAGTGCCCGGGACCCTTTTCTCTCCTTTTTCCCTCTTTTCTCCCGGCCTCTTCGAGTCCTCCCACCTCCACACCCCACCCGGCCAGTCTTCTTTCATCGGGACCCTCCTTTTCCTTCGACTCCGAGAAAAAGAGAGCGAAAGAGAGAGAGTTCTCGGGGCCGCTTTGACAACGAGTCGAGAGACGTAATGAGAGAGCCCGGCTTGCATACTGAATGCCTTCCCGCGCATCGAGATTCAGATCTCGCTGCGTGGACAAACAATAACGTCCACGCCGGATCGTTCGTCATTTTCTGTCGTAAATCAGAGCACGCGCGACCCTTGCGCTCGGTGACGAATGCTGTCCCACGGAATTCACTTCGCAGCGGGAAAAACGACGGGCACGAGGCAATTAGTCGAGCTCGTGCGACGTCTTGCCAGAGTTCCTCTGTCGAAATTCTCCTCGGGTCGGCCAAATATACTGGAAAATTAATCGGTAACTTTCTCCGATCTTTCTTACACACGACCATCGACGATCCACTCGGCGTTCCTTGAAACCTGCAGTGGGAGATCGAAACGGTAGATCCGCTTGCGCTTGACGATTTTATATGAACTCTGAAAACTCTGAAATCCATTAATCGCAAGTACTACATTAACTGTATTAAATGCCGCCATATAAGCGGCATGGCACTTTTGCCTGCCGCGTCCAATGCCGCGTAAATGGCGGCAAAAATCGAATTAATTAATAATATAAATATTTTCCTTTGTATACCTGATATACAGTTTCTCTTCGTCTGGAAAATAGCTTGGACCTAGTGGGAAGTAAACTTGAAATACCTCCGGACCGTTAAGGGTTAATTAATTCGCGAAAAAGTATGATTTCTTGCAAAAATTCAAATTTGACCTTCACATGACATTTATGCAAGAATTCACAGGATGTTCACGCCACGAAAACGTACTTTGCAGGTATAAATGGTGAGAACTTTTTACTTTGAGTTTTCGAAAATTCGTTCGTGGCTTTTCGGCGACGTTCGATTTGGATCCGGTGCGGGCCGAGCGGCGCGGACGGGCGCTCTCGCATCGAATTAGCCTCGAGCGCAAAATTAATATCGCCGGCTAATGTTCTCACCGAGAGGCGTTCGACGGTCGGTGGCTGTTCGGCGTGTTGTTCCTCGGATGATCGCCGCCGCGATGCATCATCTCTCCGACTCTCTTTTTCCGTCTGGACCGTTCCGCTGGTCCCTGTCTCTGGTCGACGATCTTTTTAAGCGGGCGAAGAGAGGAGAGGAGAGACGATGCGAAGCGCGGCGAGGGGAGGAGAGGGGAGGAAGCGACGGAGGAAAGATCTTCCGATGGCGATACCCGTCGCGACCCCAACCCTCCCGCTGCATCCCGTATGCAGCCGGCCTGCCAGTCATCCACGGGGGTTTAGTCACACTGGAATTTCGTTTGAGGATTTCTGCCCCGTCCTTTGGCTCGGCTCGATCGGGCCGCGCGCGCAAGCGGACGGCCAAGGCGCTTCGGAACGCGCCGAGCGACGGAATTCTTCGGCCCTACGGTGCTCCGTGGAATTCGCCGTGTTCCACCGGCCTGGCCACGAAATCGTCGCTTGATCCCCGATCGAGATATTCGGGATTCGTTAGCCCGAACTATTCTGTTCCGATATGCGTGTGCTGGTGCCATGCCGTGGGCGCGATCCGCTGTCCAGAAGGTGACTCCGGCCCCGAATCAACCGTTTCGGGGCTCACCGAAAGGATTCCTGTCGCCTCGGTCACCAACACGCCGAAAACGAGGACTCGGTCGGCACCAAACACTTCGAGGTTGCCGGCAACAAGTCCGATGCGAATTAGACCTTCCTGAGAAAAAATTGTGCGCCCTGACCTTTCGGTAAATATCGAGCGTTTGTCCTCTCCACCAGAAGATGGCACGCGAAATGATAGATCAGCAACCAGCTATCTCCGGAGACCTCGCTCTTAACCCTTCAGGAACGACATCGGTACACTGGCCCTGAAGAACATTTAAAAATTAATTGGTCACATTGTTAGATACGATACACTTTCAGACTTTACCTAGAGTCTGAACATAATTGTGAAGAATATCCCAGAGTCTGAATTACCAACAGATTACAGCAACATGTGATCAAGACTTGGCAGGTGTAAAATTAATTCGTCAAATTGTTAGATACGGTAAACTTTCAGACTTTATCTAGAGCCTGAACATAATTGTGAAGAATATCCAAGAGTCTGAATTACCAACAGATTACAGCAACATGTGATCAAGACTTGGCAGGTGTAAAATTAATTGGTCAAATTATTAGATACGATACGCTTTCAGACTTTACCTAGAGTCTGAACATAATTGTGAAGAATATCCCAGAGTCTGAATTGCCAGCAGATTACAGCAACATGTGATCACTCGACTTGGCAGGTGTAATTCGAAGTAGCAAAAATATTAGAAAAATTTGAACATACCATTATATTATTTTCAATCTGCCGAACATAATAAGAAAGGAAGTAAGCGTCTGTTTCGCTTCGGTTCGTCGCAATTCAGGTAAAAAAGGTTTATTTTGCATAAAGATCCGCGGTGTAGTGATCACATGGCAGAAATGTGGTCATGCATCTGGACACCATTGTACTTGCTGCGAAGTAGAGATGTCAGGTAGTGGGGTATAGATGCCTGCAAGTTTCTCCGCGACTTCTTCTCGCGGACGAACGATACATGGAACCGTAAGGTGATTGCATTACACGGAAACAGGTCATTCGCTTTCAGGGACTGCTAACGCTGTGAAGACTGTTGAGAAACGGTTACACGAAGACTATTGAACTTTTTGAACTCCGAGGTCGAGTAATTATCAAGCCGATCGGAATTTTTACGTAGACTGAATTACACCTGGCCATCGGAGAGAGCACATCTTTTGAACGTCCGTCTGCCTGAAGAAGATGGACATCGTTAAAAGCGCGCGTCTTAAAATCCTCGCTAGGTTTGTACAGGCTGAAGAGACAGTCTGAAATGATAGAAAAGAAAAAAGAATAGTTGTATTCGTTTCTGGTCGGTATCGAAGAGTCGTTTGTGGTTTGGTAAGTGGTAATTTGCTTGGCTACGAGACGCGCGGTTTAAGGCTCGTCGGAGTTAATATACGCGTCGTAAAACGAAAGCGGAGGGCTCTAACGCGATTCATAATCCGTGAACGCAACACGCGCGTAACACGAGATACGAGGATCAGAATCATATCGCCACAAAGTGTCGGCGAACAGCATTCGAACCGTGCAGAATTCCCCGCGAAAAACAATTTGCGCCCGTTCCGTTCCCCTTCCCGAGCGGCCGTAGGAGGATCCGGCGAGCGCACCTCTCACGGTCGTTGCGTTAGCGATAATAGTGATAGACAGGGAACGGAGTAAACGTGGGCGTCTTAGCGACGGACTCGGCATAAATTACCATCGGGAATGAACCTCGGAAATCTGATCTCGTCATTAAACGCTCCTCCGCGATACTAAAATCTCCCCACCCCGCGGCCCCACGCGAAAGGTCGTAATTGCGCGCCGCGACGCGGTGCGACGCCGTTTCTTAAGGAGGACCGCGCCGCGCCTCGTCCGAAAGAGGAACGAAGAAAAACGGTCGAGTTCGGTAACGAGCGCTTTACAAAACGCCGCGCGCCGGTCTCGTTCCGGTTTCGCGCTCCAGTCAACAACTCCTCGCGTACAATGTTGCCTTATCGACCCGATCCTTTCCCCGCTGCCAACTCGTTGTCTCGGAACTGAAAACTAATTTTTTCCCCTCCGCGGCTCCGTAATTCTTAACGACCCACCGGTTTGCAAGCGCGATAATTAATCCGGCGCGGACGCGGTATCGCGAGCACGAGGTTCCCCCCGGATGGAGGAGCTGAGAAATTCATACTCTCCGGTCTCGCGGCAAACGGTTTCATCGTTTCTATGGTCGTAAAACAAGCAATCGAAGACCAGTCCGTCCCGAGACGTCCCGTGTACACAGCGTAACGCTTTATCCATCGGAAGCTTATTAATAGGATTTTTAATCCCTTGCTCCATAACGTCTGTACTAAAATGAAACGGGAAAAACGTGTCCAGAAGAGTTTAGGATGCAAAAAGCCATTTTAAACGTTAACATTATCTTTTCATACTGACTCGAGGTTTACGATGACAATTATATCGACAGTATTTACGTTAAAGGTGTGCCAGTTTTATATGCGCGTAAAATTTGGAAGATTACTATCAATATCACGCAACGCTAGTTGCATCCCTCAAACGCGTATAAGCTAGTTAGCTTGACGAATTCAAATAAATCTTTTCGCACGCATGTTGCAACGCGTAACACTAGGTTTACGGAGCTGAGTGGCCAGTTTGGATTATTTTATGAAAATGTCAGACAGATTTTTAGCAGCTTTTACCAGAATATATGTTCCAAGGAACAAATGTGTTGTGTTAAATAAATTTTCTATAAACGCTTTTGTATAGTCACAATAATTGTAAATTGAAGAATGTAGAACCCGTCGTTTCTGAGGATCTCGTAAATCTAGCGCTGAAGAAAATGTGAAAAAATCGATTTTTTGAAACTGAGAAACCGGAATACCCCCTTAAGAAAAATTGCACGTGTCAGCATAGCCAGCGATCACGTCCCTTCCAGCGCTGGAAAATTATACGCATTGTGGCCGGGACGGGGGCACTCATTGCTACCTTGTTTGACAGCCTTCAGTCCGACCAGGCATTAATTTAGAGCTGCGAATTATCGGCGGAACCGATCGCGATCCCGCTCATTCCGCATCGATGTCCGGAGCCAGGCGTTATCCAGACGTTCCCGCACGAGAAATGCGGGATTCACTCTACTTTTTCTTGCGTAATTATCGAGCCAACCCCTCGCGTGTTTTTTTCGCATCGCCTGTCTAGTTTTATCGCAAAGATGCCCTGTCCCCCGGTCGCTCGTGTTAACACGTTGATCGTGTAAAGATTGTAATACTAATTGAACCAGTACTAAATTAATTTGCCAGAGTAACGATTAGGTCGATTAATTGAATTACTATGCACCCCGATGTATACGCGTAACTTGGTTGGTAATCATATTAAATTGATAATCGTTGATAGCTAAATGTACTCTACGCGTTATTCAATTTGAGTCTTCGATTAATTTTGATCGAACCGCGCGTCATTACGTCGCAGAATTGTCTGTCCACATATAATCACTGCTGGCCAATTGAAAAAGGAAGCGTTTCGATGAACGTTGAAACAAACTGCGCGTCTGAAGATGCAATCTTTTCCCCCTAATAATAATTAAGTTTAAATATTTACAAGGATTGCTACATTGAAAAGTATTTATTCTTGATTAAGCTCATATAGTAGAGTTTTGGCACAAGGTGTCCTCTAAGAAGGACTCGTCAAACGTACAGCCGAGGTGTTGCTAAATATCCTCTGAAAAGATATTTCCACGTTGTTCAACAATTACTGAACGTAACAAATCTTTAGTTTCATCAATAATTTTAAGCTTGCACTGTGTCCCGTTAAGTCGCCACCGAACCAGTTGCAACGGGCGTTCCAACCCCCGAAGAGCGCGGATCGTCGAGGAGAAGTCAAGTATCGTCGATTACGATATTACCGAAAACAAGATTACGGGGCCGAAAGTGGCGGCCATGGTATTACGCTCAATTATTTAGCTCTCCAGGCAAAAAACACCCCCCGATTTCGTCGGCCGATAGAATCTTCGGGGTGGCGAGGCCCGCCTCGCGATGGATGCGCGCACGTCGCTCCTAAGGGCGGGCTTAATGGGGCGCGGATATGTGTTCGTAGGGGTGTCGCATTCACCGGAGTGATCGATCACGGGTTATCCACCCTTAGTCTGTTATAATACGCCACCCCGTATATACACGCGTACCGGCCTGCCGCCGGCCAAGTTCTACCGGAGATCACGCGTGCAAGATGATAAATTCCTGAAAGGCATCAGTCACGGTGCGTACCGGCGACCATGCTCGCCATGAATAAAATTTGTATCGTTCGCCGACGTGACTTTGTTGCCGTCATGGTCCCATCTGCATAAGAAACGTGCGAACCCTACCGCAAGACAGAGGGGGTTCGGGATGAACAGGTTAACGTGATCGGTGTTCGATTTTCGTAACTTTCACAGAACCGCGGTGGTTGATCAACTCTTAAGTACTGTAGGCCGTCCGTGAGATCACTCACAATTCCAATTTGTCCGTATTTCGATTTTGATTATATCTGAAAATGTTCGTTTTTCAATTATGCACACGTGGTCCTCAATTTCATTTAGAGGACCCTTGATCATTAATGTAAAGCAAGTACAATTGAATTGAATTTTTACTTGTCGCGTGTATGTATGTAACGATGCTTGATGATTAAACTGTAGCATTTCGTGTTTGTTGTAGAAGCAAGTTCCTCTATTTTAAATGTATCTGAATTTTTCCTTTTTCTATTGATTGATTTTACTTGATTTAGTATACAGTTGATTTTCATCGGCTGGAGAAGCTGACTTCTTAGGATCGTTTACATGCTCAAAACGAAGCCTAATGAGCATGATAATTAAACAACTTAAAGCGACGAATTTGTTTGAATTAACATGTAAGTTATCTTGAATGGACGCATATCGCGAGTGAAATTATTATGGCTAAACTGTCATTAATAATTGAGCAACGATATATGGTAATTAACAGTACGCGTAAGTTCCTTACCGGCCTAATTTACGTATATTTACATCTTCGTCATGTAATTTCCAAGAACCCTGTGCACCATTTTTTTTTTGCCGTGCAATAAGGTCATAAACAACGCCGGTCTTGCTGATTGTGATCCATCAATCCCCCACTCGAACTTGTACGAGGCGTTTCAACCGACAGGAGGAGCGCAGAGCGGTTCAAGAAATCGGCGGGACACGTCACCGACTGCAGCCATTTAATGCTCATTCAGAAATCGGCCAACTTTTTTCTCCCGTTTTAACCCGAGAGGAACACGATACCCCGTCACCGGCACACGGATCCCCAATCTACGGGACGAACCGCTACCATCCGTTCGGTCGGACCGCAACCGCACGTTTGCTCCGATAATTTTCCAAGAAAGCCTAGAAAACCGCAGCACTCTAACTCGGCTGCGGTCTGAAAAAACCCGAGAGAAAAAAAGAACGAAAAAAGATAGGTAGAGAGAGAGAGAGAGAGAGAGAGAGGTGAAGGAAGAAAGACAGTTCTTGTTTCCTCGAACCCAAGAGAATAACAGGGATAAAAAGAGAGCTCGTACATAAGTACGTCCGTGGGGTCGTAGTCGAGTACGGGAAAAAAACAGGCTTCAAAGAATTACGAATGAATGGTCAATGAACATGCGGGCACGCCGCGTAGCGACTCTCGCAACCAGCCACGAGCAGGCGAACGACAAACAGCTTCGTTCATGCACTCGAGCCTGGTTTACCCGGGGCACGACGAAACGGTGTGTTTACTAACAGACCTTTTTTCTCACGAGAAGCGCCGGCACGGCGAACTACGGCCGCGAGCCCCACGGAATCGTCCGCAGAACTATAAACATCTAATGGGGGTGTATATGTACTATCTCTCTCGCTCTCTCTCTCTCTCTCTCTCTCTCTCTCTCTCTCTCTCTCTCTCTCATGTGTCGTGCGGAGCGCCTCTGCTCCCACGAGCCGGACACGGCCGAACGGGAAAAAGAGACCCGGGTATTCGGTAATTCGAGAGGCATAATCGGATCGGTGTCGCGTTTCGCGAGCCTAACAAATCGCGACAGGACGCCTTCGGATCCTCCTGGCCTCGTTACTCCGGATCAGCTGATTTTACACCGACGCCCCCGCAACCCGCCCCTCCCGCCCCTGGAAAATCGTAATGATCCGCCGAGTTTCGGATCGTGCACGCTAATTGGACAAAAGTGGAAATTTATGTCGCAAAATCATACGATGTGTTTTCTCATTAGCCAACGATCAGATACACGTTTTTATACGTTCGCTGCTTTCTCGCAGCTCGTTTCGTGTAACCTGCGCTGTCACGCACGAGTATTCGTATCCTCTTCGAAAGAGATTTTTAAATGTCGAGCAAACGGGTTTGATCACTTTGAGAAGTTATATGATTGATTTACTATATGTCGTGAAACAAGTTTTTGAAAATGTTGCAAAGAAAATACAGTTGGAACAGTTGCACAGACGGGCAACAGCATCGCTTAGCGGAGATTATGTTAATAAAAATATTTGCTTGAATGCCTGCACCATGTTCTCGTGGTTTTTTATCGATAAGTTACGATATCGTTGAAATTAATAATTTGTAATATGGACCGTGATATTACAAACAGTGTAAAGATACTATAACATTTTATTTAAAAAATTACAAATTCGAATTCACGGTTACCTTTCTAAATAATTTTAGATCAATACTGAAAACGCTTAAATGCTCCCTGTGAATGTCCACGGAAAAAGCAACCGAAAACTCAGTTAAAAATTGTGAGAATTGTAAAAATTGGCGTTGAGTATCTTCCTGTTTAATTGACTCACCGTGTTGTGGTATTTTGACTTTTGTGATTTAACGGGTCGTGCTCGATACACGAACCTCAACGACCCTTTCTCCGACCCCTCATCCATTTTCTGCCTGCATAATAAACGCGCGTTAAGATTTATGACGCAACGCTATTCCACGTTCGGTCTCCTCAAGCTAGAAATGTTCATTTAAGTTCCCATTTTAAGCTAAATTCGGACGAGCATAAGCGACGGGACCTTCGGAGCGGTGCTCGTTAGGTTCGATTTTGAAACCGGGCTTCGAGCGGCGACAATCGTGTTTCGGCCGGCCCGAAAATTTTTCCGTCTACTCGGCCGATTAAATATAGCACGAACCATCGGGAATGGAAGTTTGGATCTCTTATTCTTGCCTAACCAATTTGGCCGCGTTCCTCGGCCACCGCGAGTACAGCCGGGAAACCAAAAGAAGCTCCGAGTGGAGGGCAGGTTTCCCGCGGAGCCGAGTTTTGGCTCGTTGCCGGCGGATCGGCCGAGAATCGCCTCCGATCCGTGATTTAACGCCATTCGTAGGTTTCCTCGAGGCCGTGAAAAACCGTATACCGATCGTTTGCAGGTCAAACGACGCGCGCCCTGAACCGTCCATAAACAACGCCGCGAATATTTTCGATACAAATTACAATTTTCGCCATGTTACTCCGTCCATCGTGCGCACAATCGCCTATTAACCCCTTGCACTCAAAATTGAGTCAGACTCGTGATAAAAATAAAATCTACTAAATATATTATTAATTTTCTTTAACCCTTTCGAGCCGATTGGTACTCATATGTACCATCAGTGCTTTGAAAAAGACTCACTCTCCTGTGTTGCATTACTGGTGGTTTTAATGTGTACCAGACTGTTCGGTAGTGTCCGTTCTGTGCGTACCGTCTTGAAAGGGTTAAACCTAAATAAAATTCTACTTTACAGTGTTCACCCTATATATGTCCCAAATGCCTAGCCGATTAAAGTCCGAGAACTATCCCCACTGCCGCGGAGTTTACCCCGTAAAGGGCGACCACGGTCGCCGAGGAGTGTAACATAATACGGATCGGGTATATCGGTGTGAAACCAGGATACAACTACTAATCCAATAACTAAACATTCTTATTTTTCATTATTTCCTATTTTCACGATTGTCCTTCCCTATGTTCGGCGTGGATCAAAGAATACTATCTCCTGCCCAATCTATGTCCCTGGCTAGACTCGTGTTTTGGACATATATCGAGTAAACACTGCAGTCGATACATAGCCTTTGGAGAAACCATAGGCTATTATTGTATAATAACCACTATAACCACACAATAAATAATAGCGCAACGGGGTAACCGTGTTGCAAGAAGAAAGAACAATTTTTATTAACGAAAACGCAGATGAAAGATTTTTTATCGAGACATTGCGAGGAGTTCTACGCACCCGTACACCGAAGGATTAAATTTTACAGAATCGTGCCACGCCGTACGCCGTTGCTTACGAAGTGCTATTGATAAAGTTGAATGAAACAAGTTTCGCAGTCTTGTTTATAAACATATCGGTCTTTCATAAATCACTGCCGATAATGGGGCAGCTACCGGGATTGATAAACGGGACATACTGTTGCGGGAGAATTTACTGCAGGTAAGCGTGTTACTCGTAAATCGAAAAGTCGTTGACCGTCGAAGGGGCCGAGGGATTAAAGCGATCGGGGGCGAAAGATCGAGGACGAGCCAGATCGGAAACTGTTTCGCGGAAGACGAATAATTGGGGTACACCGCGTACACGTTTCGTCGACGGCTTAACGGTATAGACTTTGACATTGTTGCGCCCGGAGGCACAATAGAGAAGACACAGTGGGGGTGTTTCGCAGAATTACGCAGGGACAACGGACAGGTTAAGTTCGCGCAGCCCATTGTATCAACGCCTCGGTGTTCCATGGTATACCCGGTGTACGGTTCGGAACGTCTTCCATCTTAATATGATTCCATTTTCACGTGCCACCGTGCTCGTTGCGCCTGAACTCGCGCAACGACGCGACGCACAGTGCGGACAAGTCGGCACGTCTCACTACATTTTTATTTGACGATGCACAAAAATTTCCTTCGGCAGAACTCTTTACCAGCAGGAAATGCATATTATCATTCATGTGAAAACCATTTAACAATTTTTTTTTATGAATAAAAATAACTTTTTTGTTTTTCAACTTATTAATTTTACTGTTAAATTTAAATTTTTGTGACTAATTACCATTGCATACGCATTAGTAACCAAATTTAGATTTTTGCAAAGAAATTTGGAGGCACTCTCTAAAGTGCCAAAAATCGAAAAATGTTATATTAACTGTAAATGAGCGTGCAATAATAATTCTGTGTAATGGAAAGTTCTTACCAAGGAATATGTATTCTTTATACATGTAATAAAGTAGATTTATTTTTTGTACAAATTTTCAACGGTGGTTTTATTTGTTAATTGCAAATAAAACTTCAAATCAACATAAAACAAAAACGGCAAAATATATCCTGAGATTAATGCATATTAAGATACATTACTTATTATAGTTTAAGAATTTCATAGTTTTGTCTGCTACTTTTTGCGACACTCAATTTTATAAACTTTTGAAGAAGTGTCCATACCTTTCCTTTAAGATCTATCGTGGAAAATTTGTTATTTTCTTTTTAAATATATTAGATATATTGTTCAATTTAATTTTCTGTGAATAATTAACAATAAGTATACATTTGTAAACAAATTTGGTTGTCAAAAAATTTTGCCATTTGTTCGCCACAGATACAGCGACGCGACGCACAGTGCGAACAAATCGCCTGTTTTCGGCACTTCTCGTAGTTCGGTTATTAATGCATATATAGAGGAAATTTTTTACGCGACTTTTTTTTATGCGACGTGTCCAGGTGCGGTCCTCACCGCGGCGAAGTTTCGGCTTGATTAACGAGCAACTCGGGGATCAGCGATCCCGAATCTCCCGTTTGTTCTCTACACTGAAATACTCGAAGGCAACTTCAAGGTGAAATTATGCGTTAAACCCTTGAATTGCAAAGCAGTTGCAGGCAGCAATACGCGTAAAATTCTTCTTAGTTTCCACGTGAAACGTCTGCGGAATCGTAAAAAGAAATCGTGAAACGTAGCAAAAATCAGTACAGTCTTTTCTCGATATATGTCCCTGGTCCGACATTTTCAGACGTTTGTTTTTTTTTTCAGCGGCACGTAATCGAAAAATCCGATTCGAGAATCCAATTAGAGGCGGTTTGTGGAAACAAAGAAGGCGCATTATTTTTAGAATCGTTCGTAATCAATTGAGAGAAGAAGGATACTCGGGAGAGTGGTCCGCGCGTTGCGTAAGAATCGATCATCTTCAGGCATTACGCGCAGTTTAATGGCTCGTGGCTGTTTACCCCGGGAGGGACCGAATCGGACGAGGGCGAATCCCTCGTTACTATCGACAAGCTCGGTTCCATCTCGCAGTGTGATTTATTGCGAAATAACAGGCCCGAAGTGTCCCGTGCCAGGTAAAGCCTCGACAATGTCCGGAATACCTACGAATTAACCGGATAAATGGTATTCCGAGCGGGAGAGATCGCGCTCGGTGACCGTGCGATTTTCATCGACCCTGGCGTCGAAAGACGGTACTCACTGTGTTTATGGATTTTCCATTGCCCCATGCGCACAGCAACGGCTCGGTTAAAACACCGAACTGTTCTGATTCGCACGTTCCAAGTAACACTAAATGTTGTTCGCACAGAATTGTACTACCTACTCTTTGAAACGGAAAATGTCAAAAACACGAACGAAAGTAAATTGAACCCTTAACACTCGGAAGTCACCACTACGAATATATCATTACTCAAATTAAATTTGTCCACCGCAACCGAACTCAATAAAAGTGTGTAAACTTCGCAGACTATAACGTTTATGATCTTGTAACCGCAATTAACCCTTAGCACTCGAATGGTGCCCGTAAGGCATCACTAAAAATTGAGGTATCGTTTGTTTTTAATAAATTACTAAGTATTTTGGTATTGTATGAGTAAGTTGCCCCATTTTCGTATGTATAACATGAAAAAAATATATAGAAGGGACGGATGAAATGTTTCATTTTGGAGTTAAAATAGCTTCGGGTACAAGGGGTTAATATTAGAATAGTCGAACACGTAAATATTTTTATTTTTAGTATTATAAACTCAAATATTCAAGTATTGAACGAGTAAATTGCGCCAGTTTCATACGTGTCTCCGGGTCGAATGAAGTGTTTGGTTTTCGAATCGAAACAGTTCCAAGTGCAAAGGGTTAAGTTCCTACTTTCGTGGTCTAACTTTCAAAGCATTCGTTGAACGAAGCGATGAATTATTGTTCGGCAATTGTATCAACATTTTTGTAAATATTGGATTTTCTAGCATACACTGCGTGCGTGAAAACACGTTTCGTCGCGTCGCGTTTATAGGCAGCTGTTTCGACAAGGGAACTATAGACTCAACGATGACCGCGAACGATCAACTACGGCTGACATTTCGATTGAAGTAAGTCCAAGTACAGGAATGGTAAAAATAAAGGTTATCTGGGGTACGTAACCTCCAACTTATCGAAAACCTTGTCTACGACACTTGGCAGAATGAAAAATGTATTTCCGCGTAGCTCCGCTGAATATTTAATAAAGTAAAAGTTCCAGGCGCTCCGCGACTGAGAAATGTTTCTACTTCAACCGTGCGAGCTGCTGTTTCTCTAAGCAAATTTAATAGCCGGACTATTTACAATACAAAATACCGGGTGCCGCAAATAGGATTATTATACAGGTGACTTTATAATGGTTAGCCGGCCTTCGGCCGTTTTATAAATCCGAGGGGCGAGTAAAAGTATTACTAATTTATGCTCGTGCCGGCTTAACATTGTTTAGCGGTGTCTTTTAAGACGACTTTATGAATCGCAAAACACGCTTCACGGTGCCCCGCGGCCCAATTAATCGTCGCTCCCTTGCTGCGGGATGTGTAATTATCCTATTTTCATCGGGAATCGAGCGCACTCGTTTAGATAATGAATTATGCACCCGTAGATGTTGCGGTATCAATCCAGCCGGTAATTTACGACCATTGTTCAAACCTTTTTACACTTCAGCGGCGGATCTGCGCAGCTGTAAACGCAATTATGTAATTAATGTCGGCTGGTTATGGGAAATAAATATTCTGCCCGCTTGACACTTCGAAATTGTCGCGACAATAATAATTACTGTCACGTTGATCGCATGCTCCGTGTCTTCGATGTCGTTCACTATTAGATCGGCAACCCTGCGAACGACCGTGAAAGAAAGATTATTATAATACCAAGCTTCTCGGTCCCGTGAAACTCCATTAATCCCTAGATTTATTTCATCACGATTTTAATCTTACGAGAACTTCTTTCCTCGATTACAATAAACGTTCAAGCGCGTTTATTTACGAGCCGACAGTGAAATGAAAAGAAACTGCTTTCTACGAGACAGTAGATCGCCATTTGCGGGTGGCGTTTATTAAATCGCACGGCCGTATTTAGTCGTGCTCAATTATCGATTATCAGTGAAGCGATCGGCAGCAGGAAAAGGATATCCGAAAAATCGGCTGATCCGTATTCCTTGGAAATAGTTGCAGAATTGACTTTCCTTGACGAGCGTCTGCATAAAATTCCACTCGAGATAGCCTAAATTTCATGGAAATTCGAACGAGAATAAGTCGAACCCGGTCGAGAGCGTTGCGGCGCGGCGGTGTCAAGACGAAGACGAGCGAGGGATTAAGGTTGGAACGCAACGATCCTTTAATCCGCAAGAATATTGGTCTCGTCCTTCCATATTTCGCCGATGACCGCATCCCTCGATCCTCGAGGAGCAAGAAACGACTCGGAGAAAGAGAAAGAGAGAGAGTGGGAGAGAGAAAGAGAGAGGAAAAAGGATAGAGAGCGGTGAAGGATTCGAGAAAGAGAGAAGAGATCGGCAAACGGGGGAAAGGTGGAAAAGGTAAAACTGACGCAGCGATTCGCGACATCACGCGTAATCGAGGGGAGACGCGTGGTGCGGGTCGGCAGTCGCAACGGTCGGGGGTGAAAGTGCGCGGGGGCGAGGGATGAGAGAGTCATAAAATCGAGCGAAGTGAACGCCAGGAGGGAGACACTGAGTGATGTCGGTGACAGCCGCCTCTCTGCCCTCCTCCGCCTCCGCCGCCTCCTGTCGCTATTACTCACCCAACGCCGAATACCATTCAAAGTTCGAAACCGCACGTTCGCGACCCAATTCCTGCGTGGAGTCAGCTGTTCGTTCGGTTCATTCAAAGCTCGATCGACCACCGCCGCCGGCTGGCCGTTCCGCGGCCAGACACGTTGAATTAATAACGTCGGAGGAGGAGGAGGAGGAGGAGGAGGAGGAGGAGGCGGAGGCCGACGGAAAATAAAAGGAGACGAAGACGAAGAACCGGACCAGGGAAAAGGAGCGGGGAACTAGACGACGACATTTAACGCGACGAACTTTCCGTCGGACGTCCTCCCCCGCCCCCCTGGTGACGAGTGACAACAGACCGGAAGGGTGCATCGACGCCTACGATATCCACTTTTTTTTCTCAGGGTGCACGCGTTCTTCTAGTTTTCTCGCGCTACACGAACCACGGACGATCGAAGACGGCCAACGAGCCGTCCGACGGCCAGCATTTAGCGGAACGCGCCGTTATTTGTCAGGATCATCGGCTGCATTATTTCAGACGGGCCAACGAGCGGCCAGCTCCCTGCCAAGACTCGTGTCCCTGCCTATTCTACTATTTCTGGGGTTTCT
This sequence comes from Halictus ligatus, assembly GCA_028454255.1. Lineage (NCBI taxonomy): Eukaryota > Metazoa > Arthropoda > Insecta > Hymenoptera > Halictidae > Halictus > Halictus ligatus. The sequence continues at coordinate 6,219,301 of CM052133.1, forward strand.
AGCTTGGCAGAGGCACGCGGAAAATTTCGGGGAGCTCGGCGAACCCGCGTCAGACCACGCGGCGGAACGCACGCGGAAATTGTCGTCTTGTAAATTGCGAGCACCGGTGCTCCGGCGTCGAAGTTTGCGCTGCCAGGATTAGGGGAGACCGTGTTATATTATTACGCTCGCTTCTAATTCGGATCGATAGCGGCTCCTGTTAGGAGACCCGAGAGAGATTATCGTAGGTCCTGTCCTGCCCCCGAAGAAAAGATAAGCGCGCGGGACGGCTCGTCTTGCTTATTTGTCTTTGTGGGGGCTCGAGTAGGGAACATGTGTCCCGGCCCGGCTCTCCGCGGTTACAGAAGTTCCCCGAGTCACAGAATCACCGTGGACCGACGACACTTTGCTCGTATCGCGACGAAATCTTTGTCTTATCGAAATCCGCAATTGCCGGTTTAATTGTCCGCTCGTGTATTCTTCGATTTAGAGTTTCCCGAACCGCACGATACGGCTGTTCAATTTGCCGTCGATACGAATATTGAAAAGCAGAGGACCACGTTTTCTCGTGTCCGCGATTAAAGAGGATTTCGACGGCAGAGAAGCATCGATCTGATTATACCGCGGAATCATGTCCAACGATGGAATTGGAGAAGTTGATCGGAAAAATACAATTTTCCTCGGCGTTTTCCAGGTTTCATCGGGTTGGAGCATGTCCAATTATCAACAGAATAAAAATATAAACAATCGACAATATATTGAACCCATCGCACAACAATAAAATCCTTCGAAATTGTCTGTTTTTGTCAAAACACGATTTCTGTAGCACGAGCACACAGTGAAGTCGTTAGAAATTATGCAATAAAAATGCTGATAATAATATCAGTAAATCAACAACGAAATCCCGGCATTCCGGTAAACAAGCGTGATATCGTATCTACGGTTTTCTACCTTCATTTCCATCAACAATTACATCGTCGCAATAAAAAGAGCATGATATCGACGGGGGCAAGGGGTGTTCCGTTGGCTCGATGCAAGTTCCAACCCTGACGAGGATCGCCTATATCATCCCCTGCGCGCGTGCAACATAGAAACTCTGATTCCACCGTTTCCGTTTTCCTCTCCCGTAGGAACGGAAGGCCGTGTTCTCGGTGTTCTGGTGCCGTCCAAGGGTTCGTCGGTCTCTCCTCCTCGTCGTCGTGATCGTCGTCGCCGTCGCCGTCGTCGTCGTCATCGTCGTCGTCGTCGTCGTCGTAGTCCGTCGACGGTCTCGTTGGTAGTGGTGTAGCGATGGCGGAGAATCCCATGGTTCACGGTCTCTCCGTTGGAGCGCTGCGATCGTGCTGGAGGAGTGGGGATGTGGGCAGGTCCAGGGGACGCATTGGCCGCGCTCGGTGGGCGTGACCGCGCGCCTCCCACTCCTTGGCGTAGCGCGGCGCTGATTGACAGTTGGCGAACGACTGCGGACGGCGCAGGATCTAAAACCGCGCTAGGCGCTGCTCTCCACGCTCGCTTCGGTCCGCACTTCTCTTACCCGTGGATATCTCTACCCGGTGCTTTTTCGTGGGGGAAGAACTCGAAACACGCATATTCCCGTGGCTGCCTTTGCCCGCCGGCCCGCGCGCACCGCACACAACATATACACCGACCTTCCACCTTCTGTCCGCCGGAGTTACGAGTGGCACACGCAGTAGTAGTTACGGTTAGGGAGGAGGGTCGCCCGCCGTCTCGCGGACAGCTCTCTCGCGCGTCACCTCTTCTCTCTCCTCAGCGTGCGTGACCGGTTGGTTGGTCGGTTTGCCTCGTTCGTTCGTTCGTTCGTTCGTTCGTTCGTACGTTCGTACGCTCGTACGTTCAGTAATCGCCGCGAAGAGGAACGCGCTTCTTCTGTGCACGGCTCGGTGACGCGACTCTTGGTGTCGTCGAACGACGCTCGGTGTGCCCGCCGGTTTTTTTTCTTCCTCTTCCGACCGATATTCTCGCGTTGAGCCGGCGCCGATACTCAACGTTTTTTTTTCGAGGGTGATTACGATACACGACGGACAACCCACCCCCGATCGACGATCCCCCCACCTCCCCCTCTTCCCCCGCCCGTGTGTGATCAATCGTGTCGACGAAACTAGAACGGCAACATCGGGGATCTATCGGAGCGCGGGACCCGTCTGAGTGCTCGCTAGTGGCAACGCCGCCTCCTCCGTCGCTCCGGCATTCGCTCCGTGGCCCGCGGCTCGGAGCAACTCGGAGAGAGCGCATCCCCCGTCTCCTCGACTACGGATTTAACGAGGGCACAGTGTGGACAGAGCTTTGTCGTTTAACCGTGCCAGTGGAGCTCGACCCAACACCGGACCACAACCGCCGTCGTCTGTGCGCTCCGCGGTTCTGTCCTCGCGAACCAAGGATCAATCCGACGACGTCGACACCTCTCGTCGCCGTCGCAACAGTTTACCCGGTACCACCCAGTGTTTACGCGTCTCGCGTCTACCATTGTTGCACCGAGGATCCGCGCGCGTTACTCCTGTTTCTCCCCCACCCCCCGCCGCCGACCCCCCGCGAGTGGAAACGAAACAACACTGTTGACTTCGCGCCAATCGCGAGAAGGATGTGAACCGTGCTCCGTCAGTGACCATCGCATAGGCCCTCTGGTGTTTTTTTGTTTTTCATTTTCGTTTCCGTTTCGGAATCTACAGATGCCCCCGGCGTCGTGTCCTCACTCTGTGTGAAACAGTGCAGTCTGCAGAGCGATCCTCTGACATCCTTCATGATCCAACCGGTGGTGGACTAAACGCATACAGAAAAATAAAGAGATAGATAGAAAGAGAGAGAGAACGGGCAGCCTAGATCCGTGAAGTACAAGATTACAAGTCCGTGGTTCGTAGTGATCGTCGTCGTAATTGTTCCGAGGTACGCGAGTTTCAGTCCGTCGGGTGAACGTTCACCGGTCAGCTTTCCGTTTCGTATTCCGCGCGCAACGACCAAGTGGACATCGGGCGCCGTTCCTTGTGCACTCTCCAAGAGGAATCGCGAACAAAGAAGACCAAGAAGAAGAAGAATAATCCGAGAATCGTGGACTAGATTAGGCAAGCTTATCTGCCTATGAGCGGCCACGTGCCTCCGCTGAACGAGAAAAGAGCATCGAGCGTATGATGTCGCGGTACTGACATTATCAGTAGAGGCAAGCTCCTCCCGTCTGGTCAGCGGGTACTTCCGGCGGTGTGACCGGGACGATGAGGAAGCACGTGTGTCCGGCCGTAGCCGTGGTCCTCCAGCAGCGTTCAAGCGCGCGTCCCGAGCTCTGCTGACGCTCGCTCCGACTCTTCGCCGTGACAGCGTCTCGTCGCCGCCGCTCGACCCGGATCCAAGGATCGTCGAGGGCCGACGGAACCGTCGAAGGAATCGTCGAACAGTTGTTGACCGGCATCCAGTTGATCCAGTCCCGGCCAGGCCGCAGCTTTGCACCCCGTCGGCCGGTGAACCGTACCGGACCGACCGACTCCTTCGTGATCGTCGTCTTCGTCGTCGTCGACGTTGTCCACCAGCCAAGGACAGCCGACGGCCCCGCTGGTGCTCGTCCTCCCCTGCGATCCCATCCAGCCCCTGTCTCTCCCTTCGGCAGTGCGACGCAAAGGGTGAAAACAACCGATCATCGCCGCGATCAGGCGAAACAGTGAGCGAAACCGGTGTGTGAGTGAAGTGTTACTTGCTTTATACTGTGGGAAAATACAGCCGCTACGGTGGCTCAGCACGCAGAGTTCCCCGGCGCGGCCAGGGCGTTCATGGCGCAGCCAAGGGTACGTTCATATTTCCAGATATTTTCAATCCGCGTGTTAGCCGGCGCGGCGCGGAGCGCGATCCACCGCGCCTAAGATCGCGATACGACGGACGCGATCGTGATCCCTTCGGAAGCCTCCTCCTCCTGCTCCTCCTGTGTGTCTCGCTCGAGTCCTGCTTGAACGGAAGTGAGGGGTGCGGAAACGTTTCCGCGTGTTCCTTCTAAGTCTCGCCGCGCGGGGATTTGGTTCGTTAATTTTTCACTTACCCGCCGGCTCGTTACGAGCATGTTCGAACGTACCTCCAGGAAAATAATTGGACATTGTTCTTCTCAAGATGAAGCCGTTGGAACGTAGAGATTTATTTCGTCCCCTTATCCGTTCGGATCTTCGCCATGGGGGAATAGCATTTAGAGAATTTCACTCGTTCGGGTCTCCGAAACGTTTTTGCTCCGGGAAAAATGCGAATCGTTTCGCTTTTTTCTGGTCTGAGCTAGACAGTTTGCTCGCACCATCTCGACACGAACGTTCCGTGGAAGTTGCTCCAAAAATGTCTGCCGATTGGTGGACGTTCGAATTTTTCTAATAAAATTCGACGATTCGGACTTGTCCAATGTTCTCGGGAATTATCGCGAGAAACGTGTTCGAGTGTGTCGTTCTTCGTGTGAGTCTCCGATTTCATGTGATCGTTTCGAATCGGCTGGATACACAGCATTGTACCACTTCGGAAGGAGTTTGTTGTTTGCCTGAAATTTCACCGTAATCGTCTTCTTAGTAGCAATCTAAGCCCATAGAAGTTCGATGCTCGGTTCTTGTCTCAGAAAATTGGTCCCACTCGATTTTTGTCAATGTCCTCAGCAACGAGTTAACCGCAGAAAATGCGTTACTCCGAACAGCTTAGGGGTTCCCTACCTAAGCGTCCTGAATGTTTCGTTCGATCGGATATTTCGTGCATGTTGTACCTCCGGGGCTCAGGACGCTCCGATCTTCGGGGAATCGATCACGATTCCGGCCAACGAAAATTTCTGTTCACGCGATCCTTCGGTTTGCACCGATTGTCTCGACTCGTTCGTGGTAAAACTCGCAGCCGGAACGAGTCAAACGCCGAGTCTTTGCTGTCCGTCGGACGCTGACATCGAGAGGTTCTTCGAATTCTCGCCCTTATCTCGGACCTTATCAAATACTGTGTTCAAGGTCTTCCCGGATCTTGTGATTTTCGAGCGATTTCCGTTCCCGTCGGTCTTCCAGAAAATTTTCATGAAAATTCTGAACGGCTCGGTCCCCATTTTCGGTTTCAAACAACTGCGGCTGTGAGTCTGCAGATTTTATGCAACCTAAGTCGTAGAAATTTGATTTCTAATTTTATTATCTGTCAGAATCTCGAGTGTTACACATCAGGTTCTTGTCAATCCTCGGTTGGTGTAATGACGTATTAAGAAATGTGATCCAAACGGATTGGGAAACCAAGGAATTGAAAATTTCCGAAAAATACAGCAAATTTCCTAAACACCCAGCAATCACAAAATTAACGATCTAAACTGTCACGAGTCGACACTGAAATTCGCACAAACCTCCGATAATTTAACGATTAGGTTAATCCACCTCTTCCGATCGACAATGTCTGCCGAATTTTACTCGTTTTCTCGTTGTTCCGTTCTGTGTTAAGTGCTCCACGATTTTCCCAGTGAAGTGTGTTCGATTCCGAAATCAGTGCTCCGATTGAATTAAATATCCGAGCAGCAGCGGACAGACGCGTGTGTTCTCGATTGCCGGCGCCGCACGTGAACAGTGGAAAAGTCATTGTCATCTGCATAAAAAACTAGCGATAGCTTATCGAAGTGAAATTCCGCGCGCTCGTCCGTCCAGTGAATATTCTGTCGATGATCGCGTTACAATTTCGGGCCGGGCACAATATTATCGGGTTTAATGTCGGCCGCGCTTTTCCGCCCGGTTTTTCGAATTTCAACGTTCCGCAGTTTTATTGAGCCCCGGCCAAGTGAAAACGGTATCGGCGCGCCGATAAAGAGCTTTACGAGATCGTCGATAACCGGCGATCGCTCGCGTGCCCCGTCGAGAATCGACTGACGAAGCGTCCGAGACGCGTACCGTCGGCCTCCTCTTCGCCGGCGACGCTGGTATCTCGACGAAATGTTTCCGGCTTTCTTCGATAGGCCGCTATCGGCCCTCGAATTTCACTCTCGTCGACAGCGCATCTTGCGACCTTCCTTCCCAGGGGTTTCTCACCTAGAAAATTTGTGTACTATACTCCAAAAAAATGCACGAACCTCCACCAGTCACGTGCCTGGGTATAAAACCCCAGAGGCTCACAATTTTCTAATAATTGCGTTTGATTCACGAACAGTATCGCCGCTCCTCGATGCGCAAAAAGTGAAATAAATACTTAAATTCGGTGCGTGTTGAGAAGTTCTGTCAGAATTTAATTTCTTTCCGAAAAATGCCGGTCCCCATTTATGTGTGCCCTGGAATTTTATTCTCGTCGATACTGCGCCCAGAGATATTCTTTCCCGCAGGTTTTACATCTGGAAAATTTGTGTGCTATACTCCAAAAAATGCGTGAACCTCCACCGGCCACGTGCCTGAGTATAAAATCCCAATGTCTCTTAATTTTCTAATAATTGTGTCGGATTTACGAACATTGTTCACGCTCTTCCATGTACAAAAAGTGAAATAAATACTTAAATTCGGTGCGCGTTGAGAAGTTCTGTCAGAATTTAATTTCTTTCCGAAAAATGCCGATCCCCATTTATGTGTGCCCTCGAATTTCACTCTCATCGACAGCGCATCTTGAGAACCTCCCTTCCCACGGGTTTCCCACTTAGAAAATTTGTGTACTAAATTCCAAAAAATGCGTGAACCTCCATCAGTCACGTGCCTGGGTATAAAACCCCAGAGTCTCACAATTTTTTAATAATTGCATCGGATTCACGAACTTTATCGACGCTCCTCGATGCACAAAAAGGTGAAATAAATATTTAAATTCGGTGCGTGTTAAGAAATTCCATTAGAATTTTATTTCTTTCTGAAAAATGCCGGTCCTCATTTATGTGTGCTCTGGAATTTCGCTCTGGTCGATAATGCGCTCTGTGATTTACCTGCCCGCAGGTTTCTCACCTAGAAAATTTGTGCACGGTACTCCAAAAAATGCGTGAACCTCCATCGGTCACGTGCCTCGGTATAAAACCCGGGAGTCTCACAACTTTCTAATAATTGCTTCGTTTTCACGAATATTAGTGAAATGTATATTTACCACTTCCATTGCCGAGTAATCGTCCCTCTAAAAATCCTGCAAAATAATTTAGTCATTTTAATGACAACTGTAGTGTTAAGGCTTGTCACAGTGATCGCTTTCGGAACTGTTTTAAGCAACCTTATTGTCAGGAAAAGTAATTATTGAAGATAGACGAAGAATTGTGTCACCATTATATGACGGACGACACAGTGTTAAATGCGGTGCTTGTCGAGTTTTAAGAAATTCTGTCAGAATTTCAGTTTTTCTTTCCTGCAAATGTCAGTCAAAATTGATGCGTGCCCTCGCATTTCCCTCTCGTCGACTGTGCGCTCTGCCAGCTCCCTTCCCACAGGTTTTCCATCTGGAAAATTTGCGCACGACACTCCAAAAAATTTTGCGAAACTCGACCTGTCACGTGTCTGACTATAAAACCGCTCCGTTTCTCGATTTTCTAATAATACCTTCGGTTTCACGAACATTTTCAACGCTTTCTCGATGTATGGAAAAATGAAAGAAATATTTAAATTCGGTGCGAGTGAAGAAATTCTGTCAGAATTTAATTTTTTCTTTCCTCAAAGTGCCAGTCAAAGTGTGCGCTCAAAGATTCATATTAACACGGTGACGAACGTGTCATTTATGCACGAGGCACAGAATCATTTATGATCACAATGATCGGATATGAATCAGATCATTTATTCAGATTTGAAAATTTATTTTTGCGGCGGTGTGTGGAGTACGTCGATCTTCTAAATGTTCGAAGAATAATTGTTACGATATATCTTACATTTTTGTGATTTTTTTTTTTGTTTCTGCAGGTACTTGTTAGGCGAAATTTAAAAACAGTGCAACGCGTGAAAAAACCATCGGACAGTGTTAAAAGTGTTGTGAAAATTGCGTTCCGTCTAAAGTAACAATTAATTTTCTTACGTTGTGTGTTAGAACATCGGTGGAATTAATTTTTACATTAACATCTAATAGCTTTGCGGAATTACTACGATTATTGTTTTGCTAGACGTCTCCTTGAAGACAAGCGCGAAAGCATCCTAGGACAGTGTCGAAAGTGCTCCGAAAATCACATTCTAATGACAAATCATTTTATCGGTAGACGGTGGATCTTTATGCAAAATAAAAATTTTCTACCTGAATTGCAACAAGCTGGAGTAAAATAGAAATTTATTTTCTTTCTTAATACGTGTAATAGCTTGAAACAATATTTTAAAATTCTTCTAATATCTTCACTGTTTTGAATTACATCCACTCATTTTTCTCATAAATGCATAAAATCTGCTGTCTATTTATCGCAGTATAAAACATCGATTACATTCGTCGTTCATTTCGGTAATTTTCTGCGCGAAAACAGTGACAGTGAAATTTTTTCTTCCTCAAATTTTGGTCCTACGGTGTGCAACGTCGAGCAACGTTTCGTAGTGGCATTCTCCAAAAAGTGATTGCGAAATTGCACTTCGTGGTTCAAGGTTCTGTCGTTAATTCGTTAACAGTTTTATCAGGACGTTGTTCGGGAAAAGTGTCAGACGCGAATTTCGTCTTCTACGTGATTATTCGACTTCATTTGCCATCTTTTTGGTAATTCAATGGTGCACGCATCCTCGTGATTAGACTCCGGATTTCACGAAGTTAGGATAAAAATGGGTAGGTGCAATTTAAACCGGTGAGAAGATTAAAAGAATTAAAGTGCTAGAGTAAGGAATCCAATTACCTTGGGGCTACCAATTAATATGCCTATATTAATGATATTTATTTGTAAAATATAATGAATATTAAAAAAGAGATATTCGATTCTTCTCATTAAAATCAGTTAATGTGTTATATATTTCTTTTTTAATATTCATTATGCTACAAAAATAAATGTAATTAATACAGGCACAGTAATTGGTACCGCCACAGTAATTGGGTTCCTTACCCTGATATATTATCTTCACTACATTGAAATTGTTAGTGAAAAATTTATATTTAGCGCCTGTGTCTTGCAATCGATGCACAAACTTTTTATTTTGCATAAAGTTTCGGAATCTACTCGTGATGGATCCCTGATTGGACCCGAAAAATTTGCTTTTCATGTCCTGTTGGTGTTCTTCGGAAACTAGTGATTCAGTGACTTTGCCTCCACATTATTCGACAATCGCTGTCCAGTTTCAGATAAATAAACTTTATGCTCTTCGCAGCCTCCGAGTATCGCAGACACTGATTGTATCATTTCACCGTAGATTGTTAGCGATCGTAAAAGAGGACCACTATCATTCGATCATTCGACGCCGCGACAGCGCGTGAAGCATTACGAAAATCCCTCAATTTTTGCCGCAAATTATACAATTTCCGTGCTGTACAAATATCTCTTCCACAAATGCGTAAAGAACTGCCTAACCTTCTTGAAAGTAAATTGCTCAAAAATAAGAGATAGCTGCTGCTAAACTCGTATACATATGAATGAGTACAATGGTCAGTCTATTCCTCGCTCTCAATGTACCACGTCCTCATCTACAAAATTTAGGAAACGTATTAATAATAACAGCGCTAACCTTCAGACGGCTAACTACCGAAGCGATTACCCTGTGTCAGTTGCGTTTAGCGTTCAGTGGACGCCAATTGGCGTCTTTCATTTCTCAGACGTTGTTGGCTAGAGATTCCAATTGGCGCCCTTCGTTTCGCGAACGTTCTTAATGACTAGTGCCGATACCTATCATCTCTCAGGTGTTGCTGGCCTGGGAGATCGGATGCATCGTTACATTGAACGGTTAACACGTCGCATAGGTGTAGGATATTTCTATATCCCGACTAGGACGAAAAATCGTGCGCCGGAGTAAGATGGAGTAAAAAGAGAAGAGAAGAAAAAAATGAAAGTGTACGCAAGCCCGTTACCGGGATTAAAAATTCTTGGGCCGGTGAATAGCGTCGATTTTTGTCCACCGCTGTACCACGAACGAGCCGTGATTATGTATTTATGGGTATCCATCAATCACTTTCGCTCTCCCGATTGCCGCGGATATCGGCCTTTAGCCTGCCGGATTAAAGTCGTATCGATTTCTCGTCGTTCTATTCGCCGTGTGTGCTCGATGAGACGATTTTTAGTTCTTTTTTTTTCCTCTTCTCCCTCCCGCCTCTCTCTCTCTCTCTCTCCTCTCTCGCACACTTTTTTTTTGTATTTCGGTCGCCTCTCAGCGGGACGAGGAATCTTTTTGGTAACGGTACATTAGCCGGCTCGAGGAAAACGAAATGTGCCTCGCGTGCGATTCGCCCGGATCGAAAGTTGCCGGCTGGAATTTCTGTTTGTCACTTTTCGCGGCGGGATTCGAACGCGGCCGCAGGAAAGTAGTTAGATATTTTCTATTTCGGTGCTCCGTGAATTATTGCCGCCAGGGTATTTGCGTCCTTGGAGCGTATTTCGAGAGTCCTTGGAATTTTCCGTCGAGAGGTAACCCCGGTTCTCGGAAGACCGCGAACTTGCGGTTTTTCTTCTTGAATTTTAAAGGTACGCATACATGTTTTGCTTTAGTTGCCGGCTCGAGCTGAACGTCGCATAAGTGTCGTGCGATCAACTTTCAGTTCTTCTGCAACCTCCCGTGGTGTTTCTCGTATATCTGTTCCTGGTTCATCTTTGAGATTTTTACCTCTGTCAATTTTTGAAACCACCGTCGAGTTGTATGGTTATTAATAATCCCCTGACCGAACGCATTGTTAACGTCACGAGCAGTAGAACTCGTGTAATAAGATAGCACGAATTTTCACTTTGACAGGAGCCATGACAGTTGCGATAAAAGACCGAATATAAATCGATAAACGAAGCCTACATTTTAATATAATTAGTGTAACCAGGTAGAACGTCGTTTCAGAAAAATCCGAGAAATTTAAACCGATGAAAGACGCAATTATTTTTTCACTAACGTAATACCTCGTTTTTCTCGCCGCTTAACGATCTATTCGCGATACCGTTCCTCAAGTTCTTCGGTGACCAAGGAAACAAATAGTTAAATGTTCTAACCGTTCTGACAGTATCTCCCGCGTTATAAATAATGTAGAACTCCTGTCGACTGCTCGAAATAGTCTGCGAGACGTAAATTTTGTACTTTGTGTCGCATAGTAAAAGTAATATTCAATTTTTAGAGGAGGTCGTAAATTTATAGCAGGCGGAGTTCCATCTATACTCGACAAATTATGAAAAAAATAATAGCGCTCCCTAAAAACTACTTCTCTTCAAGCCTGTCAAATCGTGCCAGACCTTCGGTCTTCGAATCGCAATCGTCTTGCAGTAAGTTTCACCTGCAAGAAGTCTCCCCAGTTCCTGCATCGATAAAACTTCGGAGATTAGCACGACGCAATAAATTTGCACAATTTTATGAACACGGAGCAACTTGTCAGTGCAGCCTGATTAACACAGAAACTACTGTACCTATCTCGGATCTGCCATCGAAACGTTACTTCCATCGTCAAATAATACTCGGAAAGTTCCCTGTCAGCCGCCATTACGAATTACGAGTGTCATTCCCCGTCTGCACATCCTTTCGTTTATTTACTCACGTTTCAACGGGATAAAACAATTTTCTTCGGATCACTATAATTATGGTGCTCCACAGTGTTATTATAGTATTGTAGTACTATTAATTTCTTATTCTGCGTTCTCATCGGTAGATCTGACAACTATCTATCTTCTTTAATCGCTTGATCTTCATCGAAATCCAACCGCTGCACATATTTTACAATACAGTTGTTGAAAAGCTGGGGGCTGGTCGAGGCGGCTAGCTGTTTTTGTGTTTCTTTTTGCAGTGTTTTGAGGAGTGTTGCACAAAAACTTTAAGGATTTCATATGATCGAAATGAGTAGGCGCAATTTAAAGCGGTAGGTAGACTAAAAGGGTTTCAGTTTATAAAAATCAATAAAGAAATTTCTATTCGTATTGTAAGTAGACTGTGGATAAGTATGCAAAATAAGTTTGCTTCGGTTACACCGAACAGAAACAGAAAATTCTTCGTTCCTCTAATAATTTTATATAAACCGCGACTGACACGTTGATGCTGTTAAATTCGTTAAATCCGTCTAATTACGAGCAACGTGATCTCAGCGTGGCCTGGATATTTGTTTCAATCGCGTCTCGAAAAATCTACAGAGATTGGTAGCTTGCGAATCTTATGCACTTATGAAGAAAATGAGAGGTAATTTAAAACAGTAAAGGAATTCGTGGAATCTAAAAATACTGTTATAATATTTTCAACCTATTAAACATGTTAAAAAGAAAATGTCTATGTCGCTTCAGTTTGCTGCAGTTCAGGCCGAGCATTTTTATTTTGCTTATTAGTAATAATAGGAGAAGCTGGTGTTTTCTTTGAATTTTATCATACACGGTGTGTCTAGGTAGTTGCTAGCGAAAATTTGATCCATGAATTAACCCTCCGTATGCTATGCCGGAGTCATTCGTGACCCGTTGAAATAAGAAAATCGCTATCCCCTCTTCTTCATCCGAAATACGACGAAAGCTGGTCCCGAGCCATCGCCTTGTATCGAAAGAGAACTGTAGTGAAATATTGACGTGGGTCAGAAATGACCCACAGACCTAGAACTCGCAGGAGTCCGTGGGTTAACACGAGCAAGCTGCGTAAAAATACCGGAATTAACTTTCTGCGCAACCTTGGCTTTCAACCGCCTCCTAAACATAGTTCATAGTGAAACCTAATATTAAAGCCTGTATGTATATTCAATCCTTCCTCGAAGATTGTGCATTTAATAATATCTTATGTAATATTGTACCTACGCACCTGTGAAGCTAAACAGACCCGCATAGGGGTTTGAGGGGATTAATACGATAAATAAAAAAAGGAAAATATCCGGAAGACGTGGAAGCTAGGGTGTTCGTATATCGGCGAATCTTGGCGCGATTCGTGCTCCAAAATCGACGTGGTCGTTCGAAAAAGAGAGTACGATGCATCGGGGGCCGGTGCACGATGCGTCCTCGAGATAGGCGAGGCACATGGCGCGGTCCCGGTGCATGCGTGTACGTCGCAGTGTTTTCGAAATGTCGACATCAATCAGAAAGTAACGAACAGTCACCGGGGCTCTGTCCTCGTCCTCCTCCCTTCTTCTCTATCCACCCCTCTCCCAGCTTCTTTCGCCGTTCCGGAATCCCAGCCATGTTTCTGCGAGGCTCCGAGGACGACCTTAGGCTGCATTCGCGACTGGTTCTCCACGCATAAATTTCCCCAGACCATCGATTAATAATCAATTATCCCGGGTTTCATATTAATACGAACAAAGTGCCCGGCAGCGTTCCCTTGAACCGAAATCCGCGCGTCGTTTCCCGATAATCGAACCGATCCGACGCGTTTTCATTTCCTTCTTCGCGATTATTATCGACGCTTCGTTTTTACCTTGACGGCCAATCACCGATGACTCACGGATCCGCTTGAGCAAGATCGACGGATTCGATCGGCGGAATTAGCGGTGATTGTGGGAACGGTGCACGGATCGTCGAAAAAAGTCGGGAAATTTGCTTACCTATCCACTCGTGTTTTTGTCTCTTGCGATCGATGTGATAAATAATTCGAGAATTGTTCGGATATGTAAAACAATTTGACAGCGTTACGGCTGATAGTAGTGTTCAACTTGTACGTGTAGTAACTAGACTGCGTTATCTTCATGCAATATAAAAATTGTCCAAGTCGATTGAAGGAAAATGAAGGTTGACGAAATTGTGTTTTCCCTTTTAATCGTCTTAAAAAGTTAAATAGGGTAATTCCGGTAATTCGAACTTTTCTAAACAACATATTAATATATTATAAGTTTTACTCATATAACTTTATATATTTTTAAAGAGATTTAAATAAATAATTAAACTATGCCTGCCGTCTATACTTTCAATCATTTTCAATAAAATTTTCAATGAAATCTCTCCCGGAATTACCGTATAATGTAATCTTTTCAATTTTGTATGTCATCTATGCATCTTTGTCATAAAAGCATAAAATGCACAGCCTAATAATGCTGGATTTTTTGCGCACGTAGTCAGCAGTTAACACGATACCTAAATTTTGAGTCTAGCAAAATTTTCAATAAGGTTTAACAACATTATTAGTCGACTCGAGATCGTATTCGATTTTATTCCATTTCAGTCGCTGTACATCCGTTCATAAGATTTTCCTGAATCTACATAGTAATACACGTCCTACTAATGATCTAATTTCCTGCAACCTTGCGATCTTTATACTATGAACTCTGATTATGAATAAATTTCGCGTTAGCGCGTACATGAAATCGTAATGAAACCCCGATCGACATTTTGCTCGTGAAAGAAACTGCTGTATTAATTCTTCATGTAATTGATGTTTCGTAAGTTCATTGAATTTAGATTGAAACGAATAGGTTTGAATAATATAGTAAAGATCGTGGTATAAATATTCATGGGACGTTCGCATACATCCTTTAATCCTGACAGGCAATTCGTTTCGGAAAAATTTAATTGTTAATCGATACAACGGGGATCCCGAGATTTTTAACTTACCTTCAATATTGTGGAGTACTTTAACATATTTCCATCTCTATAAACTAGGTTTCAGTCCACCATTATCACAAAGGAGACCCATTATTACCATAAATATTCATTATTTATACTCAACAATGTTTAACACCGGAATTACCGGACAGCATCTGATTTTTTCTTTCATAGTTATTGAAATTACAAATATGTATGCTCTTTGAGATTCCATACTCAAGCAAATATTATATAAATCTGTGGGCATAATGAATTTTGTAAATCAATCGTACAAAAAATTCGTTCTTCTGACGGGAGACGTATTTCTTCGTTCAGTGAATTTACGAAATGATTAGATTACGTTGCGATTGGAGGTGACTTGTTGGTTCGCCATTGAAATTCCTATTGCTGATCTGTTTAAAGATCGTTAGCAACGAACCGTAGACTTCCAACAATTATGAAACAAATTGATATTTGAGATTTGTGTGCGAACCGAGCACTGAGCCTGGCTCGGAAGGGTTTCGCCGTCGGCGACGCGTCGATCCTCGATTTGATCCTGCCCGTCCTCGTCGCCATCTTGGCCGCGCTGTCGGCGAATATTTGCCGATTTCTACATACTTCCTGGCTATGGGCGGAGGTATTGATCGAGAAAGGGAATCCGCGTCTTCCGCCCCCCTTTCCCGGCTTTCTTCGGCCAGTGATTTATATCGGGGGGCGTTTAAGCGCACTCGCCTCGCCTCGCCTTGACCTATCCGCTTGTAAACGAGCCGCGCGGTTTCTCGGTCTCGAGGATCCCTCTCGATCGATCGTTCGTTGATTCGCGCGTCGCGGATTTCGCCCCGGCCACGGAACGAACCCGGCGAACGAATTCTTGTCCGTCGTGTTCCGCCTTTAATTGCGTTATGAATATTTCATCGTGGTCGTGCGCAGCTGCACTTCGCGCAATTTATTCCGGCCGATTTGTCGCCGACGAAATTCAGCGTACGGGAATCCCGGCAAATTTTTAACTAATTTTTCGAACGATTTTTCTCGTCACGGTCCCACGACGATTCATCCGGAATAATGCTCTCTTCCTCTCTCTCTCTCGTCTCCGCGATCAGGGAACGCCATTGCTCCGCTGGGATCTCCCAGCCTTAATGTCGCCCCGTATCCTTCGATCTCTCCCGTTTCAGATATGCTGCTCGATCGATCGGTGATATCTTCATAGATCCGCCGCGCGCCGTCGTGAATTATTAGACGCGTCCACGGGTTCCACGAACCTTCTTGCAGACGGAATTTCATTCCCCAATGTTTTCATCTTGTGCAACGTTTCTTCTGGCTTTCCTTCGAACTTATTATCCACTGTACAATGCAGAAGACCTCCTAACAGCTTCGGCAGTGTAGGCATTGTTGGCGCGCAGTGTGGCGTCCGTCATACTGATCCAAACAAGAAAAGTGAGGAATTTCTTTAACGTTAAATACTTTATGCTTGCTGCGATTCAATCTACTATTTTGGAAAGAAGAACATGAAAAGTTAGATGGGTTGCATGGGGAGTTTTAAGGTGGAGAAAAATTTACCATTTCGGCTGGTTAGTTAAGTTTATATTGTTTAAGAAAACGTTATAAATCCAATATACATTTCGGGGTCAATCCCTAAAGAAATATGTAAAGGAAGGAATGAGTTTCGTTCGAAGTTGGTTAATTTGTTGCTAGCTTTTAGTTATAATGCACACTAGTTTAATATATTATGCAATAAATAATACGGTGAATTGCAAAATAAAACACTTGTACTTTAAGACTATTTACACTCCAAAAAGATCTAGAAAATTCTTAGAATTCTAGATCTAAATTCTTTTCTAATATATCCAATAGTTATTCTAAATAAAATTCTTAAAAATCGCTTGTTTTCGCTGCTGTTACGCGAGAAGCACCCCTCAACACTAGAACTACCGGATGAGTCAAAATTACTTGTTCCAGATTTTTCTTTTAGAAATAATGAGATTATAAATATGTTTTCATGAGAACATTTTTTAATGAACTTAAACAAAATTGGTACGAAATCTAAACAAATGCAATTTTGTTGTTACTATAAGGCAATGTACGCCAGTTGCATTTACTGTTTGGTAGTTGTAGTGGTAATCAAATAGTTACACTAATCACGGGAAGACTGTGCCTTGATGCCCGTTCAAGCTTTATCCAATTTCTCGTATTCTGGCAGCTCACTGTCAACAAAGAAGATTTTTCGAACAGAACAATTGCTGGATTCAGCCATTCGGCAATTAGCATCGATTCTTTTTACTTCACATTTCGAATGTCTCATTTTGTAATAGTAACATGAGTCACGGGATGGCACAGGGGCAAGGGGAGCGAAGTTCACCGTCACGCGATGCGATACACCTGAAGTAGTAGTGGTAATCTTCTCAGCGAATAGCGAGAATGCTTGCGACTCAACTGTGTTGCTGACCAATCGGACGGTTTCTTTGCGAATTCCTTTCGGGACATCGACAATACTTTCGTAATCGTCGATTTCAAATTCATTTTAATGTGCACGTGAAAACGCAAATGTTTGGCTAGAGCCAAATACGAATCATGTACAAATAGCTTCTTTTGTGCTTATAAAATCAATCCAACAAGGACGAACAATCCAACAATCCTTCGAAGACGAGCGTCGACGAAATTATGGGTGTGCGCCAACTTCCTGGAATTGTAAATGTACAATTAAATTTCTAATTCAATATTAGAAGATATTAGTACATACTATTTGTTTCCCCCATTATACTCTAGTTCTTCGAGAACAATATTCTCAGTATTTTAAGAAATCCTGGTTTGCAAGGGGTTAATGCAATTTCACAAATTAGGGTAGCTTGAAAGGTAACGGAGAGTTTAACCCCCTGCAGTATGATTTATTTCAGGGCCACAGTGATTCTTTGTCGTTCATAATTTCCTAGCAGAAGAAGCAAGTTCATGTTCATTGTATGCCCATGCATTCTCCAATGCATCGACAACAACAAAGTATTTATTTTATTTCGATTCTAAGTCAATGAATAACATTTAGTGGATTCCGTTCGGAACGAGTTTGACTCGATATCATAGTGCAAGAGGTTACAGTGTAGAGCCATCGAGCTACAGCAAGAACAGCCTACAAGAATAGAGCAGTCTAAGTATAACAATAGGGGTAGGTTTTCTTTCGTTCGATTCGCAAATATCATAGATAGATATCATAGCTCAGGGGATCTGCGTTGATTAGCAAAGGGAATGTCGGACATCATTGTCGCAATGAAATCGGAGACACTTATGCAGAACGATGGAAATTGGGAGAGTCAGGGAGGAATGGATCTCTCTCTCTCTCTCTCTCTCTCTCTCTCTCTCTCTCTCTCGCTTTTTCGCTATGTCACCTCGGTTAGCGGTCGTAATTAAAGATTCTCGATTGCCCTGCACACCGCGTTCCCGTTCATTTCGCGAAAGCCACACGCGTGTCGCCACCAATTCGTTCTCTCTCTCTCTCTCTCTCTCTCTCTCTCTCTCTCTCTCTTTTCGTTTTTACCCGTTCCTGTACGAGCGTGACGTTTTTTTTTCTT
The DNA here is from genome assembly GCA_028454255.1 of Halictus ligatus. Classification (NCBI taxonomy): domain Eukaryota; kingdom Metazoa; phylum Arthropoda; class Insecta; order Hymenoptera; family Halictidae; genus Halictus; species Halictus ligatus. The sequence continues at coordinate 6,237,328 of CM052133.1, forward strand.
TCGCTGTTTCCATGACAAAATTACTGGCTCTCGGGCCCGACGGTCGAGCGGCGTAATTAGCGATAATAATCGGCGTGCTTTCGTTTCCGTGGCGCACCGTGACAAGGTACAAGATGCGACGAGTCAGGAAAATCATTGGCTTCCCGATCGATCCGTGCCGCCTCGATCCGTCGAGCCTTCCATCTCGGCTGTCGATACGCCGAGGAATTTGTCCGTTCACATTCCGCGTCTACGTCGAAATTTGCATTTCCCCTGTGTATTAACTTCGTCGGCGAAGTTTAACTGCGCCCCGCCATGGTGCCGCAATTAACCTCAATCATCCTGCGGGTTTCGTTTCGTGCGACTTTATTTCCCCGATCGATCACGATCCTCCGCTCGTTAAATCACGATCGAGTCCTCTCAGCGACGCGCTAAACGCTCTACCCATTCGACTTAATACATAAAAACTACGATAGCTATTCTTACTATCGGTGTAGCGTATAATAGTATAAGTGCTAAACAGTTGCTTAGCAATCTTCTTTTACACGATAACTCTGAACGAAATTAAAAGATTACATTAATGGAGGTGAATTATTGTTTTACGATTGAAGTTGCTGTTGCTGTTGAAGCATTTGTGGAAAATGTCTTAGACGTAGGTAGATACACGGTAAATAATTTATTAATAGCGGAGACGCTATATTTTCAAAAGCAAGTTTCTATAACCTGGACACTCCAGTAGAACCTCGGACGTTGCTCGAAACAGGACCAAAAATGCGTACAGAAATTGAGGCACAGTTATGAATGACTGAATTGAAATCATAGTAATTTGTACGGTCCATCTTCTTTTGTTTCTACGTAGCCACCGCAATCCACAACCCCGGTTCCACAGGTTCAAATACCTTGTGGGAGTCGTTACTATTCAACGAATAAAGATTCCGTGCTATAAACGAGGTTGCAACCAGCGAGGTTCTACTGTATTATCTTTCAATTTACTTGCAGTACATAGCATTACCTTGGCAGTCAGGTTCTTGCGAGCATCTTCCTCTTTCTTCCTGAAGGTCGAGAACCAAAGACCGCTAAACCGGCCGAGTCATCAGTTTCGTCCAAACGAGATTCATCTTCGGGACAGAATCCGTGTCCGGTCGTGCTAAGAACGTTTCCTCTCGTGAAAAAGAAAAATCAAGATTCCCCGATTCGTCCCCGACGTATCTGTCCGGCGTTGAATCGTCTGTGGAAACAAAGCCCGCTTATTTTCGCGCGAGAGCCATTCTATGCGCGCTCGGAGCAAGGACGGTGACGTCTATTTTTACTATCTAAATAACCGCGGAATCGATGGTGGCTAGGATAACCGGTGAGAAACCGGCGACACTATCCCAAGCGAACGCGCGACTCGGAACAAAGGTGTCGTGCGTGCGCGCGCGCGCGCGCGCTGCCTTTGGGTATCGGAGACATTGTTCGTCCGGCGGGTGTCTTAATCGACGGGGGGACCTGCCGCGATTATCGCGCTCCAGGAGCCTATAGCGCGCGCAGTGGCCTCTTCCCTCGAACAATAATTCAGAGCTACACTTGCGCGATCGCCACGCAAAGAAAAGGAAAATATCACCGCAAAACAGGCATGAGCAATGAGCGCGTTTCGCCGGAGGCGGACGACTCCTCGGGGCGAGTGACGTCACGGAAAGGGATGGAGATATGCATAAGAGAGAACATCTCTCCCTCTCTCTCTTTCTTCGCATAGAGTGCCTTGGCACGATGCACAATCATTGTTCAAACAGCACACAGCTAATTAACACTAGAACGACGGGAGCAGTCAAACTGACTGCTTCCTAATTTTTTCTTTTATGATTACTGAAATTGTAAAAATGTTTTCATCGGAAATTGTTTAACGAGTATGAAGTCTGAATGGGCACAGTCTTGTCACTGTGACAAAGCAATATACGTCAATCGCATTTATTGCTCCGTCGCTCTAGTGTTAAAAATCGTATGAGAGCATTTTCCTATTGTAATGTTCGTCTTTTTGTAGGAATTCTTTGTAATTTAGATAGCGAGAGAATTTTGATAAGTATTTGGCGGTTGGTTGAAAATCAGGCGTCGAATGTAGAATCATGTGGAATCATCCCCTGCACGGATACACAATGGGACACCCTGTATACAAAAGCTATCGGTGCCGATTTGGCATTTACGTTTTCATAAAGGGATTAAATCGGTTTGCGGCAGCTTTCGCGCCGGCTTCCGGGGTCGATGGGTCGTGGAAAGGGTTAAGGGATCACGGACCGACGGTTTTGACTAATTTCGGTTGTTTCTGGTTGCAGTACGACGATGGCGGGCTGCACGGGGGTTACCTCGAGGGCGGAGGTGGCGGAGGCGGCGCAGGACTGTACGATCCGCACGGGAGTGCCCGAGGGGTGCCGGGCCTCCATCACAGTCCACACCTTGGGGGTATGGGACCAGCAGCACACCCGCAGTACCCACCACCCCCGCCGCAGCCACCCCAACACGTTCTCGCGGCCGCGGCAGCGGCTGCTGCGTCCGCGGTGCCCGACGTACACAAACGCGACAAGGACGCGATCTATGGGTAAGTTCACTTCTACCAGCTCAAATCACAATACAGCAGCACAATTAACGCGTTGACTGCCATGTCACCCACATGTGGGTGACGGAATGATTTTCCCAGGTTTTAAAATGAATTTTCACTATAATATATTCATTGTACCAAATTTGATTATGACCTGTAAAATTCAAGAAACTTGGAGGACTACTCAATATCATACATTTAATTTTTTTTAATTTTTATTTCATTAAATAACTTACTTTGATTTTATGGAATTTTTGAGGTTTCTAGTGTGGCAGCCAAAGTGTTAAAGAGAGTTTGCTCCTTTTGGATCCCTTCGATTTTGAAACTTTTCTAGTATTAAATCGTTGTTCAACCTGGAGCCTCGCGAGAAAGTTAGGGAGATCCACTGAATTTCGTTAATTCGCGAGGTGGTCGAGAGATGCTCTAGGAATGCCTTCCTTAGTGGGAGATTCGGTAGAATGGACGGTATTTGTTCAAGAAAGTTGAGATTTTTATGAAATAGCTCGATTGAGCAGTCTAACTATATTCTCAACAACAAATATTACAAAATAACGCACGAACGATTTTCGCCCTCGCGATAACAAAGCGGTACACGCACGCGATTGCTACGCAAAATCAAATAGCGAACTGCAAGTGCTACGAAAATCTGTATTGGAATCGAAAGTGACGGAGAAACAACACAGAAAGCACGAAATCGAAAATAACCGGAAGCTGAATTATATGTCTCGCTTGGCCTAACGCGTGCGGTTCGATCTACGTCTAATACACGACTCACCTCCGCGGTAACGCGCGAGCACACGCATCGCCGGCGAAGTGACGTCACATGTCACCGGTACGGCTACCGAATTTGTCTGTTTTTCAAATTCAAAACGTCTCAAACGACAGAACGTGCCCGGAGCACACCAAACAAACAGTTTACAGATCTCCAAGGATTCCGTGTCAAACCCGTTACGGCCGTGTCCTACAACTACATACACAGTGTGTTTAACAATCGTAAATTCTATTAAGTCGTGAATCTCTGCAAATTTTGAGGTTTAATTGGCAATTAGTTTTCGAGATATCATATGATAAAGTTCGTTAACCCTTGAACCCCTTTTAAGGCCATTTCAGTAACCTTTTTTTAGTTTTTAGGTATTGTTGTAGATGTGTTACATATATCTTCGTTTGGTACCTGTATCTCATAATATTGACTATATACAGTGTTTACTCTATATATGTCCCAAATGCCTAGCCGATAAAAATCCCAGAACTATTCCCCATTGTCGCAGGGTATACTCCTGGCCGATATATGTCCCTGACTATACCCGTGTTTTGGACATATATCGAGTATCACATAACTGTTATAATATGGCTGCAACGGCCAACAGTTTGAACACTGCTTGCACATGTACAATAATAGTCCGATTTTCCCTTTATCAAGGAGTATAAAATTATAATGTTAGTTTCCGGTATCTGCTTTCACCAATAATGTACTTTTCTTTTGGATGAACTTTCTTAATGGATGAACTATCTTAATGAACATGCAAGAAATGGATAGTTGAGATGGTTCTGATTAAAATAAGTCCAAGCACGATGTAAATCGAAATATTTCTATCGATTTTACTACGTAATTAATACACAGATTGCTCCGCATTGAATCGTTAAAATTACTTCGATTTACCTCGTGTTTGGACACATTTTAATCAGAACAATCTCAGACATCCATTGACGCTACAATTATAAAGGTTAGACGGCAATTACTGAGAGTGTAATCTTCCTTATTTTTCATTCAAGAACATAACATCAGAACAAGCGACATAACTTCTTTGCACCGATTGAATTCTGAAGATAAACGAATGAGATTTCATGATCAGACTCATGAATGAATCATGAGTGTTTCTGCAATATTTTCATAGCGATATCGTTTTTCGTGTTGTGTCACTTTTCCATCGGGGTGTCCGATGTCGTCGATCGATAATAGATTAACTTGTGCATAAACAACTAGTCTCCGCACCGTACACCATCCTCTTCCGTTCGGTGTTCATGTGTTTTTCTTCAACTTATTATAAAATTATATGTCTCGAACGCATAGTATAATAAACGTGCCTAGCGTGTACGGCGAGGTGACACGCGTGGCCTGAATGGGAAAGTTGCGCGTGTGTCTACGTATGAACACGAAAATCGGTAGTCGTTGTAAAAACTATTGGACAAGCCCTGGACATTGGACATACATTCAAATATAGAATATCGAGAAGAATTTCAATTGCTAATACACACTCGAAGATACAAGAAACAGTGGAAAACAGTATTACCGGTGATATCTAATAGTCTGCATAATACGCCTGAACGTATAATCGCGTTCGGTTAGCATATTAGTTGTTCATTTCGCTCGAGCTCGGCGGACTAAGAAAGGGAAGCGTTGCGGTGTGTATAATCGGTCGTAGAATCAGAGAATCAGAAAATAAAAATAACGCCATAAAAAGGCGGCCTCGCACGCAAAGAAACTCAACCGAGCAGATCGCAACAAACCCCATCGCAATAAAAGTCGGTCTCTAAAATCAAAACAAGATAAAACGGCGTTATCACGGCGCGGGGGAGGGACGGGGATCAATTACACACCGAACAATCCTTCAATGTTGCTGTTAATACGGCTGTTCTTCTATCTTCCCGTTAATCTGGCCGTAACTCCGGGTCGCGGAATGCGGCGTAACAATGGGGGTTTGATAAATCCTAATGGCCGCGTGATTTACATGAAAATTCATGACGCGTTGCGAGCGTTATTTCTTTATTCGCATTGGTCGCGCTTCACTCGGAACGATAGCTGAACAGCGCTGCGCACCGTTCTCGTTGATATTCGACTATGAGAACTTTTTCCAAAGTTTCGCGTCGTCCAGGAAAACTTCAAGGACGCGAATAATTCGTCGTGACGCACCCGTCGTCGAATTCGGATGATTTACCTACCCTATGTTATTCGTTATTCATTCCATTCATTTCTCGTCGCAGCGGGCCAGAATCGCAAGAAGCGAGAGAAAATTCGTTAATTATACATCAATAATTACAAACAGAATGATTTTAGAGACTTTTTAGGATCGTAGAATCTATTTCTGGTGTTACTTATTTGCTGGAACGAGACTGTCCTTATAAAACTACACCCATAAACGGGGGATCAATTTAGGGAACCGAAGATTTTCTAGTTGATTGCTGATACAGTGATTTCTCTATATATGTCGGTAAGGCCTGGATGATAAACGGCGCGGAGTTATCCCCACTACCACGGTGTATACGCCTTGAGGGGCCGCAAAGCTCGAGAGGCCTCGGATGTCGAAGAGTGTAAACATGACACAGCTTAGGTATGTCTCCTGGACGATACACGACGCTGGCAAGACCCGTGTTGTTGACATATATCGAGAATTCACTGTCGTTAGCAAATTCTAGTCCAAGCTAAAGAATATCGAATATTATTTTAAGTGACACAGCGAATTACAACTTTACTAAGGGGTGAAAATATAAAAATATTTTTTTTTAGAAACAGATATATGACCGTACTATAAAAATTCATTCATACACATCAATACTGAAGTAGATTGGCTTTAAGAGATTCCAACTTGATTATTATTTAACCCCAGAGTGGTCGACCGACAGACCGACTTTAGTTACTCATAACCGGAGGAGAGATTGTTTATTCATGAATATGTAATAATTTCCATTATTGTACTTCTGTTCCTTCTGAATTAAAATCAACGCATTATATGTGTCTTGTTATTTGAACCCAGTGACGTTTTTAGTGAGAAATAAGCGCGATCACTGTAGGTTTAACAAACGAGATCGGATGTAAGTCTGCCTCCTTTCGCGTCTATTTCAATAAGGATTAGCGTACGAAAAGACCCAGTTTTTAACCTGTATCGTGACAAGACATTGTTTGAACGAATTCCAGCTATCTTGAAGAGCCGAGTGCGCGTCGTCGGACATCGCGGACCGTTCGTTTTCACTTGGACGCGGCCGTGCGCGCAGCTTTCGATCTTTCGCCGCGCGACGACCAGTTTTCTTTCGCGTCACGAAGCCGCTTTTTACTGCGCGGCCAGCGGAATAACATTATCGCGGAGGTTAACGTGGTCGATAATCGACACGTTTTCCACCGGCCACGGTTTTGCATTCCATATGAATAATCGCGGCTGGCGTTTACGACGCGAAATTTACTTTTAAAGACGCACACGTCGCTGCTTCTTTTTCTCCTCCTCCGTGCCGGAACACCGAGCCTTTTTACCGCGATACCGCGCCGATATTCTTAGCAACCGGCGTTCCGATTCTCCGGCTCGATCGCTCTTTGAAAATGCCTGAACCGTCCGCCACGTGGCACAGTGGAACCTAATCGTCAAAACGTGGCCGCGAAGTGAAAATTGTATTTTCTGTCCGGGCCTGTGCTCCTTGGCTTATTGGGTACTCGGTTTATCACTCTAAGGAAAACCGAGGTGAAACGGTCTTATCATTTATACCTGCGAAATGACGAGATTACAAGTATTGCCTTCATTCGTCACGCGGGTGTCGTCGCGTGAACAACGTTGTTGTTGTGCTGTCAGTGCAAAACGCATAACTTCGAAGAAGCTGAATTTATCGCAATTCTACAAAATGGATGATGTTTCAGCAAATAAATAGGACGTTTATATGTGCATATCAGAAACTGTTAATAATTGCGTTGTACAATTATGGAATTGGTCGTGGAGAAGAATACATTAACATTACAAAATGTTCCACTAATAGTCTCCTGTAGGTTTGTAGGTAATACTCTTATCTTTGAATATAGCATTTTTTCTAATAAAGCGAGTTTTCTCGAAAATAGTAAGATACGAAAAACTTGTCCAAATAAATATTGTATGGTCTTAGTAGTAGCTTCAACGCATTTTCTAAATCGTTACACACAGGTCATGTGAAGGTGAAATTTCCTTTTCTGCAGGAAGTCATATTTTTTAGTGAATTATATGGTTCAACATTTATATATCCAAATACTTGTTCTAATTTTTAATTTACTATGATCATTGATTTTGACATGATATTCGTATTCACTGACCCAAGAAAGTATGGAATCCAATAATTTTTCGAGGTGCGCATTCGCCGTATTAAATCCACCATTTAGTTTTTTTTTAAATTTTGATCTCGGATTCATACTCGGCGGCCTGAAAAGTGTGGGAATACTAATTTTCAAAGAAATCCAACAATTTTTCGAATCGCTCATCCGCCAAATGTTTTGATCATTTGGTTCCCAATCGTTGTGGCGTGTGACGGTCGTGTTTCGCTGTTCCATTGAATATGAAATTCTTGTTTACGGTATCTAAACACGCACGCCTACGCCGATATTTGACAGTGGCGTTCCGTTCGTGCACTTATGCAGTAACAACCAGGATATGTATACATGTTCTTGGACATGCAACTTTCTGTTCGGTAGCGTAAACATTATCGAAACTTTATTCGAGAACAAAGGTTTTCAGCATGTATCCGCTTCCATAACTCATATATCGTGTGCGTCCAGTGTAACTATCGTGACGTTTAACAGCCAGGAGATTAAACGTTCGTGTACGTTCGATTATCGGGACCGTTCGAGCCGCGCGAAGCACTCGAACGAAGATGACCAAGGCCGTTGGCATTGTAATCATCTCGAACCGACTACACGCTATCCGTACACAGAGTCTCTAGCCTATTTAACGTCTCGAAAACATTAAATCCCCGTATACTCAGCGGGGCAGATAAGGTTCACGCGTGAAGTGCGCCCGGGATCCTCCAATTATTCGGAGCAGCGTTTCAAGTTCGGTCTTATCGATAATCCGGACATCGATTACGGTATCGCCGGTCGATCTCCATGGGCGTACGATCCTGCCGGAGGAAAGATCGACGTCTCCCGGAGACGTCCGGTGGATCGGTGCCGCCTCGTGGCACGCTTCGTCCGCCGGGGCAGAAACTCGTCAATTGGCCGTTTTACGAAGCGGCTTCGACCGTGTTCCCGTGTGATTTATAACCGCGAGATGGCCCGATTTCTGGTACACACATCCTAGAACGGGAGCCTCATTATTTCGCGCACCCTGTAATTTGTCCACTCGTCGTGTGCCCCGGCCGAACCCGGAGCGGATTCCAGCACTTTCTCGGAACAGGGCTCCCCGCGCAGAAGAAAGAGAGAGAAAGAGTGAGATGCTGAGAGGAGAGGCGGGGGGCCGTTCCGAGGCGGCGTTTAGCCCCGTGCCCGTTCATTTCGTTCGCAGTTGATAAACTCGTGTTTACAGACCGATCGTGTACGCTCTCGCTCTCGTCCCCGCGCCGCTTCGCGCCGCGGCCGATTGAGTCGTCCAGGTGAAATCGAGACCCGTCGTCGTTTTCCTCGCGAGTCCGCCGTCGAACTGGGTCCCTCGAACGGGGACCTCGCGTTGATTTATCCGGCTAGTCCCCGACGATTGATGGCCCGAGCCCGCGAATGGTAATGCGCCTTATTCTGTCGCTTTCCAGTTGGAAAATCGGCGGAATATTCTCCACGGCGTCGGAATCGGAATCGGTATCGGCACCGTGCCGTGTCTCGATCCCGTTCCCTTGGAGCTAGAAGCGACCGTGTAATTGTGACACGGAATGAGTTGTACTACGCTCGACTTTTTCTACTTCATAATTATTCCAGTTTCTTTTCTATCCTACTTTTTTGCGCTCCCCGTCCACTCCGGTGAATTGAACAACACTTTTATGGGATTTCATTAGAGTTCCATCGGAAAACGGTGGTTCTTCCCGGTGATGGACAGGTGCGGTGGTGTTCGTTGAAGGGTGGTTGGTCTAGTCCGACAAATCGACCATTTTTACTGGAGAATTGCTGATACGGCGGAGCGCAGTCTCTACATTATTAACGGGTTGACGGTCACGTCACCCGTATAAGGGCGATGCAATTACGCGTTTGCTCGGATTTAAGAATTCATTTCCGCGCCGACTCGTCGGGCGTATCGCCGTGAAAAATCTCAGCCGTCACGGTCTTTGATTTTCTGAAATTTTCGCGGTCGATGTAATCCGGAGAACAGACACGTTATCTCGTTACTTGATACTCCTACGGTTGCTGTACTTTCACGTATTAAAAACTGCGCTGATTGCTCATCGAGTTTACCAGATTCAGCAAATTCCTGCTACAAAGTAGCAGTCAACGCAACGTCTAGATTATCTCGTGATTTTTCTAGATTTATCGCACAGACTTAGCACTCTCATTAGCATTTCGTATGCGACGTCGGTGCACAGCCATGGAACACGAAGATCTATTGCAGTCTCGCACACGAAGCGCATGTATCTATTTACTTTATCCTGCTCGACGATTAAAGTGGCTCCGGTGAGTGCAGTCGAAAGAAATCCGTAGGTGCACGGGGTTAACAAAATCCATTAAAAGCGCGCATTGCCGACGAAAAAATCGATTCTGCTCGCGAGACCAAAGAGAGCAAGAGCGATCGAGCGAGCCAGAGAAAGAGAGAGAGAGAAAGAGAAGATTGCTCGCAGCGATTCTTGCCGATTCCACGACCGCACGGAAGGGTTTTACGTAAGCCGACCGAAGCGGAGACGTAACAGGCAGGCGAATCTGCCAATCACGGGGACCTCGGTTCCTTATGCAAGGAGTATGATTGGCCGAGTCACTTATGGATTAGACGTCTTACGCAAATCTCTGTGCACGGACGCGGCGCTGAGCAGATCGGCGCGGAGCAGATGGGCGCAGCGAGCGGAGCCGTGCGTGTTGGAGCGATCGGAGCGGCGAGCCCGCGCCGGAAGTTCGATTCGAGCTTGTACACACGCGCACCACCGGAGGGGCTCGCGGCGCTCGTTTAATATTCTATTTTTCTGATCGGCGATAATTAGTGCATTAGAGTGACGTTTCAGCAGACGAGCGGGTAATGAATATTAATGCACTGTTTAATGGAATCGATTGGTCGAGCGCCGGTTCGATTACATCACGCAACGCCGGTCGCAGTCGGACAGCCCCCCGGGAAAACAGGATCTCGACGCGAGTTTTATTTGGCGGCCAACCGACACGCTCGCGTTTTCCCTTCGCGGGTAATTGAGACGGCTCGAGAAAGCCGTGGAATTCCTTCTTTTTTCTCCCCCCTCTTCTTTTTTTCGCCCGCAACTCGCGATCGGGAAAAGCGAACCGATTGCGGAATTCGAAGTGGGTTTATGGAAATACCGTGGAATTGATCGGAGCTCGATCGGACATTAATCACTTCCGTTTACATATTGCGAATAGAACTCGGAGATCCCGGTCGAAAAGTGAGGAGAGGGAGAGAGAGATTCGGAAAAAATGCAAAGATTTCAAGACCGACACGGTGAGAACGAACCGCTGTATTGCCGGCGGGATCGGTTTCACGCGGTTTTCGATAAATACGTACGTGTTATATCGCCAGTGATTCTCAGGCCGACACCTTTATCGGTTATTATCGGCGCCGCGCGTTCCCGTTGTTTTTATTCCAGCCGCGATAAAATTAACATGCGAAACCGATACGCGGGCCGGAGTTCGCTTTCACCGGGATCCGTGGCGTGGCCCGACGCGTTTCGGTATTTTAATTCAGCGCCGATGTTAATTAACGCCCGTGTTAATAAGTATTCCTTCCGACCACGGTGAAAAAACCAGCTGGGAAACAGAGAGGGGGGAGTCGCACGCGAGCGATCCGTCTTCTTTTTTTCGTTCGTGTGCAACGTCGATGATTAATATTGAACAATGCGCATTAATCGTGCCCGCCACGAACTGAACCGTCGCGCGACTTGCCCGCTTCGAGCACACGTCCGGATCATTTTCGTTTCGACGCCCGTGCGAAATGCCGATAATCCACTCTTGTCGTTGAATAATTCCGGACTGATTTACAACGGAACTTTCACTAGCCGCGAAACGGTTCGATCAATCGCTTCGATCTTTGGACGGTTATTCGTAGATGTGTATTTACTATCGCGGGCGAATCCACCATTCGCGTGTCAGTTATTGCAATTAGTCGTCTTCGTTACGGCCCCTATTGCCATCCTCGCTCGCGAATTTACGAGACGATCCGATAAACGCATGGCGCACTCGTTCTCTCGAAAGCATTCGTTTCAGTCGCCTGAATACCTGCTAAATGTTATGCATTATCATTCTTGTTAAGTGGTACTAGGCTATCAGTAAATATACATACATGCATACCTACTTAACTTTCAACCTCTCGGCGAAGAAATGCAATTGGTTTACAATTTAGTTATCTCAAGCCAGACATTTTTTTCATGCATTAATACATATTGTATAACTAGTTAATTCTACTAGTTTCCTTTTCACACTCCCCACTGTCCATTTCCTTTTTTCTTATTCCTTCAATGCATCTGAACCATTCCATTACGTCCTCCTTGCAGTATCTCTGTCTACCGGTAAATAATTTCCTGTTTCTTCTAATCGACCGTAAGCATACCGATGATTTCACGGTTGCGAAGAGCGTCTTCGAACAGAGGAAGGACAACCATCGAGGAATTCGCGTCGGTTCTTGAATCGCATGTGTTAAATCGCCGATAGCCACGAATAAAAAGGGTCGGTAAGGGCGGAGGGGTTGGAGGGGCGTCGAGTCGAGGGCGGAAACCGCAAAACCGCAAACGTTCTCCGCTCCGCGTCCATCGGACAATCATATCATTACCTTCTGCGGTCCCGTCATTCTGACACCTCGTTTCGACCCGTCATTTGTCATCGACGTTGCACTTTGCTGCACCGCGACCGCTTAAGGAACGTGCACTTAAAGCGCGCACCATTCACGACCATTCATACCGGCACCGTAATCTGGCGGTTTTCCTGATTGCGCGGGAAACCGACCGCAACGACGGCCCGCGGGCCGCGTCCACCTTCGAATTCGCTCGACTATCGAAAAGGAACCCCAAATTCCTCGCGATTCTCAAAATTCCCTAAACGCATTTCGATGCGCACACGACTGCAAATTGTGCGACGTGTCTCGTTCCAAGTTCAACCGGCGATGACGAGTTAATTCGTCGTTCGAGCACGCTGTCCACCCTTCGAATTTCCTTCCTGACATTTCGTCCTCGAAAATGTTACGGAAGAGAAAAAAATTCTCGGAGAGACGGCGGCTCATCGATTTTAAAAAGAAAGTGGACACATGTCTTTTAATCAGAGGAGTATTCATGGGATCATGCTCGCGCTTTGGTAAATGTGTAACGCTTCGCATGGCTAATTAGTCGACGCCGCTGCACCCATTAATTTGGAAACGTTTCGTATGATACGCGCGTCATTATGCGAGCATTTAAAACAGTTTAAAACTCGTCGCGTCAGCTCGGATCTTTCGACGTAATCGGCGCCGATATCATCAATCTTTGAAGAACCTGCCTCAGATTGTTGATGTATTGCACGCATACATCAACGTCCGAAATCCATTACACGTTCAAGTAACACAAATATTCGATGGAATCTGCTCCAATTAGCATGTATTCGTAAACGGGAATTACAAGCGGGAAGCTTGTTCCTAGTGTTCCGTTCGCTTCGTCAAATTCCATCGATTAGCGCGTTTATCGTTCTGTGGGATCGTTCGCCGGTTTGATTCCGATTTTTTCTTATTGTCCTCGATTACAATCGATTGCGGTCGTATTGTCGAGAAATTTGAAATTAAACTCGAGAATCCGAAGGACTCCGTCCACTGTTCCTGTAAAATTAAGAATTAATTCAGACTGGAAAGGGCACAGACTTACATCTGATCTGATTTTTTAAATAAATAAGAGTCAAGTTCGTTTTTTTTCGAACACTAGATTTACGGAGCACTGAAAATTACTATTTTACATTACTTTATAAAAATAACATGAATGTACATCCCTGGACGAAAAGATAGCACACGCGCGCTATCATTAAGTTCTCATTGATGCTGTCAGAATCCCCTAAATTTTATGGATAGTATATGAAAAGTACCTCCTTCTAATATAATATATAACTTCAAAACTTTACTGTTCCCCTCGTGTTTGTCAACAATGATTTCGAAATACGGTTGGCGAAATGATAGCACACTAAACCTTCAGCTTAAATTTCTTGGTTTCTTTCTGTACTTGGAATTGTGTAAACATAGTGTTGTGTAGAGAATTATTATCTGGAACACTATAAGTATTTGTTATAAGAATGGGACGTGGAAAAAAGTTAAACGAAGGAGGTATTAAAACAATTTTAGAATTAAGGAAACACAATTTTACAATTCCGAAAAATGCATCCATGAGAATCATGAGTATCTACCAAAGTTTGTAGCCATTTTTTAAATAATATATACCCAAAGAAATGAATTTGTTAAATAATTCCTCGTGGATGCATCTTTACAACCTCAATACTCGTAAATTAAAATTATTAAGATCTGTTATTTTGACGGGTCCCGTAAATCTAGCGTTAATGATTAAAACGTAGAGATGGTCAACGGTGAATTTCTTGTTTATTATGAATAAAAGTATTCACAGTTTTCTGTGTAAATAATTTTTTAGTAAAATACAAAATCCATTCGTTGCTGGTTTGAATTATTGATCGAGTCAAGTTTATAATTCTAGTGTTGAACGAATATTTCCTTGCCGATTAATGGATTTTTATAGTACAGGAATTGATCGGTTTCTACTGAAAAGCTTTTGTATTTTCATCTCGCGCGAAAGTGGTAATTCCCTATTCCACTGTCTTTTGTTCAAATTACGGTTTTTGCCATTTTAAGTCTCTACTCATTTAACCCTTTGCACTCGAGTGGTGACTCTGAAGCACCACTAGAAATTGTTGTGGCATTATCTCAAAGAAATTACCAAAAATATTACAAAATATTTGTTACATTACAAAATTCTGTATTTAATAGATCACTAAACATGTAAATATTATACGTAGAAATCGGATCAGTTTCGTATGAATAAAATGAGAAGATTGTAAGACGGAAGAAAAATTGGTTTAAGCGTGTGAAACTCGTGGTAAAAATCGAAACTTTCATAAAGATTAACTCTTTAACTATGTACTGCCAAGGATATGTCCATTTTAATTGCGTAAAATCACATTCGAAATCAACTAGAAAAGTTTAAATTTCTTAGATTGGAACACACACCCTCCGTAAGGGTTGACACCAAAATTAGATTCTTCGCTGCCAAAGCACCTAAAACCGCTCTGTTTGTATATAATAATGTACAGTCCACGGAGACACGAATTTCGTTGAGCTTTGTGCGACGGCAGATGCAACCGAACGCATAAAATGTTCCATAGAGAAAACCGAGTTCGAAAGGGCTCCGGGGCCGACGGGAGCGAGGGCTGAAGGGGCCGAAGAGGGCAAGGGAAGGTTTTTTGTCGAGTCCGTTAGCTCGGCTCGATTCGCAGAGTCGTTGCTCGTGGCGGCCACGTCAATTTGTCGAAATTCGTTCCGAATCGTTTTATGTCTGCCACGCCGCGAGACGCGACCCGCTACCATGCGTACACAACGCCCCAGCCCCATAGTGCTACCACACGTCTTCCGAGTCCCGGTTCCCGAACCGTTTCTTCGATGATTCGTCTCGAGACCTCTAAGGACACATAAACATTTCTTTCGCGCCGCGGAGAACGATTTTCGAAGGCCGCTTCTGTTTCTTTTTTACTGTTTTTTTCTGTCCCTTTTTCTTCCCGCCGCGCCGCCACCGAGAAATCGTTCGTTCCTCTCCGGTGAATTATTTTCGTTAATTTGACGATTATACGGGGGCCGCGGCGGTCGATTAATTAACGTAGCTCCCGTGAACGACCAGGAAGAGAGAGAGAGAAAAAATTGTCGAACGGTTTCGGTCGCCTTTCAATTTCGATCGAATTGAATTTCATATGAATCGTTTTATCGGATCGACAAACGCTGGCGCGATACAAATTCGTACGTTATCGATTTTGGTTCGCCAGCCAATGACTTCGGGCCGAGTTTTATACGTCATTATTCGTCACTTTATCGCATCGGTGACTCACGAGGTAACGCATGTATTTCGTGTTGGTTCCCGAGCGACTAGTTTGTAACATTCGACGAGCAATTCCAAGAAACGAGCACATACCTGGGCATTGTCGTGTTCTGAATTCGATTTGTTCGAATATTTCTATTGTTTAACACTGGGTTCACGATTACCCGCCAGACTGACGGGTAATATTTTTAATGTACGAATATAGAGTAAACATGCACCCGTCAGGAATTATTCGTGAAATTTATTTCCTTGGTTATGAATTATTTAAAAAATGGCTAATATTGATAAACGCGTTTCTGTTCTCTTTTAAATTGTCACTTTCAGCGGTCCGTGAACCTAGTGCGAAGAGTATTGCGGCGTTTTGGGGGATGTTAAAGATTCTAATTAGCCAAGTGTCATCGAAACAACAGTTTTTCCCGGCCCGTTGTGTCGCGTCGACCGGACAATGAATTATTACGCGTTCTCTTTTCGAGTGGCTCGGTCGAGGTTCGCTTACTTTAAATCACAAGTGTAGTCCCCTAGTTGCAGCGTGGTTGCACCAGCGCCGGCTAATCTTATCTTATCCGGTGATCCTCCTAATACCGCGGCAACCGTGGCCCGTGTGTAACACGCGTTCGTTCGCCCGCGATACAACCGTGAAAATATTCTTCGCTCTTTTTAATAAAATCCTTGTGTCGATCCCGGCGAAATAATCGTCAATTAACAGCTCGAACTATCGCGCTGAAATTTTGATTACCGTATCGTTCGATGAGACCGACTGCTGCAAAACACGCCACCGTGCACGCGGTTGCAATAACAACAATATATAAAATTGTCAGAGACACACGGATATATTAAATTACTGTTCACGGCACGCAGAATACGTTTACAAACATATGCTTTCTTGTAACAGATACTTGATAATTCAGATTCAGACTTTTACGGTATTTATTATCCTGCAAATGGTATCCCAGGGTCTCTCATGGCCACGACAACATATCTGTACACTAATTTCCGCTATCGTATTGCGCAACAATTGCAAAAGTTTCTAGAACTTGTTTAGAACATTCGGCCTTAAATTTTAGCAGAATTTAAAAATGGTCCCAGTGTGATACCGGCTCAATGGTTAATATTGGGAATTGCTTAGTTGGTGAATTCTACGAACGTGGAAATTTGCACGAAGTTAGAGCTAGTTAATAATTATACGGAAGACGACGGACTGAGGAAATTATTTTATTCGGCGCGGGTGGCCTCGATGTTACAATTTGAACGAATATCGGTGCACAAGAAACGAAATTACGGACCTCCAACGTGAAATTCGATCGACAAATTAGCGGCCGCAAGAACGATCGGTTGCCGTCGGATCGCGAAAGGTTCGTTCCAAGGTTCGCAAGGCTAGAAGCGAAGTGATTTACGCTGGTTTTCGTGTTCTTTTTCGGTTGGAATTTCCACTTTGTCGTTCGTGTAACAAGTAAAAATCGATCCGATGTCCGATATGATTAATTGCAATCTTATGGCAACGATAATCGAGTTTGCCTTGACGATCAAGGTCGTCATATTTATTCCGAGGAGGTGCATTGATATCGCCATACAAGATGTTTCAACCGTGTGCAGAAATATTTCAAGGGACGGTAGACCTCGAATCATAACCGAAAATTTTCAAACATTCTAACCTGTAAATTGTATTAACAGCTAGCTTGTTGTCCAATAGAAATACGATAAGAAATCTGGATGCAATTCGCCGTGCAATTGAAGTTACAGAGACGATAGTTCACGCACACAGAAACAGCGTAACTCAAAGGACTGCGTCGCGCTCAGCTGTTCGAAATGACCTAGTAACCTATTCGAGCCTAGGAGTGCATATGGTCTACGACAAGGCCTCAATCGAGCCGCGACTAG
Organism: Halictus ligatus; assembly: GCA_028454255.1. Taxonomy (NCBI): domain Eukaryota; kingdom Metazoa; phylum Arthropoda; class Insecta; order Hymenoptera; family Halictidae; genus Halictus; species Halictus ligatus. The sequence continues at coordinate 6,254,657 of CM052133.1, forward strand.
TCGCACACCTTTCGCGAAGAGATAACGCAGGCCTTCATGAATTTGGAGAACAATTTTGCATTGCACAAGTCCGTCGTCGCGTGCTATCTAGTTTTTCCTTGACACTAGATTGCCCAAGGAAGTAATTTTGACTGGTTCCTAATTTTTTCTTTCGCGATTACTGAAACTGTAAAAATGTTTCCATCGGAAATTCTTTAATGAACCTCTTCATTGTAGCACATATTACAATAAAAGTTGTATGAAGTCTGAATGGGCACAGTCTTGTCGTTATTTCCTGTCGTTCTTGTTAAAGACCACTCGAGTATTCGAGGTTTTTTTCAATCAAAGAGGCACATTCATCGTTTACCAATCAAGCGATAGCGTAGATTTATCTCATCAACTTTAACCCTCTCGCAGCCTGAAAGATATCGTTGCTAGTTCTCGCCGCCATCCTTCTTTTCTATACTTTGAGGCTGTCCGACCACGTGACGCAGAAATTGCAATTAAATTAATCACCCAAGCGCGTTTGATTTATGCATACGTTTTCGAGACAGTGGTACTCGGACCTTCGCCAGTGGTTAAGATATTATTGCCGCGAAGCTGCAGGAGGTGGGACATGGCGTCGCAGGACGTTTCAAGTTTCGTTCCACGTCCCCCTTAAAATGTTTGAACGTACACCTGCGACAGCCTGAACGGTTCGACCATATCCGCGTATCTCTTTATTTCCCGATGCGAGGTATCTCGAGGATCTCGCGTATCTTCTAATCGGCGCGCAATTAAAGCCTCAGAATCCACAGAATGCTGCTCGAAGGGGATAACGCCGGGCAATTTATTTCTCTGCTCGCGGAGGACACGTTTCTTCCTCGAACAACCGATCTTGTCCCGTTCGATCGCTCTCGCCGTTTTCCTCGCGAACGATCCTCCTCGCGTCCTGTCTCTGAGCGTGTTTTGATCGATGATCTCGTAGGCGGATTGCCCGATTAATTTATCCGATTTCGATCTGCAACCCTCAATACTTCTTTGACACTAGGTTCACGTCAAAATGACAGGTTCTGATATTTTTCATTTACAATTATTAAGATTCTAAGGATACGTCCATGAGGAATTATTCAACAAATTCATTTCTTTCAACAGATTCTTGTCATTTTTATAAAGTAATGTAAAATAGTCACTTTTAGTGCTCCATAAACCTAGTGTCAAGAATCACAAGAAGGTGTACCGATTGATGAAAATACAATTTTATTAAACAAAAATTAGTGATCTCTATTTTTGTTTTCATTAAATACAAAACTTTGGGTAAGATTTCTTATTGTAATTTATTATAGTATAACCACTGACCAACTTTAGTTTGAACGATTTATTTATCAGGTTGTCAGAAAAGCGAGGAAAATCGAAATGAAAACAGAAGTCAATTGCTACGTAAAGTTTAATGAGTCCAGAAATGGTATGCAAATAATCAGAGAGATTCTTTTTGGTGGTTTTACTAAAGCTCAAAATAAAATCGATTTAGCATCCGAAACTAGGATAAGTTGTTAACATTTGAAAAAGACATTGTGGGGTTTTAGTGGCCATATAATTCTAAATATAATTTGTAAAAATCAAATTGATCGGGTAAACATTCAGCAAGCCCGTAGTTCAGGAAATGTATCGAGTTTTATATTCAAATTACAATACGTTACTGACGTTCAATGACAACAAATTTTTAGATTCCACAGTTCGAAATTTGTAAAAATAAAATTGATCGGGTAAACATTCAGCAAGCCCGTAGTTCAGGAAATGTATCGAGTTTTATATTCAAATTACAATACGTTACTGACGTTCAATGACAAAAAATTTGTAGATTCCACAGTTCGAAAATTGGCCTTTTTGTTGTTGTCTCGAACACTGTGTGTCGGGATAAAATGAAACGATTTTAGAGAGATAATAGCGTAGATTCTCAGCGATTGTGACTATGCGATCTCTTCACCTACGATTCTTCTTTATGTTACAGACATCCCCTGTTCCCGCTTCTCGCGCTAATATTCGAGAAGTGCGAGCTCGCAACGTGTACGCCGCGCGAGCCTGGTGTCGCGGGCGGAGACGTATGCTCGTCTGAGAGCTTCAACGAGGACATCGCTGTCTTCTCCAAACAGGTAAGACTGCCGCGACACAGTTCCCTTTGATCCGTTGGCGTCGGTGACGATGATTTTCGGTCAAAGGATTTTGGAGCACCGCGGTTGCTCCACACGTTCAATGCCGCGTCAGTTATTTATAGCTGCGCTTTGTCTCCAGTCTGTTGTCGAACTACAACATTCGTTGAATTTAAGTCCAATAGTAACATTTAACAATGTGCTCCCACTAGACAAATTTACGTTTAACCCCAAAAAAGGGATTTCTTTAAAATCTATAATAATGAGTTACCTGATGCAATAAAAACAGTAAGTAATAAAAAAATATATGAGGAGCGGAGACCTTTTTACATAAAAATTAAAAAATTAAATTTTGGGGAGGGTTTAGTGTAAATTCATGATTTTGCAATCTTTGGGGGGTGGAAATTTTCTTCCGAATTTAATTTACTAATAGAATTCATATTTTTTTAAATTTACCCACATAATTTTAATTAAAATTTTCCTCTTTTTAATTTTTGTACCATTAATGAATTGTACACACCAGTTCCGTAGTAAAAAATCTATAGTTATTAACATACTGTGGATTATTAACATACTACAGACACTGTCGTGTACACAACAAAGCTGCTAAAAAGTGAAACAAACTTCTACTCAGTTGTTGTGTCCTAGAATCAGTTTTGACAATTTGTATTTTGCACAAAGATCCGTCGTCTATCGATAAGTAGACTGCGGATGTTTATGCAAAATAAATATTTCCTACCTGAACTGCAACAAGCTGAATCGAAATAGAAATGTATTTTCTCTCTTAATATGTTTAACAGGTTGGAAATAATATATCAGTATTTCTAAATTCTCCTGGTGTTATTACCGTTTTAAATGTCACCTACTCATTTTTGTCATAAATGCATAAAATCCTCAGTCAATTGATAAGTAAACACTCGAACGAGGACTGCCACGAAACCGTGAAAAGCGTCCGCCTCTCGCGAGGGTCGAGAACTATCTTTTTGGAAAGGAACGATCCGCTCGAGCGATTTCGAGCGGGGAATCGTCGATCGCGGGGAATTCGTTGTCAGGGTAGGAATCCTGGATAGGATAGGAATCCTGAAGGATCGGTTCGCAGTACAGAGCCGGAAGAAGACGGCTCGCTCGCGTCGAGAGAAAGGGAGAGAGTCCCCTTTCTTCTTTTCTTCTGGTCTTTTTCTTTTCTTCTCTCACTTCTCGCTCCGGCAGCTCACCCGAGGGCCCCGGAGTCCTCCCAAGGACACGCGTAGGTAACCGGAGAACCTATACGCGAGCCATACGCCGCGAAACGATTCGGGACCCTTTTAAAAACGCACCGTTTCGCCGTCTGCCCTCCCTAACAGAGCGCCCGGTGGATCGTTTCGGGGGCACGTTCGCAGGTATAAGGTGTGCGCTGCGCGTATACACCTCTGTGAACCTTGCGCGTTTCCTCGTACCTTCCACGAACCGGATCGGCTCCTCGTCGTCGTCGCCGTCGCTCGAACGGAATGCTCGATTTTCAGCGAGCTCGCGCGAACGGCGCGCCGATGTCGAGGTTTCCACGTGATCGCGGAACGATTCCACCGAGGAATACATCCGGCGTTCGCAACGTACAAAGAACGCAGCCTAGCCGGACAGGACGGGACGATAAAAATGTTGCCTTGGTGGGCTCTTTGCGCGGCTAGTCGATGCAAACGAATGCAGCACATTTAGATTGAGGGATATCTGCCGTACGCGGGTATCGCGGAGGTAGATAGCCGGGGCCGTGTTCGTTCCCCTGGTTATCTTCGCATAAAATTGTACCACGGCGACGGGGCTCTCCCTTTCGGACGTCTAATTGCCCGATTCTTATTAACCCTGCGAGCGACAAAGCCGAATTATCTGCGCGCGTAAACATTTATTGCCGATCCTCTTTTTCGAGGACGAACATCTTCCTCCTCGCAAGACGCGAGCGAACAGCGTTCTCTCGCAACTGTTCGGTATACAGGGCTGCAGGGAATGATGACCGTAATAACGTTTTTCAAGATCTCTGGAATCTGCGAACAATGTCCTGTTCGGAATAATTAGCAAACGCTTTTCCGCGAAATGAAATATTCCTGGCCAATTACTCTCGACGCGTGGAAATCGAAACGAACAAGAAACAGTTGCCTCCTTGCCGATTATAGTTCTCCCAGCGAACAATTCGCGACGAAATATGCTCGCGCATAAACGTGGGGTCTTTTGCATTAATTGCTCGATATTTGTTTGTGAATATGTAAATACGGGAAATGGTGTGCACCTATCAGCTTCTTACCGCATTTTAAATGTGTAATTGATTGATAATTTGAATAAAATATGTATATTTAACGAACTATTAGTGATCTCAGTAGTGGGGAACCGGTTCGGTCGCGAAGAAGGCGAATTACATATTGCACGAGAGTACTGCACTTATATCGGTACTGGAATTTCTATTTCCAGTCTTCTCGAAGTTGGAATCACTTCGGGTTGATCGTAACCTTTCGGCTAATTGCACCGTTCAGATTCGGAGTTGAACGAAGAGGCGCGTCCTAGATTCGGGGATCGTATAATTAACAACAATGGGCCGGTTTCGCGTGAAATCGACCCGAACGGGACGACGACGCGCGGAGTACAAAATTTCAAAGTCCGAGCGAGGCGGTGAAATAAGGCTCCGTTTTTATGGCGGCGGTCACGAGAAAGTTCCACGTAGGCTCCGACGACGAAAAAACGAGCAAGAAACCAGTTCACCGATAGTTTGCCACGTGTTCGACGCTAGAGTGAAACACTGGCATCGCGTAGGATCGGCGAGCGTCCGATGGCCGATCGTGAACCGGCACCAAAGTCATTTGCGATCGGGTGTCCAGGAAATAATAAAGAAACGGCAACCTGTTCGCGGGCCACGATGGAGACGCGACATCTTCGTCATCGTCGTCGTCGGCGGCGGCTGCGGGGTCTCTGTCAATCCTTTCTGCGTTCTCTTTCCTCGAAACCGGGTTGTAAAACGATCCCAGCCGATCGTAATATCTAAATATAGAGCATCGGTAACACAGTAGCAACTGCTTCCAACACCGCTATGCCAAGATAACGATAAGAGTTAAGCCTTGGCGCGAGGTACGATAAGAGGAGAGGTTGGTGGTCCGCGGCTTAATTCGAGCGGCGTCACACGCGATTCATGAATTCCAGAAATTAGCCCATCGAACATGAAAAAATCCAACGCGTAGCGAAAAATGTTGATTCGTTGCACGGGCACGTCCTGGATGAATTTCTCTTGCAGCGGGATTTTTGCGCAGTCGCAATGACATGAAAAAATATTTCTGGCGATGTTTTGTATTTGTTTGTCATCGGCGGTAACCTTGAAAAGCTCTGCAGAGCTTCTCATATAGTTTCATAATATTTTCGACACGCGTCCCTGAAGGTGACACCAAGACGTTTTCAAAACACTAAAATACCTTTGTTTCTGCATAAACTATTATCCAGATTTCAGTATGCAAAGTTTATGCCCCGACATTAGCATTGTGCAGTGCACATCGCGAAGTTGCTCAGTTGGACTTTGCACGGTGTTAGTCTCCTCTATGCCTGTTTCCTTCTGTAAACAGTTAACGAAAGCACAAGATTTCACAGAATTTTCGAGCCTTTTGGTTTGTTGGAAAATCATGTATCGAAGGCAGATTTATTTGCAATAGGTTGTATAAATCAACGGGCACGTAGGGGCATCTTGCACAATTTTTGACACCACATATGCAGAACACCGTTTTGAGGAGTATTTGTTACAATCGTCATCAAAGTCATCGGTAGCGTTTAAATCTGCATTCTTAATTTGATCTCGGGAAAATGGGAAAAACAAGCAAACTAACATAAAAATTACAAGCACACACGGTAACACACTATGCAGAGATGATGAAAAGTTCTCACTTGAGTATAATTGATAAGTGAATTTTAATAGAAACGTTTCTCTTGTAGGTGAAGTAGCCCACCATAGTTGATAGTTGCTTGTTGGTCTTAACATCGTTCTTAACACTAGCTTTGCGGGACCCGTCAAAATGACAGGTTCTAATATTTTTTGTGTGCTCGGAAAACTCGCGGAAATTGAAAGTTAGGGATATAGTCGTTGACCCTTGAGAGAAATATTTGATATTCATCCCTATCGAAATGGTAAATAAACGTAGCGAGGTGGTTACAGTATTAATATTTGCACACTAAATAATTATGAATGAATTTGAGTGAGGCCACATCAACCTCAACAGTTCAATTGAAACAGCGTTCTCGGTTCCTTCGTTCTTTATATTAAAAAATGTTACATTATTTATTAATCTTAACACTAGGTTTACGGGACCCGTCAAAATGACGGGTTCTAATATTTTTAATTTACGATTAGTGAGATTGTGAAGATCCATCTGCGTGGAATTACTCAACAAACTTATTTCCTTAGGTATATATTATTTAAAAAATGGCTGAAAACTTGGCTAGACACGTTCTTCTTATTTGTATAAAGTGATGTAAAACACTCAGTTTTAATGCTCCGTAAACCTAGTGTTAATATTCCGTAACTTCTGTGACGGTCTTAAATATGAAAGTTGATTTTCTTTATTTTTGTCCATTGTCAACGCGCTATGCGCCGCGGCGGATCGAGCGTGTTTCGACCATTGCCGCGCGTTTCGATCATTCTCGTTACGCCGCTTGCACGTTCTATTATTTATCCGCGCGGCATGTCGACATTATGCCGCGAGACAACTCCGCGAGCCGTTCACGGAGAGTCCGTTAGAATTGCGAAATTGACATGACATTTGCATCTTAATAAGGCGCATAGAATTACCAGTCGCGCGAGGCTGCGCGAACGAATGGGCGGGAGGAGGAGGGGAGGGGACACATCGAGAGGATAAAGAAGGATACCCGAAGGCTCTCCGCGCGCGCGACGTTTTCTCTAAGCCGCGTATTGCGAACGTAGTTGCAACGTAGTAAATCGCGATGGCAGACAGTGTCTGTGTTCCCTTTGCCGGCTGGCTTTTTACGCCGGACCCCGTATATCACCCGTATTATCGACGCAATTAATTTCTGTTGCCGCTAACGAGTCGCGCGAGAGCCGACGATGAAGCATCGCCTCACGGCGATTATCGTCCGCGAGGATCGTCCGCCGGGACAGGGATCCTTCGAAACGCGCAGCCAGGAAGTGTCACCGGGCGTTAATTCTCCGATTACCGGCGACCCTCGAGCGGGTAAACAAATTGTCGAGGGGACGCCCCTGAACCACAATGAATCTTGATGGAGGGTGTCGCGGAGCGTACAGTGTTTTATTTTTCTTTGTGCTCATTCGACGACGCGCGCTGTCCTCGGGAGGATTCGCGGACGGATTACAATCGGGATTATCGGGCTATCTTCGCTCGCCCGCTGCTTGCTTGCTTTCCGCGTTAGAACGATTAGTATCCTGTCGATATACACTTACCGATTAATATAATAATTGGCGTGCAAACAATTTGCGACGGGTGATATCTTCCTTTTGCGCACCTGAGCACGCAATAGAAGTAACCGGGTATCATTGAGTATTTTTGCTGTTTTTGTATGAACCAAAAACTAATTGTAGACTAATGTCTTGCTTGCTACCAGCGATTTACGAGAGTCCAACTCGTTCGAGAATAAGGGTCTCATCGGTTAGGCACAGAATGCCTGCCTGGAGAAAAGGTTTTAATTGAACCTAGTACGTGATTAAGTACAGAATGTCTGCCTGAAAAGACGATTTTATTTCAGACCAGCTCTGTGAAAAATAATTAACAAAATACCTAGGGTGCGAGAAACGTATACAGAAGAGAAACAGGGAAGATAGGCATAAACTGTTTCGAAAACCGAAAAGGACGAATGAGGATGAACAAATATTAGTTGTCTAACCCAACTTTAATTCTTGCTTTTTATTTTCAATATCTTGAAAAATTGTAAACTACAAAATTTAACTGTATTTGAGTTAAGTGTTAAGAGTACCTAGGTAACAAATATATAATGTCTCTTTCTTTTATCTGGAGCGTTGTGGGTGAATAAACCAAATTGGGTTTCGCTATAAATAGAGATGATATTTATTAAACAATAATTCAAGTTTCTCTACATTATTTACAGTATTTACAGATCCCTTACCTATGAATAGAGAAACGGCATTTACAGCTTATTCTTCCCTACGTTTCTTTCTAATAATATTTAACGTTTTTCAGACTCAAATTCTCTCTCTGTCATCTCTCTTACCGACCCCTCACGCGGCAAACTTCAAGACGGTTTGTAAAGTAGTATCAGTACTACTTTATGAATACATTATGCTCCATCTTAGTGCAGCAATAATGAATCTCATTTGAGATTTAAAATTCTTAATAAAATAAAGAAATCCGAGGATGAACGGATAAAGGGTAACGGTTCGATCGAACGTGCCTAGCGTTCATAACTTACAAAGATCCAGCATGATCAAGGCGAGTGTCCCCCGAGACTGTCGGATGATGAACTGGAAAGGCTGAACAGGTGACAATCCTCTTGCGGTGATTCCGGATGCGTGTCGGCCTCATTCGAGCCCTTTTGCACCCTGTGGACAGCGGTGCATTGGGTGTCGTGGGGCCGTGATCGCGACAAAAGGGCCGCGCGCGAGATCCGGATTATTTAGCGTTGAATTTTTGGACGAACGCATGCGCCGCGGCCGGGTTGCGCATGCGTGGTCTCAGTCGCGGCACGACCACCGCCGCCGTCGAATCGTGAGAAGCGGCGAACCGTGGCAGGAGGGGTGGTGGGGGGCAGAAGGGGTGCAGACCGGGGCCGGTGGAGCGGTGCTCATTTTCTGCCATTGTAAATTGATCTATTCAATGGGGCCCGGCATTATCCCGTGCGGTCCACGCATCGTGTGCCCTATGGGGCCCGATACATTCCACGCGAGCCCCGTCTCCGCTCCCTTTTTGCGCGCTGCCCCGATGCTGCCTATCCTGCCCTCTTTCTCTTTCTCCCTCTCTCTCCCTCTCTCTCTCTTGGTCTCTCTTCCGACTGCCTGCGACGTAGCAGCGCGCACGCTGCGCCCCGCTGCGCCACGTTACGCGCGCATTGTTGTGCCCTTTTTTACCAGATGGATCGGCCGTCCCAGTTTTCGTGCCCATCGGCAGGCACTCCGCTGCGAAAATTTCGCTTTCGTCGGCGTCCCGGCGCGCGGCGTTGCGCTCCGTCGAGCCTAAATTAATCGGCCTCCTCGAAAAGAGCATCCACGCTCTTTTGTGTCGATCCGATGTTTTTCAAGGGGTTCTCCTGCGGCTTGGCGGACGCGAGCCGGTGGAATCGCCTTGTTCGGCATTGCATCCTCGATGCAAATTCCCCTCTCGAGGGCCTCCGCCGCGTGTACCCCCTTTAGGCTGTCGTGCTCCATCTTCTTGCGTGGCACGAAATTTGTATCGCGAAAAGGTATCATCTCCGTACGAAAGATTTCTTATTCGCGCAGCGAACTTTTGATCCGTGTCAACGCTGAGGCGCAGTTGAAGGCCACAGGTGTGGAAGCTGGTCTGTATGTTACGTTTGAATCTAAATTGCACTTCCTCGATCGAAGTCGGCAGCACGTTCCGCTTGATCCAGAAATCGGTACAGGCTCCTCGATGGCCCCGTGGGGCATCGTACGACAACTTTCTTCTCCATTTGTTCCGTACTAGTCTACGATCCGAACTGACCAATAGAATGTCACCTCGACCGTTATGGACGCTCGAAAGCGGAGAACGTGGGCGTGCGTATAGCCCATTCGACGGAATTCCGCGCGTCCAGCCCGGCGAGAGCAAGCCTGAAAGGAGACGAGCGACGAAGGACCCGTTGGGATTTATTGGTGCAATTAGAATGCACCTCCGGGGGCATTAAACTCTTGTAAAACGTTGGCCCCCACACTGACAACCTGACTAATAGGACCGCGAGAGACGGCCGTGTCCTCCGCGCACGCTACCTGCTTTTCCACCTCGAACGTGTGGACACTTGCCTACGAATTCGCGTGCACCCCTTTCTCTGGACCAAACTGTGGAAGATGTATCGACTACTCGAAAAGTACCGATTTCCTGATATGTAATTTAGAGTCACCTCACGTCATCGACAATACTGCAAATATGTTTTTGTTCCGAGTTACCAGCGACTAATAGATCTTATATTGATACTGAATTTCACACCAAGATTTAGTCATGTTATTCATAAATGAAATACATTGAATTCTCGATATATGTCAACAACACGGGCCCTGTCAGTGTCTTGTATCCTCCAGGAAACATACCTTAGCCGTTTCTTTTCACTCCGTGGTAGTGGGGATAATTCCGCGACAAATATCATCCAGGCATTGACGACATATATAGAATTGTAATTGCAATTTGGTGTTCCACAGTGCCGAGTGAATTTTTCAATTCGATCGGAAGCTTATATTTATTTCTAATATGATCAACAGCTGGACAATCTTGAATTGTAGCAAGTCTTCTACGGACTGAAAATATTTGTCTTCTTCAAATCAGACGATTCGATTGCGTATCGTATATACAATCCATAGTTGATTCACACTAACAGTAACACCGAAAATATGTATTCTTTTTAAAATAGAAGTGATTCGATCGTAAGAACCAGCCGAAATTTAACCCTTAGCACTCGAGTGGTGACTCTGAAACACCACTAGAAAATGTTGAGTCATTATTTCAAAGAAATGACGAAAAATATTTCAAAATAGTTGTTACATTACAAAATTTCTATCTGATAGATTACTATATATTTAAATATTACATGTAGAAATCGGATCAGTTTCGTATGAATAAAATGAAGATATTCTAAGACGAAAGACAAATTTAGTTTTAGAATGAACATAGCGCCCAGTGCAAAGGGCTAATTTCCCTTATCAATTCCTTTTAAGTGGAACACTTCTTGATGGCCAATGCACATAAATTTACATTTCCTTCTAGACAAGCATTCAGCGATGCACACACGCATTTTATTCGACGCAGCCGCAAAAGGATTTGCAAGGCAAGACCATTGAATCGGCTCACCGTGTTACTCCGATTTTTCTGAATTCGCACCGCTAATGAACGCTTAATCGAAAGCGCAAGACCGAACCGAAGAAGGGACGTATCGAAAAAAATAGAGGAAGAGAGATTAGTGGTAAAGAAGATTCGAGCTTTTCCCTCGGTCTCGACACGGCAGAGAGAAGTGCTATTGCCGGATTATCATAATCGCGATAACAACGTCCGTTGACGAGTGTTTCGATGCGGGATGAGGATCGCGATCACGAAGCGTATGTGTGGTGATCCACGTTCACCGCCTCCCGATTTCACCATACGAGAAAGTTTCGATTCGATTGTCCGTCGAGAGCGTCGACGGTTTCACGAATCTCGAGCGGAGCCGGGAAAAATTTAATAGACCACCGGTTTATTGGCCGCTTTATTGGTCGCTCGCAAATCGATGCAATTAACCGCGATTACAGAGAATTCCGCGGCAGGTTGAACGATTCAGAACCCGATACCGGGCTATCGATGCCTCTCGCGAACCCTGCTCCGGCTCGATTCGAGGCTAATTAACGAAACGAAATCAAACGAAACGAAACGAAACGAAGCGAAGCGAAGCTCGCGCGAGGAGTTACCCGTGAGCCCGTTCCGCTCGAGCTTATCCACCGGCGAGCAGGAGACCGGTTTTCTTCGTCGCGTTGCTCCTCGTTGTCGTCGACGAATTGTCTGTCCGCTGACCTGTCCGGCTGCCGATCGTCTCAGCTCCCTCCTCTTCCACCTGGCCTTGCCCGCAAACAAACTATGCGCCGAAATCCTGCGGCCGAATCGCTATCAGCTCCGGTCGGACCGCTTCGCCGTCTTCCCCGCTCTTGGAATTCGAAGAAATGCTCGACCTTGCCCCGAAAATTCTTTCCGAAGAGAAAAGTTGACTCGGAAGGGGTCTATTGTGGAAAGGGTTCCGAATATGGGGCGGTCTAAAATTTACGACAAGGTCGCCCCTCTACCCACAAATTGTCTGCAAAGGGTGGCAATTAAAAAATTTGTATTCGCATTGTGCGACTTCGGCACAATACTCCGAAGATCGTGACGCTCCTCGGCCTTTCGTTGCTTCGAAAAACACCTCCCCGCTGCAGTTTTCGTGATTTACAAGCAACACTTCATTCACCGCCACCCGTTGATGTTATTGCATCGTTATGTCGTGGTTTAAGACGCGCTATAATTAGACCGCGGATCGTTATGCATTTATAGCTTGTAAAGGTCTTCGAAGAGCAACAAAACAATTGCTCGAGTGAAACTTTACCCTTCCCGATATTGTAATTAACCGTTTGTATCTCCCGGCGCGGCGCGAGAAATAAAGTTGTATTTTATGTGCGGCTGAAGACTTGATCGAAAAAATCGGGATAATTGTAACGTTATACGAGCTGTTAGAACGAGTCGGTAACGTGTTGAAGTGTCGGAGAATACTCTCGCGCTGTAGAACATAAACGGCTGCATATAATATCTGTATAAAATCTCTCTAATATCCTGGAAGAGTGACGCGGAGGATTAAACATACACCCGGCCCGGATTAACAGACTGCGGGCCTCCGGTGCGAGGAGGAGAGGGATCGAACAAAATCCACGATAGTTACAAAAATATTTGAGAACCCTCGTAACAGTAATCGCGGTTCGAGCCCGCATTCGTTTTGCAAAAATCTGCGGTCGATCCTGGTCGCAATCGTGTCCAGGATCGGCTGTGCTGTCTTCAGCTGTCGACTGGCATCGGCGACCGGCATTTCCGTGCGCGGCAATTAAACCACCCTCCACCGTCATAAACGAAAATTTCCCTTTACAACACCGGGCGTCGGATTAACTCCGACGGCTAACTCGACGGAGTCGGTTTGTCCCGGTGGCAGCTTTCCGTCAGGCATTTACGATCGGTCGGCGTGGGTCGCCAAGGGCACAGGTATCGGGAGAAGTCAAGGTTCCCGTGGGGAAGTCAACAAGCCTCGTTCCCGGTTCGAGTCTCCTCGGAACACGGTCGGAGAGGGCAGCAACTGTGGACGAGAGGAGAGGCGGCGGCCACCGGTTCGACAGGCTGTTGTATTGTTTTACAGCGTGCTTTCCCAGCCTGGAAGAAAGCGCCGTTCGCCCGCTGTTTCCACGGGACGATCCCCGGCACCTCGGGACACGACGGGGAACAAGGACGCTGTAAAGTTTACGTGGCGTGCAATTCGTTTTACTGCGCCACGGAGGAGACGAAATCCTGCTCTCGTCTCGGAGAGAGGGATGCTCCCTTGGCTGGACCGTTTCGTTGCGATTCGGCGGAGGAGCTCGCGTTCCCGTGGAATTATATAATTTCCGCGAGCATCGAGAGAGAGAGAGAGAGAGAGAGAGAGAGAGAGAGAGAGACCTTCAAGCGAGGCCGAGGCTTGGAGCAACACCGGCGGAAGCCAGCTGCTTCGTATATCTCTCGGCAGGACCGTCGCACACCACAAGCTCGGCCATAGTGCGTGCATTCGACGGCTCGTCCTAAACAGACGTAGGCCCACCGGAACGAGAGCATTCTCTAAATATTATCGCACAATATTTTTATCTCGCCGGATAAGTTACACGTACCCCTGCCCGCCCTCCGGAATCTCGAAACTGAAACAGCATCCCGCCCTGTCGATATTTATTTTCCTGCGAGCCTCGACGCTCCGTTTTCCCCCCTTTTTTTTTGCGCGGACAGAACGTAGTCGAAAATCTTTTTTCCGCCGTCGAACTTATTTTTATCGGGCACGCGGAGCGAGCGGAATTCGCCGCAGTCCGGAAGAAGCGGTCGCGACGCGAGAAACTCGAGCGGACGTGTATCTTCGCTCCATTCACACGGGGCCGCGCGATAAATATGGACGATCTGGAATATTTAATCGGGAGTAGCGCAGCGTTAATGGCGCTTCTATTGCTTTATACATATGCATGGGCTCAATTAGCTGTCACTCGAGGTGCCCCCGGCCTGTTCAACATCTAATCGGCGGGATACGCCGCGCTCGAGACGTTATCGGCCTCGGGACTTTCACGTGCCCGTAATCGTCTTTCGGGAAAAATTAGTAGCCAAGTGTCGACAGCCGGGCCCGGTTTTTACCGATACCCGGTCACGTCGGTTTGCAGCCTGCCACGAGAGATAGCAAGGGTCGAACCACCCAGTTGAACTGGCTGAGAAAATTTAAACCGTCGCTTTTTTTTCACCAGGATGGACAGAACGAAAAACTTGTGCAGAATTCATCGAATCTGTTTGCAAAGCTGTCGGATTGAACCGAAATAGTCGACCTTTCGAATCGGTAATGCTGGAGATGTGCTTCCACTTTCCCTGCGTCCAATTTTCGAATGCAAATTGATGTTTTTATAGCCGAGAATCCCGAGATCGGGCGGAACCAAGTAAAACACGAATGAAATTCCGCGGACGGTTTTAGAAGATATAAATCTGTAAAATTCCGCAAATTCCAACGTCTATTCCAACATTCATATTCATATCGTGCCCGTAGAAACAGACACGAACATCATTAAAACCCTGTCGTCCTCCTGTTTTGGTAATTCCAAAATAATTTTCGAAATCTTCACTATTACTTCATTGAATAAATGTCTGGAAGGAAGGCGTGTATTACAAATTTTGTAAAATGGACTTTTTTAAAAGGTCCAGATGACGTTTATCGTCTACTTTTTCAGCGTTTCGTTAACCCTTTGCACTCGAAGCTATTTTAACTCCAAAGCGAAACATTTCTTTCGACGTAGATTATTTCCCTTCTATATATTTTTTTTACTCGTACAATGCTGAAATGTTTGGTAATTTATTAAATGCAAACAAATTTAATAATGTAAAAAATATTTTGAATAATGATACAGCAATTTTTAGTTGCGCCTTACACTCGCCATTTGAGCGCTAAGGGTTAAATTATGAGCAGACTGCGGATTTGATGCATTTATGACAGAAATTAGTAGGTGTAACTTTAACCAGTTAACTGTGGAATTTAATTTTAAAAATCCCTCACGGTGCGCAATTAAAATCGAGCAATGACGAATATACACGTCGAACGCAGGCCAAATGCAGCGATTATAAAAGCCAAAGCCCTTGTAAAGCTAAACGAGAAAGAATTACTCTTTTATTCAATACGAATTTAACAATTCCTTAACGTTAACTGCACCGCAATAGAGTTTCGGATGGACGAGTATACGCGTCAATCACAGTAAACTGGTTAAGTAGCAAAAGTATTAGAAAAATTTAAACGTACCATTATATTATTCTCAATCTGCTGAGCATAACAAGAGAGAAAATAAGTTTCTATTTCACTTCAGTTCGTTGCAATTCAGGTAAAAAAAGAATAGTGTTATTTTGCATAAAGATCCGCAGTCTAGTTACGGGTTTCGTCCGGTTATATTAGTATTAATCGAAACACATCTGTGCGAAATTCATGCCATTATATGCTATATTCGCGATGCTCGTAAAAAGTTGATTTTTTGACGATCCAATGCTAACGCAGCCCGTTAACGTTGTCCGCCGGCGTAACGTAACGCAGCCCGGAGACCGCAACGAGCAACAGAATGATCGGACGCGAATGGGAAAGATACAACGACGGTTTTGGGAGGGAGCAAAACGCGGAGACCGAGGTCTGCTTACAATTTGTAATCGACGTGGCTACCTGCACGCTCGGGGATCGTCGAAAAAGCACGGTGACAGGACCCTGCAAGAACTAGTTCCCCCCTACGAAGAGTTGACAGTATTTTTGTGCGGCGTACGAGAGACGCCTTCATTACCTATACACCCGATGCGAGAGGAACTCCCATTCAGAATTCAGACTCATGAATATACGCGCCCGGGTCCCGTTCTCAGAAATCGCGGCTCTGTTTCGTGCCGAGTCGGGGCCCCACCGCCGACAGGCCCCTCATCCCCTCCCCGCCCCTAACCACGCCGAAGATCGTAATTCGATTTTTGCTTTTGACTCGTTCTTTGGAGTAGGATCCGTTTTTGCTGGCGCGGTCTCCCTTGAATATCCTAGCCGTCAACGGAGGAATTGAGACCAGAATGTTCTTCTATTCGTCGGAGGCGGACTCCGAAGCGCCGAAGATCGGTTTTTCAGTGATCGGAAAACACTCACTCCGATGTCCGACCTCGTAGCACGTATTCCCTCGTGGATCGAAACGAACGTGTCGCGAACCGATCCACTCGATTTGTTTTCGGAAAAACTCGTTCCCGCGAACAGGATTTAATATTTATAAAGTCGTTCGGTATCGGCATTAATCTTCAATTAGACGGCCGCGCTCGATAGACAAGGACTAAGTGACACCAACACACGCTCCCGCCTAACTCTTAATGCATCGCCACCTCGATTAATGCTAATTCATGCAAATTGACCCGTCATAGAAGCATAATCTACGGAATCGATACAAAAACCCTTCAACAAATAATGAATTGAGCATTCTGTGCTTCACCCGAAGTTCAAGAACAGTCTGGATGACAAACTCCGTAGAGCGTCGCCGATTCCGCGTCGGGAAAATTACAATAATGTTTACGACCGCTGAAAAACAAAAACCACCTTCGTCGCGATTCTTCGGACTGCCACCGATCCGTATGGAATCGTATTTGTAATTTTCGTGCGTGAACGGTTACAAATTCGGTCAATGCCCGAACTATTCTTTTCGTGAAAACGATCGCAGAATAAATCGAGTTTCAACTATCGAAGTAACAACCACTCTTCCATATTCTTCTCGATACTCGCACGCGGATCTCGTCGGTTGCATTTTGCCAACGCGCGCGGTGGGGGTGATTGTTTATCCTCGGTCCGACGAGTCGAGTCGGTGTAAATAAACAAAACGCCAGCGTGCTTTGCGAACTATCTCAGAAATGCAACTTCAATACTGTCACGCTCGACTGGTCGCTGCGTGCATTTGTTTACCTTCACCGAGTCGAACCGTTGCGCGACGTATGGTTACGGTCGTTGCGGAAACACGTGACACGCGATAGTAACAGAAGCGAGGATTCGACACGATATCGGCATGGTAGAAGTGCTTCCAGACTTTACGGTCCCGTATTCCGCATCCATCGAGGTTCTACCGTGATCTACAAGAGCGAAATCAAATGTTTTGAATGTCTCGTAGCCGATAGCTGGAAGATTAGTGTTCCCTAAGATCGACAATTGTTTCGAACTCGAAGGACCTCGCGTCCGTCAGTTGCATCGACATTTGTCGCGCGTCCTGTTGTCCGCTCGAGGCTCGCGTTTCCAGTAAGAACTCGCGGGTCCAATTAAGAGCGAGGCAACCAACCAGTCGGGCGGGGAGGCACGTCTCCCTTTTGTTTCCATTCTGATCGGCACTGCTCGGCGCCATGAAAATGCTTGAGAATCCCGTGGTTCGTTTCTTTTAAATCTCTCTCTCTTTCTCTGTCTCTTTATTTTTCCTCTTGGTCGTGGTTTCGTTCGGCGTTCATCGTCGGTCCGCTCGCGGCCAAGAGGAGAGAGAATTCCATCGCGTTCGCCGACGCGTTTCCGTTTCTATACCGACGAATTGAACAGTGGGGGTCCAATTAAGAGGAAGCACGCGAAGGAAATCGCTTAGAGAAAGACTGGCTGGAACGGCGAACCGTGAGCGTCGGCTCTCGGGCTGCGGGGTAGAAATGAAACGACGACGGAAAGGAAGAGAGGATTTCGTGGCCGTGGAACAGAGACCGAGGAATATACACACGCGGAGTACACACGGTCCCGAGTCTGTGCGCGCGTTACGCGTCCCGTTTGCGCGCGTGTGTACGCAGGCATCCGAGATACGATCGTTCCCTATAGTTTTAATACCGCAATTACTACCGAGTCTAATTATCAAAGCTTTTAACCGTGTGCTCGTGTGTTACAGATCAGACAAGAGAAACCATACTACATCGCGGATCCGGAGGTGGACTCGCTGGTGAGTATTTCCTTATTTGCCCCTGCTTGTCGCAGACCGTGCGCACCAATCCCTCGGAACCCTTTGACTCGCCTCCATTCGCCCTACGGTTTACTTACCGGCGATCATTTTCATTTGTCCTCTCTTTCCTCTTCGCTCCTCCTCCTCCTTCTCCTTCTCCTCCGTCGCGTCGCGTCGCGAAACGCGCGCCCTCCTCGTTTGCGCGCCTAATCATTCAATTTTATCTGATGATCGCGCGCGCCAGGATACGTTCGGCCACCCGGCGTGCTCGCGAGCGCGTTTCGTTTTCAAGAATGACTATAGAAAAGCTGACTCGGATCGCCGCCCCGAGACGGGAAGCGTTTAATTGTCGGCGGAAATTGCGGGAAGACCCGGCGGAAAATCAGGCCGTGCGCTTTCATGAATGCGAAACGTGTTTCCGTGGCTGCGCGCACGGGGATTTAGATGAATGAAACGATACTCCGCGCCAGAACAAATTTGATGTAATTTAGATTCGTTTGTATAATGCGGCGGGAGAGCGTTACAACGATTCACATTGTATTCGTTTGCTCGTTTGCGCGAAAGAAAACTCGCGGAAATTGCTTGTTCGTGCGAGGGGTGGAAACGTTGTTTCGACGGTGCTCGTTAAGGGTCATAATCGTAAAGTTTTTTTTAACGAGAACTTTTTCTCTTTCTATCTTCTTATTTACACGTACAATTAATTCCGTAGGTATACAATATAATGACGTTGTCTTATTTTTTTTTTTTTGCTTCCTTTTTACGCGAATCAACACGTACGACGACGCAGATCGATCACGGCTAATGATTCTCATTGCGGGCTCAGTCTCCGTGACTGACCCGGTGATTTCAACGCTCGCGTAGAGCGGTATGCAAAACGACATCCCGGTAATTAGACGAAAGAAACGCCGGTTAACCGCGGCTTTGTTTCCTCCCGCCGCGCGGCGGCCATTCGAGTGGGCAGACCTTCGAAACACCGGAGGAAGAAATATTTCAAAGTGACTCTCCGCGGTCTCCGATCGAGATAACGGATAGTGGACTTTTTTAAATAACTCGGGTGTACTCCTTGTCGGACAAGGACGTGCCCATCGATCCTACGCCCCGCTCAATGTCGATCCGCCATTACCGGCTCCGTCCCGAGAAGCTTTTGTTCTTGTCAGTTGGACCGCGGACCTTTGCTCCATTACCGTTCCTTATCTCGCCGGGGGACAATTATCGGGCTTGTACTAACTACTGAATAACGTGAAAACGTTCGCCTCCGCCTCGGCGGAACTTCACTGTTGTAAATATGTTTGGACTCTAAAATCTGATCCCTGATATTGATCGGACTGTACCCTAATACTTTTTTCGTTCGGAGCACAGTGATTTCTCTATACATGTCGCCAAGGCCTGGACGATAAACGTCGCGGAATAATCCCCACTACCGTGGGCTATATAATGCGGCTCGGGTATGTCTCCTGGACGACACACGACGCTGACAAGACCCGCGTTGTTGACATATATCGAGAATTCACTGTAGTCCAAGACATGATGGCAATTTTACTTTACAACTGCCTCGATGCACTTTTGTAAAAGTATGTAGGATTAAAAAATGATACAGTTTATGAACGCATAGTAAAATTTTCCTTTCCATTTTTGTTTCCATTTGCAAGAACAACCGAGTTATATCTGGGCTCAGTTACTAGATACAGCTTGTATTCGAGATACTCGTACGTCGAGAGATAAACCATCGAATTTTCGATTAACCCACCTAATTTGCATTAGCAGGAATGGCGGTAATGAAATTAATATAGATTTCGAGCGCCGGGGATCTTAGGTTGCTACGGCGGGAGGGTTCAGGGAACTATTCGACGTCGACTATAATTCAAAATTGGATGTATCGGGGTGTGTTAATGGTGAACCGGTGTACGGGCGTTTCGTTTTTCGTCGGCTCGGTGGGGCGCGCGGGAACGGTAGCGCGAAGGGAGAAGGAAAACGGACGACGGGGATGCATTTCGTTGACGTTGTTCGCATCGTTGCCCTCAATTTTTCAAAATGTCACGCCCGTTATCTGAGCTGTCATGACGGCATCGGTCCGCGCGCAAACATCCACGGAAAGGTGTACCACGACTCGCATCTACTATGCGCGTGTTCTCCCCTCTCCCTCCACCCCGTCCCTCTCCCTCTCTCTCTCTCTCTCTCTCTCTCTCGTCACAACTGTCGGTCGGTCTCGATCTGTTGAAACAACGAATGAAAAAAAGGGAAGCATCAAAATAAAAAAAAACAGAGCGAAAATACCGGGAAACGAGAAACCGGAAAACGATGTTCGGCGAGGACACCGCGCCAGAGACGCGAGAGGAGCTTCGCGCGGTTGCTATGCAGCGGACTATTATGCGTCCGCAACATTAAATACAGCATCGATGTCCTGGCGAGACCAGCCCGGTGATCTGTCATCCGAGCTTGAAAAAGAAACCCTCGGCGAAAATGTTTTTACACTTTCCGCGGAAACCTTTCGCGGAAAAGTGCTTCGAAACGCTACGGAGAATATCGAACGTCGAGGGTAAAACGGAAAAGCTTTTAATACAGTATCGTTGTCGAACTGCTCGCCGCGTTGTGCGGGACTTCAAAAAGCGAGCGTGCGATTTCGCAAAACTCATTAAACAACTCCACAGAGATGTTCACGAAAGGATGAGCACGAATTTTCTGCGCATAAATTATCCGCTAATTGGCGTTTTATTATTTCGTAGTTTCAGTTCATTATGTGTAATGGTTAGACGTTTAGATCGACATCAGCTCATGCATAGTCGCTACGCGCACTCTTAAGCAGTCTGGAGAGTGTCTTAACGCGCGTTCCCCGTATTTCGAACGGCGGGTAACGTCTTTCTTCGAGATGGATACCGAAATTCGCGACTCGCTCGCGATGCGACTCACGCTCGAGCCGATTTCCTTCGCGGTCCCGAGTCCGAGGCTGTTGGCCGACGGCTTCCGAAACAAAACGACCGGTCTGTAAATGAGTTATTACCGTCGGCCATCATTGATCCAGTTACGGTCGCTATCATTACACCTGTTGCTAGGAGAGCGCGATAATTCAAAGCGTTTCGTGCCGGCGCGGCCGCTTTTAATAAACGTTTCCTCGCGATCCAAATTACGCCTGCATAAATATACGCCTCCGACAATACCTGAAGCAATTACCGGATAACGGCTTCCCCCTCTCCTCCTCCTAGCCCTGGAAACTTTCCGAAACGCGTTTCGAATGTCTTCCATCGTTCTCCATCGACGCGCGAGGAAGCTCCTTCTTCGTCGGGGGGAGGATCGGCTGGAAAAAGCAACGGCGCGCGGAATCTAATCCGTCGGGAAATTTACGGACACCCGAGAAAGCTATGCCGGCGCTGCGGGGAGGTATATCTCGAATCAAAAATCGCAATCACGGTGCCGGCAGGTGAGCCTGCGCCGAGCCGCGCGCCGGCACCGCCAGAAGCTGGCGCGGCTTCATTACGTTCGTGGCAAATCGCAATCTACGAGCAATGAGCTTCTATCGTAAAGAACAGGCACGTAACGCTCGCGGTTTTTGCTCGGCTCGCCCTTCTCCCTCGATTCTTTCTTCGCCATCTCTCTGCCCTCTTCTCTCCTCTCCCTCTCCGCTCCTCGCCCCTTTGCCGAACAGCTCTTTCGCTCTGCGTTCGCCACCGGCGCAGCGCGGCGTTTCTTTTCCCGCCGGGATCCCTATCTCGAATGGCCGTCGATCGAACCGAGCTTTTTGCCGATAATTTCGCGGAATGGGAAAGCCGAGATTGCCAGGCGTTCCGGAAGTCTTCGGCGGATATGACGGGCCCCTCGGATATTGCATAGGTGGAGGATTTCCAGCGGCTCGGGGGGGAGGGGACCTGTGTTAGAGTCCAGCGGCCGCGTCGACGCACGGTGGTCCGGGAAAAAGAAGTAAATTTTTCAAATTTGATATTTTCATGAAATTTATCCCTTTATCAAGCGGGAACCCTTTGGAGCCTCAAAATCCAAAGCGCTATCCATTCCCGATTATTCAGCGATCAGACGTAGCTTCCTGAAGATCAAATCGTAAAATTGAAATACAATTAAAAGTTTACAGATACTCATCGTAGATAGACTATCAGAGTACAAGTTTAAACGATGGTTTTATCAGCTTTAATGTAGCTGTCAGGTCTATGAACAAATACTGCAAAGTTTATAACGATGTAAACTTTGAGAGGGGTTTTAAAAATACTTTTAACAATGACAGGCAGAGGACATTTTTCATAGAAAACTTTGGATGTTACTGAGTACAACGTTTCGAACTTCAACTGTCACCCCCCGCCACTTTTCACTGTACACCGATTTTAGGAGATGTTATATTTGTCGTACATTTTATTTAGTTTTATATTTTATTGGTATTGTCATTGTTGTTCCTTTCGCGGCATAATAGCCGAATTTGTTTCGAACAAAAGTCGGCCAGTATTCACTTTTCTACAAATCTCGATATGAAAAATTTCAATAAATCTTATTGGTTATAAAAAATGGAGGCCAGATCGATTTTTTAAAAGGTTAGTGTATACTTTTGACTGTATGATGTTATACCTGGTATCGAGACGAATTCAACGACCTGAAGCTTGAAATAAGGCTAAAATAATTTTCGGCACAAAAACGGATTTCGAGACCACTGTGTGACGAGAGACGACGAAGAACTCGGAGCAGCTGCGTTTTGGGGGACCCAAGGGACAGGAAAATTTCGCGAAAAAGGGGGCTCCCTCGAATGGAAACTTTTGCGCGTTCAATGCGCTTCCCTCGGCTAAGAATCGTGTGATTTTTTGCCTCATCGGTCCTTGAATCGATTGGCTTCGTTATTTCGAACGAATTTTCTGCCACCTTCCGAGACGTTCATTGTGGTCGCACAAAGGTATCCGGTCTGGCGATAAGTTGTCCATCACCGGTTTTAACCCCTTGAAGATTCATTTCTTACTCCAGCAGTTCCATTTTTTTTTGAGACGTCCTCTTTCGTACGCCCGGCGCTCTTGCGCTTCGGCCGAGATTCGAGACAGACATTTTTTCGGAACGTTCGCGGCGTTCAACCGCAGAAATAATGGTTTCATTGCGCGCGTATCCGCCGTGAACGCCGGTGCCTTTAACCTTCGGCAAGAACAAGCAGAACGGGGTCGGCGCTGTTCCACGCCGAAAGAGGCTCGTACAATGGCGGACGAGGTAAAACCGTGTAACAACCGCCTCGTTCTCTCTCGATTCGACGAAGGTCAAGGGTTTCCCCGGGGTTAAAAGCGAGAAGAATCCTCCTCGTCCGCCGAGGGCGAAGTCTTTTCAGCTTGCGGAGAAAGCGTGTCCCATTCTTCGGTGGAATCCGTGTTTTCCGTTGGCGCGCGGATCTTATCTGAGACGCTCCGATGGAACGATAATGTCCTGTTTTCTGGGGGACCTTTTTCGGCTCTTTCTTTCGCGGCTAGCTTCATCGGTGCTTCTCGAACTCCCATTTCCAATAGCCGCACGCCATTTTGGACGCGTTTCTAGCAAATTTTCCGCAGACTCTCGAATTTTATTAACACCGGGCTTTCATCTGCTCCTCGAGCGATATCGAGTAGAACAAGAATCTCTCGAGTTCAAGGATCAACAGGCAAGGGCCTCAGCGTGGCAATTTCTTAATGTTTATTAACGCAGTTATCGGCAGCTACAGATACAAAAACACTCGTAGGTGACAAGCAGTCAAATTACGAATATATGTCCAGGTATCTTCAACTTTTAATCCAACTTAAAAGTAGATAGCATTACTTTACACGGAACTTTCTTCTTGCAAATCTATATAGAAGACATAAAAATGCTCGTAGGTAACAAGGTGTCAAATTACGAATATATGTCCAGTTATCTTCAACTATTAATCCAAATGTAAAGGTAGATAGGATTACTTTACAGGGAACTTTCTTCTTCCTAATCTAAGTAGTTAGAAATATTCGAATATATTAGGTCCACTGGAAAGTTCTGAAATAACACAATTTTCATACGTTTAATGATATTTATTGTAGAATATACTTTCCATTGTTTTAGTACATGTGTGTAAATGCAATGATAAAGAGAGATAGTCAACCGAAGTCAACTTGTAGTGTCACTTGGTGTGACACTATCGGACAGAACTTTCCGGTAGACCTAATAGATCTAATTCGATGGTGTAGAAACAAATTCGCAGATTCGAAATAAATTGGCGATAACAGTTATAGTGTGTTCTCATTTGACCGTTCCAACGTTTCTTGCCACACCGATGAACGCGTCAGTGGCAGCTCGTGGGCGGACAAAACGTCTCCCCGGTTTTTTTCGGAGACGTCGTAAACGAAACGAGGGAAGTAAAGATGGCCACACGGTTGCTTCGGCCGATGGACCACGTCGAGGGTTTACCCCGGGCCCCGTTCGAGGGTCTTCGCAGCGCACGCGGGGATTATAACACGCGGTTTCATAACATTCGCATTAGCATAAGCGAGAAATGAACCAATGAGATGCTAATTGCCGCTCCTGCGTTTCGAGAATAATTATTACCAGGAGGGTGCACTCGGCTGCCGGCGTTCGTGTCATGCGAAACATCTCGAAACCGTGGAGGAGAGGCTCTTCCGGCGTGATTCGTCTCCGCGCTGACACAAACATCCTCAAAATAAAATCGAGTTGAACCCTGCGGATCCACGGATCTACGAACGTAGATGCAGTAGATCCTCCAATGGCGGCTGAAACAATGTACCCCTTGCCCCACAATATCGAATCAAACTCGTGATGAGGATTCTGAACAGAGTCTAATAAATATGTACGTTATTTTAACACTAGGTTTACGGAGCACTAAAAATTACTATTTTACATTACTTTGTAAAACTAACATGAATGTATCGATCAAAGATTGTAGTCATTTTTTAAATAATATGTACCCAAAGAAATCAATTTGTTAAATAACTGCTCATGGATGCATTTTTACAATCTCAATGTTCGCAATTCAAAAATATTAGAATCCGTCATTTTGACGGGTCCCGTAAATCTATTGTTAATTTCCTTTAAACGGAAATAAAATTCTATTTTGTTGTAGTTGATATAATATGCTTTGGAGAAAACATAGGCATACAATAAATATGAACTATCTTTTCTTCTATGAAATTCTGAACGATCAAGAATTTCTAATCATTATAATCACAAAATAAATAGTAGTGCAAGGAGTTAAATTCAATTCAACACTTTGCAGAGGTCAGGAATATTTTAGCTCAAAATTTCGTTTGGCAATGTGCAACGTTTAAAAATTAATTTTGCTCGCATTACAGTTGCTTGAATCGAACGTCATTGGCATTTGTACGATTTGAAAGAGTTTAAGGAGTAATATGATTTTTTTCACAGATTCGGCTGATGAGGAATTTAGGCGAATGTATAATTCTTCACCTTGAATGTACGTCGAGGATGAATCATCCACGATGAATGCGAAATATGAAAGCTGGAGTATTTATATTTCCTGCATTGAAAATGGACACCGTACTTTTGTTAGGGTAGGTTTAGGCTTGTCTTATAGACTTTCTTTACCGTTGAAAATAGTTTCAAATATATCGAATCGATCAGGTAAATTAGGATTTATAAATCTTCACTTTGATCTTACGTTGCGGAAGAATCATCCACGATGAATGCGAAATATGAAAACTGGAGTATTTGTACATCCTGCATTGAAAATGGACACCGTACTTTTGTTAGGGTAGGTTTAGGCTTGTCTTATAGACTTTCTTTAACGTTGAAAATAATGTCGAATATATCGAATCGATTAGGTCGATTAGGCCGCTGGCGCGAAGGTATAAATGTGGCGCAATGTAATTGTAGTTCATGTAGAGGCGTCGAAATATCTTTGTACGTGCGTCTTTCTCAATTGAAAGACCACACTTTAGTTAGTGCCTTTGTAACCGCCGTTCTGATATGACATGTAATTTACAAAGAGTGTATTAAAGTTATTAAATACCTGTGTAAACAATTTTCCATCAATACTTCTCTACAATTTACCCTGCAAAAAGTCCTGACATGTTATGAGCCCAGCACGCTTCCACTTGGGCAAGTTGACATGTTTTGCATCTATCAAGTAAACAGTTCATTTCGTATGTATTTCTCTCAAAGTTATGCTCACAATTGTTGAAATAATGAAGTCACTTTGTAAGTAAAACTCACATCCGGGAATGTCGCGGCGTCGCTTTGGCTGTTACAATGTAACAACTTCTAAAAAGCCTGATGGAGTGTGCGTCATACGTTGAAATGACGATCGAAAGAAAAATGACGATCGACACGAGACGAGAGTGGGGAAGACGTTAGCTGCACGTCCACCCAAGAATCAGTTCGATAGAAGAATCGGTTTGGGCAGGACATACCTGGTGCAGGTAACAAGTTCGATAAAAGAATCGGTTTGGGCAGGACATACCTGGTGCGAGTAATAAGTTCGACACAAGAGTCAGTTTAGGCAGGACATACCTGGTGCAAGTAACAAGTTCGACACAAGAGTCGGTTTAGGCAGGACATACCTGTTGTATATATTAAGTTCAGAATTCCAAGTTTTTATTTTATATTAAAATTCCTTTATTCACTAACGCTGTGCTTTATGATAGAATATAACACCATTCCTATCGTATCCTCGACCCCAATAAAGGGGAAAATTCAGGGAATATTTCAGCATACTTTCTGCTACGTAGTTGATTCAGTCAAAAATCGCAGGGAAACTGAAAATCCCTATCTCCTTCCCTAGATCCTCCATTGTGGATGAGCAAAAGTGAATACAAAGTGAAAAGTCCGCTTTTACGAGAGCGTCCATGGTCGAACGGTTTAGAGTTCTCCGGCGTTCGTCGGAATTCGCTTCGGTCGACTTCAATTTTCCGCACGTGAACCACCGCGGAGTTTACCCAGAATTCACGTAAGTCGCGGTCTCGCAACGGTCGTTCTGTCACGAAGCTCGTTACGGGGTTTTACGCCCTCGTTAGAACGCGCAATCACGTGGATCACGGCAGTCCCAGTGCGCGGCGTGGCGTCTCGATCGTTCGACGATCGACGACTCCGGTTGGTCTGCGTGGAGGAGGACGAGGCGGAGGAGAGAGAGAGAGAGCGAGAGAGAGTCGTCACGGAAATCGCTCGGCGCGCAAGTGTACCTACGCCGAGCGTATAATAATCCCAAGAGAGAAAGAGAGCGAGGTAGAGGGAGAAAGCCGAGCGAGTAAGGTTTTCGAGGAACGAGTCGAGAGGGTTTGCAACAAAATTGCAATAATCGGCCGGATAATTCGCCGTGAACGAGTCCAGGCCTGGGAACCCGCGCGCGAACACGGTCGCGCTAATCGCGCGTCGAACGTGTACGAGAGGCGACACGCGTGCACCGAGTAGAACACGCGATGCAAAAAGGGGGTTGGCAGGGGGCCATGGGGGCAAACGGAGCTGACAGTGGGGCACGGGGGACCGGGCAGAGAGGAAAGGTTTCGTCCGCAGAGAGATCCTCTCCTCTCGCGCGGCTCTCTTCGGGTATCCTTGGCTTCCAGGGTACCGTTA
Source organism: Halictus ligatus (assembly GCA_028454255.1). Classification (NCBI taxonomy): domain Eukaryota; kingdom Metazoa; phylum Arthropoda; class Insecta; order Hymenoptera; family Halictidae; genus Halictus; species Halictus ligatus. The sequence goes on from CM052133.1 coordinate 6,282,119, forward strand.
CTGTACCGGGGCTGCTCTCCGGGTATACCGGCTCCGAGAGCAGGATGCGTTTTGTGGGTTTTATTGGGCCCTCGCTGTTCGACGCAAGGTTGCAACGAGCACTCCGCCGGCCGTCCGCTCGCCGGGACCACGGAGTTTATTCATGGAAATGGAGCAGATACGAAACAAAACGAGAGGGTATAGCTTTACTCGCCGGTGAAAAAGAGGCTTCTAGTGTTTCCTGCCCTCCCGGCCGAACCTTTCTCGCTTTCTGCCGCCCGCTCGGCCCCCTGGCCCAACACCGTGCGCCGATTATTAGGTCGTCAACCGGGTTTCCTGGACTGTATCGCATTTAGAAGCGCTGTCTCACTCCAATAGATCAAAAAGTCCAAACCCATATTGTGGAGGATATGATAGGTGTGGTGTTATATTCTATCATATAGCACAGCGTTAGTGAATAAAGGAACTTTAATATAAAATAAAAACTTGGAATTCTGAACTAAATATATACAACAGGTATGTCCTGCCTAAACCGACTCTTGTGTCGAACTTGTTACTTGCACCAGGTATGTCCTGCCTAAACTGACTGTTGTGTCGAACTTATTACTCGTACCAGGTATGTCCTGCCCAAACCGATTCTTTTATCGAACTTGTTACTTGCCGCAGGTATGTCCTGCCCTAACCGATTCTTTTATCGAACTTGTTACTTGCCGCAGGTATGTCCTGCCCTAACCGATTCTTTTATCGAACTTGTTACTTGCACCAGGTATGTCCTGCCTAAACTGACTCTTGTGTCGAACTTATTACTCTCACCAGGTATGTTCTGCCCAAACCGATTCTTTTATCGAACTTGTTACTTGCACCAGGTATGTCCTGCCCAAACTGATTCTTCTATCGAACTGATTCTTGGGTGGACGTGCAGCTAACGCCTTCCCCACTCTCGTCTCGTGTCGATCGTCATTTTTCTTTCGATCGTCATTTCGACGTATGACCCACACTCCATCAGGCTTTTTAGAAGTTGTTACATTGTAACAGCCAAAGCGACGCCGCGCCTACGCCCGGACATTCCCGGATGTGAGTTTTACTTACAAAGTGACTACATTATTTCAACATATATAACTTCCAAAATACTTCCGTACAATATTATGCAGAATTTCATCGAAACGACCAAAGAGTAGCTAAATCGATTGCAAAACAATTTCAACGTAGAGAGCAGTGCTCCCCTGCCTTTTATCTTCCACCGCAAGGGAAAGCTTGCAAATACATAAATTACAATAATACGTATATAAAACAAATACACAATCAAATAGCTCTATGAATGTACCAGGACTTTGAAAAAAATTCCTGAATATCAATCAATTTTTCAGCGGCAGTTCTCTTAATACATCGACGTATTCAACACATTCGCACTCGTCTCGCGTGAACTAGCCCAAGTCACATTTAACTTCAGTCCGAAGATGTGACCCACGATTTCCATAAATCTGTCTAATTAATTCCTTTCGATTCGGTCGACTTCGATCCGAAGACTATTAAATTTGAGCAGGACAAGAACAGGTGAAACAGTAATGACCATACTAAATCTTGACTTTCCAGCGCGTGATCTATCGTATAAACTATTTCGGTTTTACGGTGTTTTTATGGTTGTTGGTTCGGGCGGTGAACGTGTTGCGATAACTTTCTACAAGAGTGTAACACTGTCCTCGCGTGGCAAAAAAATATAATTAGAGCGAATTTTTAACGCGGTATCGTTTCGCGAATAAATCGGTATAAATTTATACCACTTTCCGCGAACGATCGCGGCGCAGAGAAGTCTGCCATTTCGAAAGTTTCCGAGAACTTCCGACATCGGATCCGGAAATTCCATCTGCAACTTTGATCTTCGTCGTGAACGAAGTCTCGATTAATAAGTACGGGGTCGATACAGTTCGTGACTAATTGATAAATCTGACGGTAGCTGGCGTATGCATAAAAGATCCCGGCCGGAAGCCATCGCATCGATTCGCGTTCAAAGAATAATCGGAGGAATGTTTAATGCATCCCGCGCCCTTTCTTCGCGCACATCGATCCGCCGGATTAATTGCATATTCTCCGTTATTACCCGTAATCGACGATTACTTTCTTCCGAATCTCCGCGTTTCCACTCGGTTCTCGAGTGGCTCCTCAGCCGGCTGTATTTAGATTGTGAAAGTTTATGGAGTCACGTCTGCTGCTTGGCAAAATGCAGTAAAACAAACATTCCTATGTAGTTCGCAGTTTTATGTATATTGAAATGATCGCGATAAAGACTTTACTGTAGGCAGTAAAATTCTGCCTGGTTCTATTTTCTATAAATTAGCGTCTTGGATCGTAAATTTACAAAGTCGTCCGCTTTCTCGTTACGAGCGTAGTAAATTAGGCGCTATCGAACACGCCGTCGCGGGAGCGAGTGATCGAAGCGACCGAAGACGTCTTCCTGTACGGTGTCTCCGTTCATTCGACTTTCGACGCTTCCACGCCGCCTCCGCCGAAAATCTCGACGCCCACGCGTCCGACGGTCGCATTCTGCGCTCGCGACCGTCCGTGTTCCTCTCGAACTCGCTCCTCGCGAATTAGAAATAAAAAGCCGACCGCGGGATCGTAGGAGGCGCCCGTCCCGGGGACTCTTCGACAAGTCGGGGGAAAAAGAAGCGTCCCGAGGACGGGGTGGGAGAAGCATGTGTAAAGTATAACGTAACCGAGGGCCTGGCGAACGGTTCCACGCTGGTGGTCCATTATACCGGTCTTCCTCGCGACGAGGAGCGGGCCTTCTCGCAATTTTCTGACGCAAGACGCCTCCGTCCTCCATCTTGCCGAGACACTCGGACTCCGGGATTCGTAGATCTTTGTTTTCCTCCTCCTTCGGGAATCCGCTAATGTTAGCCCGCCGCGCGGCATCACACTTTCCAGGAAACGAAAACGGATGCGGCTGAACGGATTCCGTTCTGAACAAGACTGATGCGTGGAGTTTTCCGCGAGTCGAAAATATTTGCGCCCGGCACGGTTCGAAAATGAAGGCGCAGGCGACGAACCGCAACACGATTCTGACCGAGTAGCGGCTACCTGCGTTTAAAATCGAGCCCGAGTTGTGCTACCTGTAATAAAGTAATTTATTACACTCTATTGTCGCGAAAATTAACGGTTCTGTGTTGTCCCGTGAACCCCGGCGATCGGACGCAACGTGTCAAGGGTTTCGCCGAGACTAATAAGAACTTGCACGTTTAATCGTTCCCAGCGTATTTTCGTAGTCGATCCCATCGCGGCGAGACTTCCCCGCGTTCGAGCCATTTCAAGTCAGACCAGTCTAATTTCGACGCGAGCGTGGCTGCCGGCGTTGATTAAATTCCGGTCGATCGCGCACGAGCGCAGCCGCTTGATAACGGCAGATAAGCGATCACGGGGCCGATTTGCTCGCCGACATATTTTTGCCGCGCGTTGTTTACCTTCGTCCCGGTGACGTTGAAAAATGAATTCTCGGTGTGCCGGCGCACCACGGCGCAGCCGTGAAAAATGCGCTCCTCGGCCTTAGACGCATGCAAATGTCGCGAGCGAGCGAGCTCCGCCGTTTTTCCGCAACGCGGGCACGACCGCCGCACGAGGAAAAAGAGAAACGTGAGAAAATAGGTGTAGACATTGCGCGACGCGAACGGGATCGCCGTGCCAGATCGTTTTCCACGATCGAGGACGATTTTCGGGGACACTGACCGCCCCAACACGCACGTTTTTGAAAATCTCGTTGGCAGCCCTGGCCGGATCTATTCGAATCCTTGCGCGGCAAGTTTTGTTTATATACGATAGGCTCGAATATAACAGGAATTACAATGCTAATTCCTGTTGGCACGTTGACTGCCATGTCACTCATATGTGCGTGACGGAATTATTTGTCCAGGTTTTAAGATGAATATTTATGTTAATATGTTAATTGTACCAAATTTGATTGTGATTTATAAAATGCAAGAATATATAAATCATACATTTAATTTTTGTCAATTTTTATTTCATTACATAACTTACTTTGGCTTTTTGGAATCTTTGAGGTTTCTAGTTTGACAGTCAAAATGTTAGGATGTCACAAAAGTTTCCACTTCGCAGTAGGCATGTTTAACCATTTGCATTCGAAGCTATTTTAACTCCAAAACGAAACATTTTAGTCTGAATTAGCATTTAAGGCGTGTAATATAAATATAGGGTATGTCAAAGATATTGCGACTACTATTTTCATATAATGCGATTTATCTTACAACGCGGAATCTATTTTTTGAAAAACTATTCTATTTCTAGAATATAGAAAATAAATCCAAACACGTTGGTTGCTTCTTTTTTACACTAGGTTTGTGGCACTCTAAAAGATTTTACATTACTTTATAAAAATAACAAGAATGTGCTGCCCAAGTTTTTAATCATTTTTTAAAATAACATATACCCAAAGAAATAAATTTGTAGAATAGTCCCTCATGGAGGTGTCTTTAAAATCTTAATAATTATAAATTAAAAATATTAGAACTTGTCATTTTGACGGGTCATATAATCCTAGTGTTAAAATTAACGTCGATCTTCTGTTTTCAAGACCCAGCACAAATATGTAGCTAATTATTTGAAGTAGTAGAAAATTCGAATTTATATAAAATGTTCATAACTGGGAATCATAGTGGGTCCCACCATCGGAAGGTTAGATATATTTATCTTATTCAAATACTTTGGTTACTGGACTGCGGATTTTATGCATCTATGACAAAAATGGGTTGGTGTAATTTAAAATGGTGCAAAGACTCAAGGATTTCAAAATATCGAGATCCCTTTTCACCTTATTAAGGTTGTTAAAAAAACAAAGAAGTTTCTCTATGACTGCTGTTTCTTGCAGTTGATGCAGATAATTTTTATTTTGCACAAATATCCGCAATCACCCTTCAGTTGAACATTCGTCTCATTGATAAATTAATATCTATCTTAGAAGATGGTGTTTCTTGCGAATGTGAATGTGCTCTTTCACGAGATCGTAATTTCGTAAGAATTTACCGTTTTGGTGAGGGAAAAGCGATGTGCCAATCTTCCACCTTGTCATACAATTTTCAAGACGTTATCTTTGCACGCTTTCCGCCAGTTGAGAATAAAACGATGTCGTACTAAACGTGATAACAAATTGGAGAAGAAAATGCGCGAAACAAAACTGATTCGGAGACCGTCAACAACGAGTCGCGTTTCCCTGCGCGTTCGCGACGCATTCCTAAAAAGCGCCACGACGAAAAACAAAGACGGAAGGGGCTCGCCCCGTGGTTTTGTCGGTCGTGGTTCTTCTTTTTCGGGTTGTCGCCGGCCCTCGTTAAGCCCGTTAATGCGGCCAAAAATATTTCGAAAAACGCAGGTGTTCCCTCCGTCCGAGCAGCGACCGCGCGTGGCTCGTTACACATATTCCGGCACGGTTATCGTAAATCAAGCGCCGATTAACGTAATTGCCCGGCTGGACGAGCAAACGCCGGGAGCCGCGCGCGCGCGAGCGAGCGAGCGAGAGTCGCGTATCTCGCCGCTCTAATCTGTACGAATGGGAAATTGAAAATTTGCGAAATCGACGAAAAAACGGTAGCCCGAGCAGACGATTACCTCTATCGGCGCGGATCACTGTCCGCCTTTTTCCGCGAGTTTTCAATTTCGTTTCGACCGTGTTACGCGTCGGGAACGACCGATAACTCAAATTATTAGGTACAGGTAGAATTATCTCTGCATTTTCTATTCAGTTATTCTCACTTATTATTCCAATTATACGCTCCTATATTTAGCATCTGCTGACTCATAACCGAGCGTTTTGTTTGCAATTTGCAACTCTTTTTACACACAAATTAGCTTGCAACTATCTTTCGAAATTAACCCTTATCGCTCGAGTCGAGACTCCACTAAACATTGTCTAGATCATCGTTAAATTTGTTCGCGTGTAATAAAGTATATACCAAACATTTAAACATTACGCGTAAAATGAAAAAGAGCGTATAAAAGGGAAATATTCCTAGTCGGAGGGAATATTTCATTTTAGAGTTGATACTATTTCTGCTCGAGGTGGCAAGGACACCTTTTAAAATTTGAAATAAAAATTTCATTATTCAGTGAATCTATTTCTTTGAACAGTCGGAAAGGGGTGATTAAAATACTTCCGAGTGCAAAGTTTTCTCGTGAGTCAAAGAACCCATCGATTAAGTTACTAGTTTAATAAGTACGGTGCCTGTTAACTCTTCAGGGCTAGGTGGATTAAAAATTATTCCACCTTTTTCTTAGCTTTTCATGCATGGTGGGACATATTTTAACCCACCTCGAAAGTTACTCATAGTCATAAAGTTCAACATTTTATTTCAAGTTTCTCATTCAGTTTGCAATGCTATGCACCAACGGCAAATAAGTGAAAACAAAATTTATGCAAATCAAAACGCATCAGCAAGTTGTGCTTAAAGTTGGCGAATTGTGTGACGCAGAGAGTTTGCACAATTCTTTGCAACTAAGGTCTTTATTTTCTTTAAAAGCTCGTGTCTGAAAGAGTTAAGGGAATGAAATGATGTCAGGGGGCTTAACAATTGTTTACCGACTGGCGTGGGTAACCGAAAAAGCTTAGGCCTGGAGGAGTACAAGGAAATCTGTCTCGGGAATATTTTCGTTAACAGGAAAAATGATTAAAGCAAACAGAGGCGGTCGGGCGGCCATTTCCGATCTTCAAGTACGGCCAAATTAAAATTCTTTCTCGGCCAGGGTTCCCGTTCTCCCTCGTCGGACCACCCAGGGTAGGCGCGATAACTTCTTTCCTCCCTTTCCTCGATTTTCTCCTTTTTCCTCGTCTCCGCTTTCTTCTGTCCGTTTCTGTTTGGGACCGTTGCGGTGGCGCAAGTCCTTTCCCCGTCCCCGTCGGACCTCCTCGTGTTTCTGCCCCGCGTTTCTCGTCCCTACACGTACACAGGCACGTACAGGCCCGTGCATATATACCTACACCTCGCAGCCGTTCTTTCTACTCTCAGTTGGGTTAGGTTACGGTGGGCTAGGGCTGTGTCTCCGTCTTTTTCCCTCGTTTCACTCTGCTTCTCTCGCGCTCCTCTCTCGCCGGTGACGTTGCGTCGACTCGTCGGGACTATAAATCTCCGGCTATTAAGACGGCGGTCCACCGTTTCGATGGCCCGTGCCAGGCCGCACTATCATCTTAATACTTCGTTACGCGCGCGAATGCGGCAGCGAACCCTCCCGGAGATCTTATGATCTCGCGGACGTTGTCCTCCTACGCCGAACGTTCCTTTTATGTGCTCTTTCCACCAACCAGCCATAGTTTATCGACTCGGATATTTTGTATAATATGTCGATTGTATGTGTACAAATTTTTCATAAGGAAAATTCAAGTTCTCAATAGCAAAAAATAGAGACCTCGGTCAGTACGTCGCACAGTCGGCAATTTGGACAAAATCGGATTCAAGATCAAGGAATTTTCGATAGGAATGAGGTAGAGTGATGAAATTTTTCTTAAATTAAAGCTGAAACTTTGTAGGATATGGGAAAAATAGGGAGATTATTACCATCCGATCATTTCAACGAAGAAATGATTTCATTAGTTTCTGTCACAAAAATCTATTTTGTGCAAAATCCTGAGGTCGTAGACAAATTTTGAGCCAGATTTGAAATCAGCGTGAAAAAATCTATGGAAAATGACGTATAGCATGTTAAAAAAAATTTTTTCTGCGCGTGGTATTGGAAAAACCAAAATTTTTTTGAATTTCAGCACGTTTAACGAATTTTCTCAAGGTTAAAAAACGTTCGTACCACAATCTTCCTATTTTTCCCATATTCTACAAAGTTTCAGCTCCAATTTAAAAAAAATTTCATCGCTCTACCTCATTCCTATCGAAAGTCCCTTGATTTTGAATACGATTTTGTCCGAATTGCCCACTGTGTGTCGTACTGAGAAATATTTCCAAATTACACAGATTTTATTCAAGTCTATAGTTGTTATTAGCCCGCGGATTTTATGAAAAATCATTAGCAGTGGAGATATTTTAATTGGAATATTGACGAGAGACTATTCGACTAACGATAGCTTCGTGTTGTAACATATAGTACGAACAATCGTGTATTCCCATTAAAACATCTCTACAACCAACGATTTTTCGAACTGCATTGAATAGAGCATTATAATTAAATTTTAGGTATGCACTTCTTTAACGCCTTTTAACTGGAGATTACGAATTAACTCGTCATATGTGTTTCCAATCACCTGTTGAAAGTTTGTCATTTTATTTCTTAATTCGACAAATAATTCTTCCACTTTATTGAGTCGCATCTATATCGCATTTCCGTTGATTCTGGCAAAGTTTTTGTGTCATGTCAATGTTACTTCGTCTTGTGTTGCGTCTTCCTAAATGTTCATGATTAAAGAATCACTCAAGGGTTAGAACGTGAGGTTATAAAAGAATTTGTTGGTTTAAAGGGTACATCAAAAAATCAAGAATTCAGCAAAATTGGTTGTTCATATGTATCTAGAGGATATTTGGTGTTTCAAGTTGCATAAACTTTTTTACATTCGCAATAAAAATTGGAGCTAGAGGGTTAGAGACTAGGGGAATAGAGGGTTGACTCTCGGTCAAGATGGAGTCCGGTCGTGCTATCCGAAGGTTGATTGCAATAAAATGCCAGCTAAATTACCGCTGCACGTATAAACGTTTAATGAGTTATCAACGTTGCTTTATTAACCCCTTAAATTCCGAGGGTACTTATAAACGCTACCGTAAACCGGGGGTGCTTGGTTCTACAATTGCCACTTCTTTCAAGTCTTCTGGAACGCTGCGGAACCATGCCGACGCTCCATATTTTCCTAGAAACGGTTCCGTGTCTTTTCGAGGGCGTTTCGGATCTCTACGCGTACTTTCCGTTCTTTTTAATTTCGAAAAAGCGGTGTAACCTTTTTATATCCCGCAGTAACGGCACCGTAAATCACCACGAACTCAAACGAGTGTGAAATTTTATTCCGACTTGTACTTTGCAGTTACCTGAAAACTTTCATGGGCGATAAACGCGCAGAGACCTGCAGTCTGTTAACCGACTGAGAAATGCACGTACGCATAACATATGCAAATGCGTTACGGGAGGAAAATTCCGACAGGCGTTAATGAAATTTTCATTTTAATTCGTCCGTGAACGGTGAAACAGCTTCGATAAAAGAGTCTATGAAAAATATAACCGCGACGGATAGAATTCCGTGGAATTTCGTTGCCGGTTTCGAGAAGATTCCTCGTGGTTCGGCGCAGGCTCCTTCTCGTCCGACGAACGAGCAAAAAGAGATAATAGAATTCAGTCGAGTCTCGATGCTCCTCGATCGTTTGCCACTGTTTGCCAAAGTTTGTCCAGTTTGTTTTCGTACACGGTGAGTCGTTGTTTCTCGTTCGGGGGCCGCGCTCGAGTGCGGAACACGTCCTCGGTCAAACGAGAACGCGTCCCGTGGCATCGATATTCGACACCGGACCCGTGCAGCGCCGTGAAATCGGCGCGAGTAGTGCCGCGCTCGTGTTTGTCGACGCGAGAGAGTATCGCGCGGCTTAACAATATTTAAATATTGTCGCCTCGAGTGTCTCGCCGCTGGCGAACGTGCCGGAGGGTCGTAGATAAACCGTCCCTTTGCTTGCACAACGCTCTCAGCTACCGTGTAGTACCGCGGGTTCTTCAACCTTTTTCTTCTGTATACACAGAGGAAAGCGATGTCCCTTCGTTCCAACGGGAAAGTACCATCGTGCCTCCGCACTTGAAACGGCCATTTGTCCTGCCAACGGCTCCACCTATTTCGCCCGTCCTCCCCTCTCTCCACAGACGCGGGCTTTTCCATTCGAACCTCTTCTTAATTGTTTATTAAATGTCAACCGCAGAAACGGCGTCTCTCCGAGCGCCGACACTCCGAGCAGCGCGAAAACCATTTGCATACATGCTTTCAATTCATTTTGAAGCATAACTTTCGGCGATTCAACCCTCCGCGGGCGTCCACGGACGTTTATGTCTGGAGCGAAATTTCAATCTTCAATTTCTTTCTAGCCAATATTTATTTCTCGTCGTTAATGCTTTAAGCATCCGACGTTACAGCAATTATATGGTAAAATAGGGACTTCGATGCGTATTCCTGGAATATTTACTAGATTTTTCGACACCTTAGAACAATTAAAAGATCTACGTAGATTTACAAGAGAAAATAGAAAAGTTTTCAAGAGCGTCTTCTTCATTCTCTCGCGCAATTCATACCAATTTCAATTCTCTCAAAAACTTTCTTACTCGTTATTTTGTAAATGCTTCTAATGGCTAAAAAAAGTCTCTTTTAATGAGCGTTTGGACGCTTTCCTAAGCAAGTGTGTGTACCCCTTACGTATAAAACTATTATGTATGTATGTATCATTTATTGATTCCCCTCGGGGTTACAATTTTCTTACACTCAAACTTACCCTAACTTACCCTAACTTAACTAAACTTATCCTAAACGCTCGCCACATATATATATAGAGAGAGTGATCACACACCACCACCGCCGCATTCTCATTCCTCCCTCACCCGCATACACATGCTTCTCCATTCTATAAAACTATTAAAAGAGTCGCTTTCGCAATACGAATGCGAGCACGTTTGCTCAGCAGCGGAGGAGCCGTTCGAACGAGAAGTTCAATCAAACTGTTCAGCAACAGAGAGTTCTGTGTTTCAAAATCCCGGGGGAAAAAAGACGAGTTAGGCGTGCGCGGAATTTTGTAGAAAACGAAAGACTGTTGCTGAACGTAGGAAGCGTTGGAAGAGGACGACCGGAGCAAATGGGCAATGAATAAGTGACACGCGATCGTGACTCGGGGGATCGGTGGTTGGAAATTAATTACCGCGGAGGCGAGGACGACGCCGGTGGCGAGGCGTCGCGCGGTATTTTCGACACGAGGCGACGCCGATAATGAAGCGGTCGGACGTCGAGCGGCCGCGATTCGGCGAGAGGAGTCTCGGGAATCGTTCGAACGAGAAAGGAGGCCGTCGAAGGAGCAGGAGGAAGAGGGGAGAAGGGACGATGGAGGCCCGATGGTTCCCCGGCTCGTAAATCACTGGACATCGATAAGAGTGGTCGCGGCGTCCGCGCGATGTCCCTCGTTAATAATTGATACAATTAACGACCATTCATTAGAGTCGCCGCTCGTGCACACGTACCACGGAGGAGACCGGAGGAGGATGCAGCCGGCGTTTGCGAGCTGCTGCGAGCTCCGAACTGTCACGCGATTCGCCTGGTGAACCGAGTTTCGGCGGCTGAAAAGCCAGACCGCGCGATAACGCCGTATCTCGTGGCCTCCCGATGCGAGCCGTTCGGTCTCGCGAGTTCGCCGATTCGAAACGGTGATTTCCGCGGGTCGTAATTAAACCGACGTCGATGTTTGCTCGGTGGGACTTTTCGGAGAAAGCCTGTATTGGGAGTATGGGTATTAAAGAAAACCACACTATTATAAAATACGAAATAAGATTTATATCAGAATAGTAACTCTAGGAGCACGTTGTGAGACACGTCTTTAACCAGCGAAAGAAACGTTACGAATGAAACGCAAGAGTTCGAAACAGAGGAGCAACAGTCCACTATTAACCATTGAAGATCGAGGGTCCCATGCCGGGGACAACATACAATGTATATTAACTGAAGATACAATGTGTGCATACAGAATAAATTCCAACAGCCTGCTGAAAGTTGGCGAGAACAACATTGTGGAACTTGGCCGATGAGAATGTCCTCACTTGCGTATTCTTCAAACGTTACGATACCTGAACCAAATTCTAAAAGAATTCAACTTTTCCTTCCCCAAAATATACCAAGAAAAGCTCCACACTTTCCACCCTTGGGTCAAAATGAAGTTTGAACCTAATATGAGCTTGGAACAATACTCTAAAGATTTGACAGATGCTACGGTATTTCAATCACTGCATTCAGAGATTCTAAATAGTGACCCATCAGCAATTAACATATAAAACAAGGCTATAAAACAAGAAATGGTACAGGATGTTCCGTAGTAAATCCAACTGTAACAAATTTTTGTCGACTAAATAATGTCTGCTCAGTTTTCGGTAACGAGATCCTAGCTCTGTCTAAAGCACTAGAAGTAATAAAAAAATCCACTGGGAATAGATTCACAATTTTTACAGACTCAAAGAGTGCTACTATGGCCATTGAGGATTTGGATACAACCGATGAATGTATACAGGAAATACAAGAAAGTTATAACTCGGCGGTTGAAGCCGGCAAATCTATTACTCTTTGCTGGATTCCATCGCATATGGGTATACAAGGTAATGAAAACGCTGATAGAGCAGCCAAATTAGCAGCCTGCAACACAAAAATGAAACAAAAGATCTCAAAAACCACCTAAATAAAATTTTTAGGAAACAGGTTTTTGACAAAATTAAAAGGAACTATATACAAAAATATTATAATGGAGGAGTGGATTTTGAGTGGTATAAATTTCCAAGTCCAGTAGATCGTCCAACTCAAACTTCAATTTCTAGAATCAGAATTGGGCACTCAGAAATAACACATTCATTTTTGTTAAATAAGAAAGAAAACACGATCTGCGATATACGTAAAGTACCAGTTAGCATAAATCATCTAATAATAGAATGTAAAAAATATGAGAAGAAAAGGAAAAATGCTAAGTTGCCTAGATCCTTACCTATTCTGTTAAGTTCTAAGGAGTATATCTCCGGTCTTGCTAAGTATATCAAAGATACAAATATGTATAATATATTGTAAGAAAATGTACCGTGTTGCTAATGAGCTTTGATGTTGAAGCAACATTAAACAAATAAATGAAAAAAAAAACGTTACGATAAGTGTAGCTGTAGGATTTTAAAAAGAGATTTATAGCTGATTAGCTCCTGACAACCATGGGAATCTTCTCTTCACTGATTTCCTAGCGTTTTGAGCTTGTATGCATGTTCTTGTAAGTCTACTTCTTCAATGACGACGCGAGTCGGCACAAAGTGAATGTGAAGCACAAAGAGTTTGAAGACCGAATGGTTTAGTTAACAGATATTGTAAGTAGACCGCAGATTTTATGCGTTTATGACAGAAATGAGTACGTAAAATTTGAAGCAGTTGACATGTTAAAAAGATTTAAGGACACCGGTGGTTTAAGGATTTAAGAATATTAGTTTCAGTATAATAAGAAGATCCACAGAGGGAAGAAATTTCTATTTGTGTCCTGCGATCAATGCAAACATTTGTTTACTTCGCACAAGGATCCGCAGTCTAGATACAAGATTAAGCGGGAGCTGTCTGTCGAGAGATCGTTAAAAATGCTTTGACGCGGAGAAAGAGGATACGACGGTTTTAGTCTTGGACGCGAACGTGTCCGCTCGAAAACCATCTGGCGGACAGTGGTACTTATTCAATGCCAAGTAATTTGTTCGAATTAAAGAGAACGAGACGGATCGCGAGCCATCAGAATTAGACACTCTGTTCGAAGTAATTAGGGGAGGGAGTTCGGCGGCCGCTGTGCCTCGCCTGGTATACTCGGTGATTTTCGTGGACGCGGCGCAAGTCGGCCGTGTTCTCTTCAATCAGAATTCCCAATTAACGGGAATACATCATCCCGCGTAAACAAGCCGGACCGCGGCCGTTTTAATTGGTATCCGCGGCCAGTAAATTAGATTAATACCGAATCAGCCTTCAAAACGGCCGCGTTCAGCCGTCCGACGAAACCGTACCGCCGAAAATCTTGCAGCGTCTCGCAACCTCGTCGCAGTATCGCGCTACAAATTACCCGCGCGACGCGTCAATCTAATTAAAACACGTCCCGCGAGACGGCCGTAAATTACATATCGCGACAACGACGACGCTCGTTAATCTGCGCCAACGAGGTTCGTCATCTTCGAGCGTGTCCGACAAAGCGCGCCAAACCGGCCGCGTTTTCTTTCGTTCGTGCGTGTACAGTATTGCACAGGCTGAGGCAGATATAGAGAGAAAGAGAGAGAGAGAGAGACGGAGAGGAAGCGACCGAGCAGTGAATCGAGGCGTCATTAAAAGCGAACTATAATAACAACAGCGGCGATAATTCAAATAGCCGATTATTGCGTAAAATGATGCACACCTCGCACAATAGACGCTGCAATGTTCCAGAAAACAACCTTATCTTCAGCCACTCTTCCGATCGCGTATTATTGTCCTCTCTTCACTGATACTGATCCTCTACTGGCTGATTTTTTAATTTTTTAAAGACTATGGTTACAGATTTTTTATTGTAATTTCAACCCAGAACCTACGATTCACTCCCAATAACGCAATGTAATCGGTTTTGCTTATGATTTTGTTGGTCTTGTGGTCTAATTTTGTGATAGGGTACAATATCTTTACTCAGTTTTCAGTCGCTGAATGTTATACATAGTTTTTAAGGATGCATGTAAATCTCAGAGAAACGTTGGTTTCCTTGCACCGACAAGACATCTCGCTCGCTTCTCAGAGTTGTATACGGTCTGAGTGGTTGATTCGATGGCTCGAATGACTAATCGCTTCGATGACGTTCGAAATCCTCGAGGCTCGTCGGGGTGGAGTATCACTTACTACTTTCGCATCGCTTTCTTTCGTATCCGATGGGCTTGTCCCGGTTAACAGGTAAATAAAGAATCGCGTGGATCGCAGTCGGAGGAAAAGAAATCGACGGGCTCGTGCCGATATTCAGCGGAATTTCCAGCCGAGCGAGGATCTACGACGTCGTAAATCTCCGGGCGACGCGGCGCGAACCGATGTGATACTAAATAGAAATATGGATAACTGGCGCGCGAGGCGAAAGAAGCGAAATAAATTACGGCAACCGCCTCCTGTCGAGCCGGACACCGTCAGGCGAAAGGAGCGCGCCGATGATTTAATAATTGTTACCGATAAACGAGCCATCGAGCGCCGGCTAATTGAATCGCGTCGTGCGCAGAAACGCGGCTCGCGATCGCCGGCCGGTATCGAGAATATCCGCCGAAGAAACCGAACGCGCGTCGCATCGCGTCGCGTCGCGTTCCCACAAGAAAATCGAAACGACGCGACGGAGGAAACGCGTTTATCGGCCGCATCGACATCGAAAACCGAGGCGACGTGGCGCTGAGCGTAACGAGGCAGAGTTTGTTAACCTTGCATTGTTGTTCACGCATCTTTTTATCGCCCGGCATATTTCATGCGCGAAGATTGATCGGTAGCGTGTCTTCTTATGAAACAACCGGCTGGGCGGAGGCCAACTTTCTGTCCGAGAGGAACTTAGCGATGGTCATAAGCGATTCATCGCCCGATCGCGACGTTTTGCCGTTGAAATATATAACTGTACGCTCCTTTTCTTGCGAACGGCTATTATTGTTTATCACCCTCGTTCACGTTCGCGTCGAGGAATAGAAAAGCAAATGTGCAATCGTCCCGTGTTACCGCGCGGAGTCTCCTGATACAGTGAGTAAGAGGCACGGAATCATTCATTTCGTCGTGCATAATTCCGATGATTCGGCGGAAAAATGTTTCGGACAAAAATGAATCAATATTCTGCACAAATTGAGATAGAAAAAAATTAAAAAGAAATTTTTCTGCTAGAAAAATTGTTGCAATACGTCTAAACGCGCCATCTCTTATCATATAATTTAAGCCGAGCGTTATAACGTGACTAATTGTAACGCGTGTGCCGAACTGTGTAAGGAAAGATCCTTCTTCTCTATTCGACCGTCGACGTGTGCAGATGTGATTCCTAAGCGCTATATATATAAGTATTACATTCCATCAAAAATCAAGATCACGACTTAAATTATAATAGCTGATATTCAGCTGAATTAAACACTATATTATGATTTTAAATTACGCTAATATAGCTCTGAGGAGCTAATTCTTCGATCTTACCTACTGCGGTGTGCGGCGCTTTTGAAGGCACGTGTGCGGACGTGGCGTCGTGCGGTTTTTGGAGAGAATGAATGGCACATATTTAAGAACGCCTCGGCGAGGGTCTCGCAAGATCATTTGCAAGTGAATCGGCGCGGCGTGACATGCAGTTAGACAGCATATTTTCCAGCGGAACAGCGAGGCTTTAATTGCATTAATTGAGAATAAATATAGCGTTTACTATGTCCTAAAAACCTAGCTGATAGAAGTCCCAGAACTACCCCCACTGCCGCGGGGTATACCCAGTAAGGGGCCGAAACTGTAAAGTCGCGTGGATCAAGAAATAGTATCTCCTGGCCGATACGTGTGCGTGGATGGGCCCGTATTTTGGACATGTATCGAGTAGACCGTACTGTATTATACGTGTATTATCGCGTCTCAACGCGAACCGAGGATTCAAATCCTAGTCTTTCACGTTCGGGTACATTGTTCGCGCCATGCGAAAGCTCAAGATTGATTAAGATTCCCTGGGGCTGTCAATCTCGGCCAATAACTGACAATTCGCGGATCGGGCGCGGATCCGCGAAGCGTCGAAGAATGCTCGCCGATCTGTTCGCGGAAGCTTTGCATCGGCTGGCGTTCGAACTTCTCCGAAGGGGTATACGTGCTCGAAGAGGAACTGGCAGCGTGTCGGTCGGTGGGGGGGGGGGGGGGGGGGGGGGTGGTGGCTGAATGAAGAGGCAGGGAGCATCGGCATCGCGAGAGACAGGAGCGAGACAGGAAGGCGGGCAAAAACGGGCGAAATCAGTGCCCGTGAATCGCTGGGGCCCCCGACACGCCGCTCATTTACGCGCGTACGCGCGCATCCCGTATCTCGGGCACGCATCGAATACGCGGGCACGGCTTGGATCGGGTTCACGGCGCGTTGCGGAGCAGCGCGGAGCGGAAAAGGGACGGAGCGGATCCGTGCGGATCGGCAGCGGTGTGGGGCTGAGCCCGGGCGTTCGTCGTCGGGCGTCGCTTCCGACTGCGTCGTCCCTGCCCGTCAGCTTATAAATAACACCATCTCCCCGTTTCTTCGCGCGTTTCGCAGTTTTTCTCTTCCTCCGCGGCCGGCGAGGGAGAACCGGCTGCCTCGCTCGCAAGCCTAATTAATATCACGTGATGAGCGATCGCGGCAAAACCTCGCTGCTGCCCGAGAGATCGAGCGCGGCCGCGAGCGATAGAGCGCGCGAGCAAACTCCGCCGCGCAGATACACGCCCGCGACCCAGCCTCGAACCACTCCGTGAGAGCATAGAGGAGATATTGTTCCGCTCTTTCCACCGCTCCTCGGGAATGTTGATCGCCGACCAGGAAACTACTGTCTTCGGGAGCCGCTGATACCGCGTCGACTGTCTTTGTCGCTGGGGAACACTGTTCCCGACGATACATCGTTTAACACTCATTCTTTCCTGATATCGCATTTCTCACCGATCTCGAATAAATAGCGTGCTCTACGCTTCCTTTCGTTAACCCTTTGCACTACTATCACGAGTCTGGCTGAATATGTGTGCTATTAGTTTCCTTTGAACCGAAATACAATTCTATTTTGGCATTCTTAATGTACAACTATCGAAGAACATATAGGCATACAATAGACATCAATTTTCTCCTCTCCTTAGAGAATTACGAATTACAAAAAAAGTTCTGATCACAGAAAACCTTAAATTACATCGTAGTGCAAGGGGTTTACTTCGAACGACACGAATCTCTTTAGAAGGACAAATTGAGTTTGGGGAAACAAGGTGCGACCAATATTTTGCATCGAGTCATCGAAGGCTCGAATAGAAACGCTACAACTAGGATCGATGCCATTTGATATTGATGGAGTTTCTTTAAACGGTAGTAAAGATAGGGCGAACAATAAAGTGAACTTTATAGACACAGCTGCGAAGGGAGTCGTAAACCATGGGGTTGATCATGTTTCTGTGAAGAGAATGTTGGCACGAAGACGGTGTTAGGTGGTGTCAGAGTACCGTGGGCCGTTTGTAGGTTAGTGCGGCCATACAATCGAACCTGGCGAAAAGCGTCCGAATGCAGGACACCGCGAACGTGTCGCGGTTGCATCCGCGATTGCATTCGATTAGCAATCCGCGGCAATAAAACCGAGAAGGAAACGCGGGGATCGAGTAGGTTGGAGTAGATAACGGACCGGGTCGAGACGGAGAGAAGGAAGGAGAGAGAGAGAGAGAGAAAGAGAGAAACGGAGCAGCAGGCTGGACGGAGCAACAAAACCGGCGGGATATAGAGGACACATTGTACGCGGAGGCCGGCGAACGAGAGCAGAGAAACACGTTGTGGCGAATCGACTCTCGCACCATCTCGTCAACGAGCACTCGGGGGCTGCGTGTTGTGTGTTCGTTACTGGCCCGATACCATCTTCTCTTTTTCTCTTTCTTCTCGCTTCGCAGCGGCGTGCCTGCGTCCTTTTTTACCTTGCTCCTTCGACATCGCCGCCCTCCTTTCGACCGGCGACGACGTCGTCCGGGCCCGTGAAGCGTCGAGGACCCGATCCGACGCCTTCGCCGCATCCCAGAAATCCGTGAAAACGAAAAAGTTGCGTCTTCGAACGGAACAAGTGGCACCCGCGCGACTACGAATTCGTACGGTAGAACCCCGTTCGCTCGTGCGATAACTTTGTTAGTCGGACTAACTGAACTCCTGCTGCGAGCACGATCCACTTACCCGAGTGTGAACTTTAATTACCCGATCGAAAAATCTTCCATTACATTAACGACTCGGTTACTAGTTGTCCCCAATGAACTCGCGCGAGTAGAGTTCTACCGTGACTGAACTCTCCGTAATTAGCAAAGAAGCAACGAGTCCATGGAACTACTATTTCTCTGTATATGTCGCCGAGGCCTGGATGATAAACGTCGCGAAATGATCCCCACTACCGCGGGGTGTACGAGAGTATACGCCGAGGAGTGTAAACCTTGTTACGTAGCCATGTTGGCTCGGTATGCCTCCTGCACGATACACGACGCTGGCAAGACCCGTGTTGTTGATATATATCGAGAATCCACTGTATTGTTGCGAGTGTAAGGATCACGAGGTAGCTAACAGGACAGCTGTGTGCTCTAAGGAATGCTAAGAAAGGTATTTAACCTTGAGAACAATCTGACGAAGGAAAAGATGAAATTTCAGAATTTCTGAAGTAATTCCATTTCGAGTGCTACAGAATCCCGAAAGCAGGGTTAAAACGATAACATTGAGCTGTACACGAGGCAACTAGGATCCAGAAGCGGCGAAGACAACGATGGAACAGCTCTATTGCTTTCAGTCCGCGCATAGATCAAGCATTCAATTCCATCGATCCCGTTCGCAGATCACCATCGACGGAACAGTTTAACAGGCAGTTCAAGCTCGGGCCAAATTGGCTTCCGATTTTATAACCCCACCGCGGCAGTTGAACCCGGTATTTACGGGACGCGTAACCGGGTAGCACGGCCGGGCACTTTTCACTCCGTTATCCGGCCCCCTGCTCCCTGTCTCCCGCCCCCGTCCCCCACCCCGACCCCTCGCGATCTCTTTATTGTCCAGCGGATCGCTTTTATCTCGCGGTTCGAACGATACACGTCGACTTCCAGCCGGTTCTAATTATATCGTTCTCCTTTGTTTGCTCGGATAGTTTCGTTGAAATCGTTTGATGTCGACCCAACGTTGACATCCTCTTTGTAGACGTCTGGTTATTCTGATAATAGGCTCTTATAGCTCTTGTAGCTGGTTCTTCGCGGCGGAGACTCGGGATCCTGGTTCCGCGTACCAGAAATCTATTCTGAACCTCCGTGACCGGTGGATTTCTCAAACCGAGGGTTCAAAAAGGCAGAATCGACGCGTACCTGACGAATCGACGACGCATTTCAGAAATTAAACTAATCTAACAATAAGATTTCTTATTCGACGTCGCAAAGTGTAGTATAATACGTTTGAAATGCGTGAGATCGGTCCTTTGCGCTTTGTTGTTCTTAATCCTGCCGGTGTGTATGTGTGTGCGTGTAGCGGATTTTAGACCCTGTTTTAGTATACCTCTTTGCGGTCCAACGTGCGTAGAACTTGCTTCGAAACTAAATCATTCAATTACAAGGATTTCTCTATATATGTCGCTAACGCCTGGATGATAAACGTCGCGGAATTATCCCCACCATCGCGGGGTATAGTGAGGGGCCATAA
This sequence comes from Halictus ligatus, assembly GCA_028454255.1. Lineage (NCBI taxonomy): Eukaryota > Metazoa > Arthropoda > Insecta > Hymenoptera > Halictidae > Halictus > Halictus ligatus. Next base: position 6,302,173 of record CM052133.1, read on the forward strand.
GTACGAGAGTAAGATGTAAACATAACACGGCTCAAGTGTGTCTCCTGCACGATACATGACGTATCTATTGATACTGTAATATCGATATTAACGATTGTAACGATACTAACGATAATAACGATACAATGACGTAAATATTGAGTGTTCTCAAACTAATCAATTATAGTTATAGCATATCCGCACTGTATCCTGTGGTAACTTCTTTTACGAAGATACGTAAATTTATACATCGAAGCAATAAGTTTCTTTATTGTAATTCGTCACAAAAGTGAAACCTCTTATAGAAGAGAGAAGATTGAATTTATTTAAACTTTATACGATTTTTATTATAATATCTGCTTAAATAAAGAAGTTGAGTAATTTCCTATGAAAATGTTTTTATAATTGTGGTAATTGCGAAATAGAAAACCGGCCATTTCGACCATGGTATGTTTAGTGTTAATCAAAGAAATAAGGCACCGCTGCAGAAGTCAACGTCTGGCTCGACCGCAAAGGGTTGGTAACAGACATATTGGACACTTGACACGGTAGAAAATTCTGCGTGTTTCAACTGTGGACTGTGTTGAATTCCCGCCCCCGGGGTTGTAAGATGGCGGGACCCGGGGCCGTTCCATTAGACGCTGATTGCGAATTGTTCCTATCGCTTCGTGCCGTATCGAAACGCGCTCGATTCGTTGTCAGTCGGCTGGCAGCGACCTCCAGCCAGTTCCATGCGTGTTCACCTGGTCGGCGAAGGTGGAGGGAGGGCGCAGGAAGAAGAAGAGAGTTGGAGAGAGAGCAGGAGAGAGAGAGAGAGAGAGAGGGCGGTGGCAGAGCGCGCGGAGCCGTGCTTTCGAGGAGTCGCTATCTGAGGGAGCACTCATCGCGGTCGCTTCGTTATCGTCCGCGCGGAATCATAATGGACCATAATTGCATAAATATAATGTTAATTAACAATTAAGATTGCCGCTTTGCCTAATTGAATCGCCGCTTCTGCTACCACCGGGGGCCGTACTCGGGGGGCCAGGTTTCCTCCGAGTCTGCGTCGAGAGAGGGTGGAGCGGCGAGGGGCACGGGTGGATCGACAAGAGATTGCGGGGGCTCTCCGAGGTGGGTTTAAGCATTACGGCGTATCGGAAAATTATGCCGATGGCCCTGGCTCGAGTATGCACGTCCGATACCTGGCCTCGTCGACAGCGAACGTGACTCTCGTATAGAAAAACGTCGTGCAGTATAGCATTCGGAGAAACGAAGAGGGGTGGTGGTGCGTCGCCGACGCCGACGACGCTCCCTCGAAGCTGGATTCCGGCGGAGATAGCGAGAATTCGTGAAAATAACGCTCGGAGAAAAGTTACGAGTCGGTCCCGCCCCGCTAATTACGCCGATCAAGCAGGCGAGGTGGGCATCGGCGGCGCGGTTTTCTGACGTTTCTGCGGCGCGCGGTACGCGTTTGTTCCGCGATCGACTACGACAGCTTCCTCGAACCGGGCAGCCTCGAGCCTGCTTTCTCTCTCTCTATCGCACACTTGGTTCGAGGTCGTTGAACCGGTCCATCGATGCCGCATCGATCGTGTTCCGGCCGGAACACGGAATCCGGGGACGCAATTAGCGGCGTGCAGATGCAATAATAATTAATTCCCGTTAATCCCCGCGGAGTGCACCGAGCCGCCACCGCCGCCGCCGTGGCACTCGGCGCGAAACAAATGACAAGACCCCCGATACACACGCCCGACGCCGATTCTTCCGGCGAATCCTCTCCGCTCGTCGGCCTTCGCCGATTCCTCTCCGCCTCGCTTCCTCCGGCGCCGGATTCTCCCTCTCTTTTGTGTCCGACCAACGAATTTCATTCGATTCCTTTTTTCGTTTCAGATGGTCCAGGCGATCCAGGTCCTCCGGTTTCACCTCCTCGAGCTCGAAAAGGTGAGTACGCTTCTTCTTCTTCTTCGCGATTCCGAGGCGCGAGTCCTCGCACGCCGTTACACGTCGATGCGAACAACAGGGTAGACGCGACGTGACCATGGATTTTCCCTTTATTATTGAACAGTCGTTTTATTCTGGGATCTCGACGGTTACGTTCGCGCGATCCGCGAATTAAGCGTCGCTTTGACTTATTTGGACGTAGACGGGCGTAGGTGTGATTTATATATGACACACGCTCGAGATCGATGTGCGTCGCGATTGTTCGATTTTAATGTAAAGGTCCCTCGAACCTGTGTGTCTGGTCGCACGCACGGAACGAGCGTCGCAACTAGTCCACGACTATAACGGTCGTTGTTCATGGTCGAAGGTTATAGTGTCGTAGATCTATGAAAATTGAATGTTCCTCTTTGCGATTGCGTTGGAGAAACGAACACTCAAGGTTGGGACATAAGCGTAACGAAAATAAAGCAGCGTCAGTTTTAGAGATAACTATTGCAGGCGAAGGGCAGGGAGAAAACTGAACGACAAAAATCAGGGAAATCGATGATCCTTCGAACGACACTGCGACAACGGAATTGATATTCTCAATTGTTAACATTACTCGGAGTTTCATGTGCTTCGGAGAAATAGGTGACGCCGATGATAGACTATAATCTCAGGCCCCCTCGCCTCGTCACGATGCTGGTGCATCGCTTACCGTTGCACCCCGAACGTCAACGACTGGCCCATTCTCCCGTTCGCTCCAATTGTTCAGGATTACCGGCGTCGCGGTAGATAAGCCGTCCGTAACGCTTGAAAAACAAGTGTTACGAGCGGAGCCGCAATTTTCCGTAATTGTAGTGAAAGCTCGGCACCACCCGTCGCCGTGTTGTCGTCGTCGTCTATGGTGTATACCTTGCCGGCCGACTCGAGTCGCGTTCTAGCGTAAGTGGTGTCATTTAGCTGTCCAATGGCCGACCAGCCGGACGGACACGTTGCTCCGCAGTTGTTTGCATCGGGTCCGCCATCTTTCTCACCCAGGATACGCGCTTTTTGCTCGCCTTTTTCTCTTGCCCGTGGGAAATTGACTCGCCCGTGTCGCCTCTCAATTTTTATCAATGAAAAGGTAACGTTGCCGTTACCGTCGCCGCCATTGCCGAAACTCTTTCAAACGCGAAGGTAAAAACTAAGAGTATTCGCATCACAGAATCTTTATACTGATGGGGGATTTAATATTTTTATCGAATTAGAAGTTCTTCCCTGGCAAATTAGTCGAGATTATCGACCGAATCAATTAGGAGTGTGGGCAATAGGGTACAGGTGGCAGACACGTGTGTCCTCCGACACGCGGGACTTTTTCACCGATCCTCGGACCGCAGGTTTAATTGACGACACGGGGAACAAGGATCGCGATTAATTGAAGCGACCGTGTCCGGGTTAATATTCCGCGCGCGTTCACGCGGATATTTCAGGAGCGCGGCGGATAAATATTGCATTAGAAGGCGGCGGTTTCGGTCTCGTTTTTCTCTCGGCTAACGATTGATAACCGTTCGACGAGTAAAGTAAAGGCATCGGAAAGTTTTCGAGGGGGGGGGGGGCACTCTTTGCGCGACCGCTGAATACCGGAGCGGGCCCTGCCGGCCAGGCGGTTTTTGCAGCGATATTTTATCATACGAAATAGCGGACATCCATCGCATTTCCATCGAAATGGCAGCTGACGTGGCGGCAGCCATTGGCTCCGACGGGCAAGAGGCCGCTGCTCGCCCCTCGGTGCTCCCTCTTCGACAGGCCCGCCTGGATCGCATCCTCAATCCTGCAATTTTATACCAATTTTCCTCATTTGCCGCCGATTACATTATTATAAAGGCCTACCGGCGAATTTCGGGGCACCATCCTCCGCCTATCGACCCGTCTCCTCGTCGATCGACGACGTCCGCCATGCCCTCGTCTCGAATTCACCAGCGAGAACACGAATTTATGAACTCCATTAAATGACACCACCAGCTGGGTCATTTCCTCTATCTATTCGCCTAACAGCGAAGCTCAGGAAAATGTCTGAAAATTCTCTACAACTGCATTGCAATTTTAATCATTATTATTGATCAAACTATCGAATTACTCTTGGTAGATTTCTTTACAACAATAACAGATTTTTATAGTATACTTGAATGAATAAGTATAGTAAAATATATAATAAGTTTATCTCTTTCGTTCTTTAATTTATCTTGAGGAAATAATAACCAAACTGAGTTTCACTGTAAACACAAGATTAAAATTTTATTCGCTATTTACAACATTTATCTACATTATTTACATTACATTACGTTACATTACATTCCTACCAGTAAACACAAGAAACGACATTAAAAGCTGTTATTCCACAATCCTAATCAATTATATTTTGTAATACACGTGGCTTTTCCCTCTTTCATCTACTCTTATCAGCTGTGTCAGTCCGCCATCTTGTTCTACAAACATGCGCAATACGTATCAAATTCAAAATGAGTTTTAAAAGGAGTACGATAAATTTACGTAACCTTTATCGTATTTCTTTTACAAATATAGTATAGATTTTGTAATTGTAAAAGAAGAAACACGAAATCCGACATTTTGAGGGACTAGGTAGTTTCAGCGTTGAGAAGTAAAGATTTACAAAAGAGTAGAATTGATAAACAAATTTGTAAAAGTAGTCATGTCCCTATCGATCATCGATTCCGCGGGTTCTGTGTAAATAAAATGGAACGCGACAGGTTAAGCGGCTCGTCCAATCGGCGAACGTTTCCCGCTGCTATCGGAATTCCTGGCAGCGACTTCCTCCGACTCGGTTCCGAATTTCTTGGAGGAAATCGCGTGTGCCCGGGGTGCAGGGCCGTATCCTCGCGGCGTGCCCCCGGACACCAGGTGGCGCGCTCGTAGATTTCGGATTCGAGCGGCGATTTATTTCGGCGAGATCGTCGCGGCGATATCGGCTGGCCGGCGCGGCTCGGTGCGGTGCGGTGCGGTACGGTACGGTGCGGCGCAAAGCCGCGACAAAACCTGGCCGCAATTTGGCACGGTGCGAGTCGCACTGGCATCGACGGTAATGAAGATTGAAACGTTCCCGGTCCCCGGGGCCCCCGGAGCCGAGCCGAAAACCGAGCCGAGAGACGGGAGACGGTCTGAGACGAGACGGGCCGAGACGGGACAAGACGCGAGCGAGCAAAGCGGAATGCAGCGAACGCGCGATGAAGAAGATTCCATAAATATCTGCGCTCGGAGCGCGGGGCGCCGAGGGGGTTGTCCGGTGGGGTGGGAGGGGGAGGGGGAGCAGCAGCAGCAGCAAAAGTGGAGGAGCAAACGACGTTGGAGAAGAAGGGACGACGAGACGATGAACAGAGAAGGATGGCCAATGGAGGGAGAGGCATGGTAGCCCGCGGTGCTGCGCTTCGTGCATTTAACATTTTCGAGCCAATCGCGTATTAGCATAATTACGTTTTGCCGGGGCCCGGTGCGCGGAAGGAAGGGCCACTTCTCTCTCTCTCTCTCTCTTTCTCTCTCCCTTTTCGTTTACCTTCTGCCAACCTCTCCCCTTCCCCGGGCGTTCCTCTTTCCACGTCGGTCTTTTCTGAGTTGCAGCTCGTACCACGGCATCTTTGTCTCTCGCCGTGGCCCTTCCTCTCTCTCTCCCTGTCGCTCGTTCTCCCTTCGACCTGCACTCGTGGCCGGCGCGGCGTATGTACACGCCATCACCGGTTAGAGAGCGGTAAATTTCTTATGGGGTATTATGGCGCACAGTGCATACCAACGGGATTCATACTGGCGCAACGCACGGACAACCCTCTAGCCCCTACTCCCCCCATCACCATCCCAGGCCAGCAGCCACGGGAGAACTGGTTCTAACTTATACCTAGGCATATTTCTGCGCTAGGGACATCCGCGTGCTTCCTCCTCCTCCTCCTCCTACGGTCCGTTCCGACGTTGAACCGTCGTTTTTTGCGCGTGTCCCGAGGGACATCCGGGTTAACGCCAAGCCTGCGACCGTTTCGAGGATGCCGTGCACCAGCCGGAAGATCCGAGATCGATGGAAACGCTCGATCCTCTTCCAGCTTGCGTGCCGGACGTCGTGTCAGGGTACGCTGCTCGTGGCTCTCGCTTTAGGAAGGATTGATTTCTTCTGATATTTTGTTGCTCTGTCGCTTCGAACGGTTCTATCGTGCATGCTGACAAAAAACTGGATCCCTCTATTGGATAATTAACGCTAGGTTTACGATCCACTAAAAGTGGCTGTTCGACACTATTTTGTAAAAATAATGAGAATGCGTCTATCTAAATTTTTAACAATTTTTTGCACAATATATACCCGAAGATAATAAATTTGTCGAATTCCATTCGTCTTTACAATCTCGATAATCGTTAATTCAAAACGCGTTACTTTGTTACGACCTGTAAACCTAGTGTTAAACTATGAAGCTCTATGCATTTTTCTCCGTACTCCAGATCGTAATGAAATTTTGGAATGACGTAGGTTTTAAAACAATATTAGCCAATCTGTTTCAGCGGCCATCGTTCATATTCAAGGGGTGAAAACAGCCTTCAAAGTTTGTGTGTTACAGCCGTTAGAGCTAGAGAGGTGGTTCACATGACAAACAGGTGTATTATTTAATAAGGAATTAAGGATATCTTAATTTGACTAAAAGATACATTAAAAATTGACAATTTTTTATTAATTTTTCCAAATGTTAATACATTTTCTTGAATATCATTTCTCCATTATAAAAAGAAATTATAATTTAATTTGGAATTGACTGGAACTTTCTGCAACACGGTGGCCTTAAGTGCTGATCATTAATCAAAAAGAAAATTTCTGCTAATATTCTCAATAATAATATCAGGATGGAACACAATATTTCACTTCCTATGATCAAAAATTGTTACCGCGGGTACAACAATACTGGTGGCCGACAGCGTCCGCTGCAAACGGATATGGTTCCGCCCTCAAACCTCGAGAGCTGTTTTCACCCCTTGAACACGAACGATGGCCGCTAAAGAAAAATACGTGTCTAACATTTTTGCAAGAACCACGTCGTATCAAAGTTACGTTCAGATCTGAAGATGTCACTTTGGGGGTCGCCCCTTGTAAGCGGAATTCCAAAAAACGATTCACGGCGATCGTCGAGCTCCCGAAGTCAGAGCGCGCTATAGCTGGAGAGGGAAGGAAGCGCCTCGTCACACCCGGTATATAGGTATCCTGTGCGTGCGGTAGGGGATGGTCAGGTTGTGAATCGGGAGCACGGGAGAGGGACCGAGACAGACACCCCGAAACCTTCATTACCTTCGGCTTCAAAGGAGCCCATTGTGCCGTAAATGGGGTTCGCTCTGTGCTCCTTTTTTTTCGTTCCTTGGTTCGTACGTACCCTGGATCCGTTCCATTCTTCGCCGTTTGCCTTTCCGAGAGCCCGTCAACAGAGGGAGGACGGCGGAAGGAGAGCGGTGTTCGTACGACGAGGGGGTCAGGACCGGCGGGGAGGGGCGCATGAGGGGGCAAAGAGAGGAGACGAGAGAGGGGGAGGAAGGGTGGAGATCGGGGTAGACACTTGTTCGCTGGTTCCTTCGTTTACGTAAATTCTCGAGTAATTTCAGGGTCGGAATGAAAGGGAACCACGCGGCGGTATAATGTCGCCTCGTGCGGAACCTCCCCTCGCGCGATCGAGGGGGAGGAGAGAGAATAAAGACAGGGAACAAGAGAGCCGGGCGAACCTCAGGACCCCGTTTAAGAAGTCTTTGAATCGAGAACTCGTTCCGAGGAGGACTGCGCGCGCGCGCGCCCGCGCGCCGCTCCGCTTCCCGCCGCGGCGACAAGTTTCTTCGTCACCGTTTAATCGCGTCAACTCGAGAGAGATTTTTTCTCTCCGCTCTGCGGCAGAAACACGAGGAATTTATCTTTGCACACGTGGGACGACGAGCGAGTCTGTGGCCCGGTGTGCTCGCGGGAAGGAACAAGTCGAACGGGGAGGGAGAGGGAGAGAAAGAGAGAGAGAGAGAGGGAGAGAGAGAGAGCTGGAGCGCGTATTCGAGGAAGAAACAAGTCCGCGGGCACCGGGTGAAATCCGGCCGACAATTTCTCTTCTGGCGCGCGTACAAACCGACACCCCTGTCCGCGGAGCTTGTTAAATCGGCCATAAAATTGGAATAATCTCGAGTTACAGCGTCGCCGGTATCGCGCGGCCATTGAGTTTCTTCTGGCGCTTGTACACACACCGAGCGAAGCTACCTTCCGGTAATGGCGTTGCCTCTGGTGTCGCATGTACCCACGGAGAACACGAGAAGCGTTCGCGGGGACGTAATGAAAGCGATACCGTCCCTTCGCCTCTCCACCTCCGCCCTCCCCCTCTCTTTCTTTCTCTTCCTCCTGGCCTGGTGCTTTTATTTCGGAACGCTCGAGGAAATTTACGCCCGTCTCGCTCTCTCGCGGAAATTAAATACCCGCTTGGATAATTCCGCCGATAGCAGTTCCCCGACGAGGGCTTTCACCGGCTCGGGGAAAGAGCGATCTCGCGATCGAGAGGTCGCCGGCTGGAAACGGCGATCCTTTGAGACACTCGATATTTTCCGTGGCCCCCGCAAACCCTCCTCTGTCCCTTCGCCTCTTCCTCTTCTTCTTCTTCTTCTTCTTCTTCTTACGTTCGTATCAGAAAATCCGAGAAGCACCGGTCTCCCCGCACGGATGAATTAGATACCAAAGAAGTGCACCGCGCTCGCTGCTCCGCCTAGCGTATCCTTGACTCTAGGAGCGTGGTGTACAGTGTCAACCGTGTGGCCGTGCGAACGGTGAAAGGATATGATACATTTGAAACAACGGAGCCCGGTCCAGCACGTCAAATTCGTACCGTTTATTTTTCCACTTGCCGAGGAACCCGGGGACCCCCGGATCTCCTTTTTTGGAGAACGGTTTCGCGCGGTGTCCGATTACCGACCGATCCTAGTCCCTCCGCTTTTCGTTTTGTCTCCCTCCAGTCCTTCGTATCGCGTGTCCTAGACCAGCGATCGTCGCAACGGAGCTGGAGATCGCGTGAACCGTTTGCACCTTGCGGGAACATCGGATCGAGGGCAGGACGCTTTTTCCGAGTCCGATACGCCTAGACCATCGTCGATCAGGAAGCTCCGTTAGCCTCTAGATCTACAATTTCTATACCAAAAAACGATAACATGTACAATTCATTTTTCATTCCTTGGCGAGAATTTCGAACAGGACTATTTTTCTAAGTAGTCACTGGAGAACTTATCTAGGGACAGATACCAATTTTTGTTTGTCCTATGTACAGTGATTTCTCTGTATATGTCGCGGAATTATCCCCACTATCGCGGGGTTTACGAGGAGGCCTCGGACGCCGAGGAGTGTGAACATAACACCGCTCGGGTATGTCTCCTGGACGATACATGACGCTGGCAAGACCCTTGTTGTCGACATGTATCGAGAATTCACTGTATTAGAGAATTAATGTATTAGGGGCGACGAACTGGCGGCGTGAAATATAGAAATGCCACCCCCACCATACTCTGTCTTATGCGATTCAGTATATCTCGTCTAAAAGAAATCGTAGGGCGAGGAGTTAACCCTTTGCACTCGAAGCTATTTTCACTCCAAGACGAAATATTTTTTCCGTCCTACAATAGTTCCCTTCTTATATATTTTTTCGTGTTATACATACGAAAATGGCGGGATTTACTCGTACAATAATGAAATGTTGAGCAATTTATTAAATACAAATACATTTAACGTCAAAGTGAAATGTTCGGGTTTTTGTACCCTGTACTCTGTAGAAAATCCCACATCGTAGGAATATTGGGAAATACCTGATCCCACTTCGTTTTATTGAAGGCCGTCCTCCCTTCAGGTATGAAGGTACGCACCGTCGCCCTCGCGTTTGTCCATCAGTTCTAATTGCGCGCCCGTCTTGTAGACACCTCCGACAACGTCTCCTTATACTTAAATATATTTCTTCCACCCACCCGTCTCCATATATAATTATTTTCACATAACCCCTGAACATTTAATATCGTAAAAACTATTTTGAATAATGGTACAGCAATTTTGAGTGGCGCCCTACAGGTTAATATAGAGCACAATAATTTGTGGAACAGTTCGGTGCACGTTTATTGTCGATATCAAGGATGTTGGCTTTTGTCGATCCCGGATACGAGTGCTGGAAACAAAAAGATGGTCGTTCGGTGTTTTTGCGTACGAGTAGGAGTGGGGGCACCAGGATGAAATGTGCTCGCGCGCTAAAAAATGGCTCGATATCCGTGTTCCCGCGCGCAAGGGGTACGATGGGCACACGGCGGGCCCCGAGTCGGTGTAGGTGAACATTCTGCTAGCGGGCTCCTTTCGGCGTGGCCGGGGCGACGGGAGGAGAGGGGGAAACGATGGGCCCCGTTTCTTTTCTTCGGTGAGCATTGTCGGCCGGTTCGACTCGACTCCCGGTGGATCAAATTCTAACCAGTCCGGCATTATAGCCGCTGTCCTTCGGGGTCCTCTCTTCTCCGCCCGCTCTCCGCGCCGTTTCGTCCCCGCGTTAAAGAGAGTCTAGTCATCTCGTGGAGGCATTGTGTTACCTGGCGGTGGCACGGAGAAAATTCTGGAGAAGTTCGCGTCGGCATGAGAACCAACCCGAGAGGAGCGTGCTTGTCGCCGGCCGTCCACTCGCTCGGATATCGGTCTTTGTCAGTTCTCCCGGGGACGCGATTTTCCCATGAAACCAGCCCGAGGGTGGAGAAATGCGCGTCCCAAAGGCTGACCGTACGGGGCGGGTGTGTGCATCGTGAAATATCGTATGCGCCGGTCGAACGTCGCGTCGCGTCGCGTCGCACGCGGCGGCGATCTCTGGAAAGAGGATCGGGTCCGTGCATCGGTTACCTCGCGTTCGATCAACGAGCCTTCCTTTCGCATACGCTTAACGCATGATAAACGCGTGCATTGTCTACGCTCGGTGTTGGCCACGGTCTTCCTCCATTGGACGGTGCCGCCTACGGCAAAGATGGCCGTCTTCTCTATTACATATAAATGCCTAATAAGAAGAACGCCGTAAGTATCTGGCTAGGTGGATAGGTTGCCGAGAGGCAAAGTAGAAGCCCCGGCAACGAACAGAACGGGAGAGGCAAAGAGAGAAAGGGACGGGGGGAGAGAGAGAGAGAGAGAAAGGTAGAGAGAGGTAGAGGAATGGTCAGATAGGGGGTTAGAGGGAGACGGAGAACGGGCTAGGAAGACCAAACGCGTACGCGCTTGCAACGAGAGAAGACACGCCGCCTCGTAATGCGCCGGCCTTCCCCCTTTCTCCTCTCGACCCCCCCATCCGTCGATTTACATATAACAAGATAACCGTTTTTATTTGCTTTTGCTTATATAATACATTTTTTCTAAACCGAATCAAGCGGCGAGTCGGCCCGGTTCGCCGGGGATGGGGTCAGGGGAGATCGGGGGGATGGACAGGGAGGGGAGGATGAACCGTGAGGAGGACGCTGGAGGACCGAGTATCCTATAGGCCTGTCAGACCTCATTTGCATACATAACATTCTGGTCGACTGGACACCGGTCAGACCTCCTCTCTCTGTCTCCCTTCGATCCTGTCTCGTGGACGCGCAGCCAGTCTTGTCTCTCGCTGCCGGACTGCTTCCACGGCCTCGAGATGCAACGAACTCCTCAACGGCCCTCTCCTCCATCTTTGTGTATCGATACCAACGCTCGTATCGGCCGGATCTTTTGGTACCTTGGTCCGAGGTGAAAATACCGGGTGAACGGTTTTGTAGGGAACGGGAGAAGGGACCGCGCGTGTCACGGATACATCCCATAGTTTAGGGGGTGTCGAGCTGGTACCGTAACGTTCCTTCTCTCTCACTCTCTAGGTTGACCGTTCGTGTCTCTTATACTCAACCTTGAGGACCGTTTTCACCTTAGCGACATGAACAACCAGAGAAACAAATTTTTCGAAAAACTATCGTAGGATCAGGATCCCCCGGACCAAATACACAGTACAGGGACTACTCCACTTAATATTTTCCCTACATCATGGAAATTTTGCGAGAAGTCGCGCTATATGTCGAATGCGTTGTCGATAGACACTGTTCGGACGGACGATGGTAAATGATGAGCGACGAGAGCGAGGTTCAAAGCGGTCGTTAAAATGTCAAGCGTGAAGTTTAGAAAGGCGTCGAAACCGAAGTCGGGAGCCGGGGACATTAAAACAAGCGCCGCGGCATCAATTAAAATCTTATTTACGACTTCCCTTATCTCGGGGCTGGGCTGCTCGAGCTGTCAGAGAGCCGTCCCGAGAGCGTCACGGTAGTCGTTAGTTTTAATAGAGTGTTCCGGAACGAGAGAGAGAGAGAGGAAGAGATAGAGATAGAGAGAGAAGGAGAAAGAGAAATAGAGAGTACGAGTTAATTCGATTCCAAATTTGACTGTTTCAGGTGCACGAACTCTGCGACAACTTCTGCCACCGGTACATCAGCTGTTTGAAAGGCAAGATGCCGATCGACCTAGTGATCGACGACAGGGAGAGCTCGAAACCGCCCGAGATCGGTAACGGGCTGGACGGTGGCGGGCCGAGGAGCACCGCTGACAGCACCAGCCACACGGACGGAGCCAGCACGCCGGACGTCGTGAGTACCTCACCATCGTCAACGTCTTATTATCCGCACGACGCGATCACCCCCCATCACCACCATCACCACCACCACCACCACCATCACCACCAGAACAATAATAACAATAATAATAATAATCACGCCGGTATCGGCAGTACCGCCACTACCACCCCCTTGCAACTGAGCCAAAACCAAAGCCAAAACCACCACCCTGCGCCGCAGTCGAACACCACCACTACTACTGCTATTACCCCAAGTAGCGCCGCCACAACTCCCAACTCCCTAAAGCGTACGCACCAACAGATGATGATGGCAGCCGCGGCGGCATCCGCGATGGCCACCTCGCCGCACGCAGCCGCATCCGCGCCCCCAGCGCACGCGCACGCCGCCCTCGCCGCCTACCACAGCATCAGCTCGGCCGTTTATCCGTGCTCGTAATAGACGCGACTTCCGTGCCGATACCGCGAGACCTTTTCTCTTCTTATCACCGTGATACCTAGTACCGTCTTCTGTTCCCTCTGCTGTGCCGTCTCTTTGTCTTCATCCACCACCAACACCCACACCCTCTGTACGCGCGCAGTCTGGCGTCGTCTGATCTTCGTCCTCGTCTTCGTTTTCATCCCCCACGTAAACCAGGTCACCGAGAGTGGTCCTAGTTCTCGAGCGTGTCGTTCGGCCGCGTGTCTTTCTTCTGGTCTCTCGTCGTCGCCTGGTCGTCTCGCGCCGTCGTCCCGGAACGGAGGAGAACACGGAACTTTTGAAAATTCCGCGTGTGACCCGCGCGTCGCGATGTCTCGATCGCGACTGTTCAGCGGGGAGCACCGCGGACGCACCAGGCGCCCTCTCGCCACGTGTTCTCGTCCCCGTGGCCTCGCCTCGAGGTCACGAGCTGTTCCGGAGGGAAGTGTCGTCGGCGAACAGCGAGACACTCGAGGATCTGTCTGCGGCCAGCAGCCGGGGGTTCGTACCGACACGCGAGCGTCTCTTCAGGAGCCTGGCCGTGTATTCCTTTTGCGCCGGGGTGTCGAAGAGTCTCGAGGGGTTGTGTGTGTGTCGTTGTCATTGTCGTCATCGTCGTCGTCGTCGTCGGGAGGGTGTCTCGATTGGGTCGTGGGTGACAGTTGCCGCGCGATACTGTTGGACTGGCGCTACTTGTCGGCATTTCCAGTACGTTGCTAGCGAGTGTCTCGTACTGATCACGAGCGAAGGACGAGTGTTGATACTTTGTTTGGCACTTGGCTGGCTTTTTACGTTCCACTCACGTATTCTGTATTTCTATATTTCTGCCATATGTTTATACTCTCTCTCTGTTTTGTCTCTTCACTTCTCTGTTGTTTACATACATACATGGATACATTCACATCCGCGTGTCTGTCTCTCTATCCTCTCTGTTAAATCTTGCTCAAGCCGTAGAGAACAGATATCCACACTGTAGAGAGAAAGAGAGAGAGAGAGAGAGAGAGAGAGAGAGAGAGAGAAAGAAAGAGAAATCCATATAGTGTGTACAGAAAATTCCACACGCTCGGGCGCGTCGCTTGCATTCCTCCCGCTGCGCTCGAGCACTTCCGCGCACCGGTGTGCTATAGGGTGTGTGCACGCGAGAGAAACGTGTGCGTCCCCGTTGCATTGGTAACGGACCGGCGAACGTTTCCCGAACTGGTCGGCCAGATCGACACGGGGACAGTCCATTTGCTCGGTGGCCACGCTCGATTACGCAAGATCGCGGCGTGCCCAGCGGTGAAGAACGCTTCTAAATTCGTCTCGGAGCCAGACACCGGCCGAACCAAGACACTCCACCTAGACTTTCGGCCAGCTTTCAAAACACGATCCTCGAGCCCCGGAGTCCGACTTTGGACCCGACCGGGTCGCGTGTAGCAGATACGCGTTTCTCCGAGCGCGCGCGCGTTCTAGCCAACCGAGCCGGCGGACGTTACGCAATTGATTTCTGCGTGTCGTCGCGGCCGCGCTCGATTCTTCTGTACCCCTCTGCCGCACGTGCGTGCAGACGTGCGGCCGTCGTCGTGGAACCGAGTGAAACCGTAGAGACACGCGGTACACGTGGTCCCTCGCGGCCACGTGGTGCTTGGTGCACGCCGACGAGCACACGCGCGCCCCCTAGCCCCCAATCCCTCTGTTCTGTTTCCTCCAAGGTCTCTTCGCGGTCTATGCGGCGGCACAGCGCACGGATTCGTATGGCGAACTTACCGGGCATTATGGGAAGGGCGATGATTTCGCGCGGGCCCTTCCCGCTGGGGCAACACGGTGAGAGCTGAGGACTAGTGTTAGGCGAGGAACGTTGACGCGGAACGTTTCGTTGTTCGAGGGACACGGGCGCGGATCAGGTCGGTTTCTTCTTTCGTGACGCGGCCTCCGACCGGTAGACACACTTCGCGTTTCTCTTTTCGATCGACCGATCTTTCTTTCATCGTCCCGGGCCGTGTTCGAAGGATTTTATCGTCGAGGACGAGAAGGTTTTGTTTCGCTTTTATTAGCTGGTCGGATCGCCGAGAAAATCGTAGCGGACACGCGAGCAGGAGGAGCGGGTCGCGCGAACATTCTTCTTGTTTCCCTCGTCTCCCAGATATACAATGATCGATACCGATCTCGTCGCGCGTTCCGAGCAGATTCGGTGTAGAACGCGGACGCGCGTATTTAGGACCGTGTGTAGCTCGCAGAAGAGAGTGAGAGAGAGAGAGAGAGAGAGAGAGGGAGAGAGAGTGAGAGAGAGTGAGAGCACGAGCGATACGATTAAGTGCTAAACGAACTATTTACCGTGATCAGGATATACGTAATAGGATTAAGGCTTCTAAGCGTGACAAGATGAATTTTGTGTCTATTTTTAAACGAAACGGTTCGGATCGTTAATTTAAGAGTCGCGCGTATGAGGGTGCGAATGGGAGAAAATGCGTGAGAGTATGTGTGTGTGCGCGCGCGTGCGTCAGGCAGAGAGAGAGAGAGAGAGAGAGAGTGAGAGATTCGGGAGCGAATGCGCCGACGTTCGAATTCGCGGAGGTAGACGTATAGTTTTTAATTTATTGAATAGTAGCTTCGACTAGTGGTAAAAAATCGGGCGAATAGAACGCTGATCAAAAGGACACGAAGGATTGTACTCGGCGTGCGACACTATGCGTGTTCATGCTGTTCGAGACGCTCGGGTCTTCGACGGACGGGCAATCTCCTAGATTTTTAAAACAAAGACTGGTTTCCTCTGTTACCGATATCGACAACGAAACGTTTTGTTTCATCCGTTTTATGTTCTTTGACTGACGGAAATCGTATGATCCATCGAGCGTCTCGAGCAGAGTGTCACGATCGATCCCGCCGTGGAAGCGATTCACGCGATCGAACGGTTCGTCGAGAGGAATAAAAAAAAAACAAAGAAAACGCAGCGAGAAAGAGAGCACGGAGATTCGAGCGAGATACCCAGAAGTCGTACGCGATCGAACTGTCACCACACTAGGTCTCGGTACTCGTAACTAGGGAGTTGTGTGAGGTACAAGTCCTGGCCGGCAGGGCGCGCGAGGTCCACCCCCAATCCCCGTACTTAATAACCCTTGTACTCAACGATAAAACTTGTGCAGAACGTGTATCTAGGAAGAGCGAGCGCAAGAGGCGAACGAGCCCCCCAGCTGGTGCCCCGACCGAGCCTCGGTCTCGGGGAGAGCTCCTTGACCCTGGAATTAGCATTTCTTACACGCGAAACCAGTACACGCTACCAGACACACTCGCAAACACACCGACACATGCGTACACTCGTAAACGCAAACAAGCCAAACACACACACTTACACACACATGCACACGCACAGGGTCGTCATGAATCATAACAGAAGAACACGGGACCTTTACACGCTCGCGATCGAATCGCGTGTGCATCGTACGCGTGCACACGGATTCGAGCGGGGCACAACACACGCAAAACAAAGGGTCACGTGAGTGTGCGGGCCAGTGGCACGGATGATTCTTGCCGATCGGTAGCCCGGCCCTTCCCGCGCACCGGCAAGAATCATCCGTGCGAGTCAGGCGCACCCGCGCACACACAGCGAGAGAGTCTCGAAGAGACACTCGTTAACCGGAGAGAGCAAACAGGGAACAAATGTTGGCCCCCACACGACAGGTACGTAACACGGAAACAGGGTGAAGGGCGCACGGGGCACCAGACCGGAGGAGATGCTCGCCACGGTCTCCCCCGATCGTGAGATACGCCGCTGCGATACGCCGCGATACGCTGCGCTCGCGCTCGCGGCCAGATCGCAATCAGAGAAATTGAACGAACGAAAGAAAAGGAACAAGGGTGTGTACGGAGGTCGGAAGGTGGGCTTCGGCACCAGTCGGTCGGAACCCTAGTTACGAGTGCCGAACCTAGGGGCCGAGGGACCTTGTACGAAGGTCTCTCGGCTTTCTTCCTTCGCCCCCCCCCCAAAATAAACCCCCCTCCCCCATTGGTTAGGGGCCCAGGAAACGACACACGGTGGAGTGTCGAACGGGCCGAACTGCACGGAGGAGAACCGGAAAGAGGAAAGGAGAAAAGAGAAAGGGGTAGAGAGAAAGCGAGAAAGATAAACCGGAAGTCGATGGTATACACAAGACCGGAGAACGCGTACGCGCGTAACTCGGACCGCGTTCGATGTTCGCGCGCTTTGATATCGCCGCCGATAGAGAGAGAAAGAGAGAGAGGGGCCAGCGCCAGTTTGCGTGTGTGCGCTGTCTCCTCGATCGGAACGTCGACATTTTTGTTTGACCGGTAAGGCGCGAATTGTACATTTGTATTTGTGATGATTGGGTTCGTTGTTTGTTGCGTCTTCCACATCGGGACTTCCGGACGGGCCGTCCCCCGGAAGCGCGTGTCGCCTCGAACGACACGCGAACGGTCCTTCGCGTTTTCATTCGTCTTTCCTATGTTTTTTTTCGTCTTTTTCATCTACGATGTTTTGTACGGTTCATCTTTTATTTTTTGTTTTCTTCTCTTCTTTATTTTTTTTTTTGTTTTACTTTTATTCGACCGTTCGTTGTTCTATCGAGATCTCGAGCCTGTAGTTTGTTACACGCATCTCGACCGTCCGAGGATTCGGTTCAATTACGCTTAAAAAATGAATGGAAAACGGCTCGACTGGACGCATCGCGGAGCGCGCTCCTTGAGCGCGGCGAGAGTAAACAAAACACGCGCGACACGAAGCGGAGAAACGGAGACTAACGTGAATACATAGTGCCATAGGTGCAGAGCAGGCGCTCGCGTGCGCCCAGACTGTGTACTTAATTAATGATAATCGAGGAACGAGACGATTCGGGCCGGGAACAACCTCGAAACGTATCTATACGCCGTTACCAGATCGGGGGGTTCCGTGAATTCTTTTTTTTTTCCTTTTTTCTTTTCTTTTTTCTTGGCGGTTTACGAACGACATCGTGTACTCGCCGCGAGCACGCCTCGTCCACGGTCGTCGCGACGCTCGGTATACTGCTTTGTTGCGCAACACTCGAGTCGGAGGGAGGACCGGGTAACCAGTTACCATCGACGGTTCTACGTTTCGAGACTGATTTTTCGTTCGCGTCGATATTGTTGTTGGATCTTTTCGCGACGGTGGACGAGAGCCGACTCGCCGAGATAGTCGGTCGACGCAGCTTCGCGTCTCGCGTACTCGGTACACTTATTATTTTTCGCCCGACGGGATCTCGATCGACGGACTGTCTCCTAGGATCGATCCGCGCCGGGCGGGAACGCACTGTTTGTTGAGCATGTCGCGGTTTTTCTTGTCGATAGTGTTACGTTTTTGTTTCGCATTGTTTCTACGGTTTGTTAACGTTTGAGAAGGAACAACGCGGCGTTCCGTGCGCGATTCTCCGTAGCGTAGATCACTTGACAGACTTCCGACTCGCGTGTGCAGAGAAAGAGTGAGAGAGAGAGAGAGAGAGAGAGAGAGAGAGAGAAAGAGAGAGAGAGTGAGTATGAAAGAGAGGGCGAGAGAGTAAGTGCGAAAGAAGGAATGAGAGAACGATGGAGAGAAAGCGATAGAGCGAAAGAGCATACACACAAGAAAACGCACACGACGTACTAAGCACGCAGACAGAAACGCACGGGCACACCGGCGAACCGACACGCACACGTTGTTTCAATTAGCCGAGGTTGCGTAATTATAGACGCGTCCCGCCGCGCCGGGCGGTACGAGTCCTCGAGTACACGTCGCTACGGACAATTTGTGCATGTATGTGTGTTTACGATTACAACTTTGAAAATGTAGGCTTAAGCGTAACCACGATGGATGAACGAAAGACAGAACGAATCGGAGAACGAACGAACGAAAGAAAGAAAGAAAGAAAGAAAGAGTGGAAAAAGGAAGGATAACGATTACGACGAAAATTCAGCCGAACATTGTATACGACTAGCATTACATAGCGATAATATATTACCGATAATGATACTTGTTTAAACTATTGTCTCAATCAACGTATTTTCATTATAAATAAATGTTAGCCTTGTTGAGTTAAAACAAAAAAAAATTCATCACACGACTTACTGGTAATTTCCACCGGAACCGATTGCTCCAATACGCCAGGCGAAGATCTCCAGCTCGAGATAACGGAAGCCTAGCTCTCTCCTTTCCCTCTGCATGCAACAACACACATCTTCGTGTCCTTTTTTTTTTTTTATAATCGAAGCGTGAACCGGGGCCCCGAAGCGTCCCGTCGGCTTCGATAACCGCGAGGCCGATTGCTCGCCGGCCGATAATTGCGATCGGATTAATTAAACATCGTCACGGACGGGATCCCGGAGCCGAGCGGCGTCAACGGAGCAGAACCAGCCCCGTCGTCGAAGCTGATCGTCGATGGTGTGTCGATCGTGCCGGCGTGAAATCATCGGCGCGATGACAAGCCGATTTGTCGGAGCGTAACGCGTCCGCGACGCGCGTACCTCTTAAAAATTAATTAAGACGAGCTCGAGAACCGATTCGAGAACCGCCGATAGGACGCCGATCATCCACATCCACGGGAACGTCCCGAACGGGGACGGGGACGGGGACGAACGCTAATCGGAGCGGCGACGGGATCGATCATTAGGGAGCGAGACAAAGAAGTTACGATTCCCGGAGGGCCGCGCGCTCGCGCCACGCCGCGCCGTTGCAAGGGAATATTAGCCGAAGAGCGTACCTAACCTGCCGGCAACGCGGCCCATAAATCTCGGTTAACCCTCCGCTAATAAATATTTAACCCTTTAAATTTGCAACAACCCTCAGCGTGTTGCCATTTGCATAAGACTTCTATTTCATTTACACATCGCATAATTGAATATTTAAATTCAATTGCCCGCCGTTACGCGCTCGCAATCCCGAGCCGCAAAACTGTAGTAAAACTTGTAACGGGGCCACTTTACTTTCCCCCGCACACCCCTTCGAACCCCTCTTACAAGCCGCCCGCTGGAAAACCACCCCCGTTCCGGCGACGGCTGAGACGAGACCGCCACCCCCTCCCACGCCTCCTCGCGATCAACCCCTGCCCCGGAGAAACTGCTTCGAGAATATTTCGCCTCCTCCCCGGGAACGTCGAGGGACGGATTCCTCCGACGGGGAAACCTCTTCCGCGTGTGTCCGCCGATCGTCAGCTCGCACGCCACTCGACCCGCGAATTCTTGTCCTGGCTGTTGTCCCCGGGATCTGGCCTGGAAATAGATCGCCGGTTCTCTTTGGATTATCGGGAAATTTTCTGCGAACAATCCATTGATCCGTTCCGCGCGTATTTCTGTTCTGAGTTATTTTATATTTTCAGGAAGCACGCGAGTGCAGTTTTAAGGATACGATCAACTACACGTTAAAGTCGATTTCGTTAAAGTGTCCATTGTGTTTTTCAGAGAATTAGGAATATCTTACAGCGGCTGTTTATTTAGAGCACACAATTTCACGGCTGCAATTATTCTGCAACTGCTACGCGAAGTGCAGAGCTGCGTATAAAATCATAAGGAAGCATTTTCTACTCTCGTTCGTCCTTAATTTCGTTCGTATCTTACACCGCGCGCATTAGTACCTCTATGCCGTCGAGTATCAATGTGCGTTCATTATACCCTGCGCTTTCGTGTGCGTGTCCGCGCTGAGACTATCACCGGATACGAATCTACGAAAAAGGGGGAGGAATCACGAACGCCGATCACGAGCACGAGGGTAAGTTTCGAGCGGAAGTTTCGTACGTTTCAAAGCTCGGTCTCTGGAAAGAGAGGTGTAGCTTCTAGAATTTTCGGAGCGATCGAACTCGAAGCGGCCGCGAACGTTTCGATGGCCAAATTAAAACCGAGCCCACCCGGGCCCCACGTATTCCTGATATTTTTTTTTTGTCGAGCATGTGCCCGGTCTCCGTGGCGTTGCTAAATATTTTTAGAAGCATTTCATCGGGTGACGAGAGCGCGCATACGCGCCACGTGTCGAGGCTCGTCCGTGTTCCGTGGTGAACGTCCTCGCGTCGTTCTTCTTCTTCTCCTCTTCATCTCGCGTTCGCCTCCGTCTTCGTGTTCCCGCTCTCTGTGTCGGGGTCCCTCCGTTCGCGACAGAGAGACTCTTCTACATTCTCGGGACGACATCTGGCGTCCTGGCACGTATATGGCCGTTAGCACTTTCACGAAAGGGATTACCATTGTCACGTTATTCATGCTAACGATGATCGGCCGAGATCGGCCGCGACGATAATCGCCGTGTCACTAAAATCGAGGAGGCGGTCATTGTGAGCGACATACTGACAGCATAATAAATTATCCGGTTCTCCTTCTTCCACCGGCGACGATCTCTTCCGTTTCACTCTCTCACTCTCTTTCCCTCTCACGCAACCGCGACTCTCTCTTTTTACCCTGGCACGGTGTCGCGCGCGTTTTCGCCCTTCCTTCTCTGCCCGTTTCGCCCATTTTGCCCACGGGACCACGGCTATGCACCGTGTACCATCGTAACGCGATACAAGGCGCTCTGGCACACCCGTTCCCGACGATAATCGCGGAGACAGCCGGCGATTACCTGCTGCAGCATGTCGCTCTTAGGAACACCGTTTGCCTCGAGCTGCTCCGCGATTTCGCGTAAAATCAACCGATTCGCGGAAAGAGAATAGCTCTTAATTGGACCCCCTGAAAAATGTTGGCGAACCTGCTTCTGCCTCGATTACAAAACCACGTTGCAATTTTTACTACTGTCTCCTCGCAAAGGATTAGAAGACAGAAAAATCACTCATTTGCGTAAGAAATTATATCTGACAATTTTGAGGGAGAAAAGAAACTGTTCCTTTACAGGACCAACAATTTATCTATCTACGTTAGTTGCGTCATTTTTAATCAATTCCACAGCGCAGGTCATCGATGACCAGCTCGGCGTTCAACGTGTTAAAAAGAGTTTATGTACATAATCATTCGACTTCCGTTTCTTACAGCGAACTTGGATTATTTTTATCTCGCATAAATATCCGCAGTGTAGATATCGAAGCGACAATGTCAGAGGATCAAATTATGAAAGGGTAGACCTCCTCTAGCGACGCGTTATACTTTTTCCGCGTTGCTAGACCGCAACCGCGGCTCAGTAAAATCCGCGGCGGTTCGGCGGTTAGGCCGCAAAACCGCTGCGCAAATGACGGTGGCAGGGGCCAGGACCTTGTTCCCACACCCACGACTCGCGGCGGTTGTTTCTCAAGGTGCCTGGCCCTCAGACGCTCTCGACGGCTCAGGTGCACACGCCGCGCCGCACCGCGCCGCGCCGCACCGCGCCGGCCTCGCAACGCGATAAGTGTAACGACTCGAAGTCGACCAATTGCGGCCGCCGGTATTCCTCGCGTTGGAAACGCCCATCCGTGCGGACAAACGGCAAGCTGACGTCGCCGACGTAGCCCGTCGTCGTCGTAGCTCACCGTGATTCGATGCGTCGACGTGTGTCCGCGACACCCCCGCGCCGACGTTCGCAACGTGCGTGCACTATGCGCGTCACGCGATCCTCGTAATCTACACCGGCTCGTGGAAAATTACCGGCGACCACTCGCGGAATCCGCGTACACGTGGCTCGACACCGTCGCGAATCGATGCGACTCGAACGACCTGAACGCTCTTCGATTGGAGATCGAGGCAATTAAAAGGGATCGCTTCTCTAATCCTTCCACGTCTTCTAATGAAATTGCGGTCTTCCTTGGATCGTGCAAGTCGGTCTTGCTTTCTTTCGGATAACAAAGCTTTAAATTTAGCTCTGGGTATCTCCAGATTGAACTCGCATTTTTATTAACACGTTTATTAATACATCTAACGCGTGCACATACACGTATACGAATATCACGCATATATACGTGTGTTAATTTACGCTTAATGAATTGTTAGGTTGGACAGACTACTACGGGAGTCTCGATGACAATTAATAAAAAGAAACTTGAAAATCGGTTTCCAAGTAGCAATCTGAAATCTAAGTATTCTATTTGAAATATTTATTTCAAAAATCCATTTCATGTAACGTAAATTATTCGTTTATCATTGCTCGAATATACACTAATTGACAAATCTGAATTTTGAACATATAAATTAAGAATATTCATATGAAATATGAATCTATTCTTTTATATTCGTAGTACATATTTGTAGTATCCGAATTTTAAACATAAATGAAAAATATTCGTCTGAAACATGAATCTGGTCTTTCATATTTATAGTACACTCACGCGTAAATCAAGTTAAACTGTAAAAAAAGCTTCCAACTTAGTAATCATTTCATTCTGCACAGAAGTTATTACATTTGGAGATCCTTCAGGTTTGAAGATCGTTTTTGTTCCCTGTTAGGTAACGGTTCAGCGGGAATCGTGCACACGTACGTGAACAAGAAAAATGAAAAACTTGAGACATGTCATTTTGTAATAATAGGTAATACTGACCATCATTGTCCGCTGACCGCGATTACCCTATTCTTCCGTACCGTGTCAAAAAACGGTGGAGCGCACCGGCAATTTGTCAGCGGCCTCGATCACCAGCCAGGGCGGAGAGAGAAAGAGAGAGAGAGAGAGAGAGAGGAGGCTGGTCATCGTGACGGGTGGATGGACCCTCAAAGAGGCGCCGCTAATAACGAAACACCTCGTACAAGTGAATTACGACGATTCCGTGGAGAGGGTGGCAATTTTCCGGAAGCGGTGGCGTGGCGGTAGCGAGCGCTAGAGAGAGAGAGAGGGAGAGAAAGAGAGAGTGAGAGAGAGGAGAGCAGAGGAGGCTGTGCCCCGGTAATCCCATAGGAAAACTCATTCGATCCGATAACCCCGAAGAATTTGACGCGGGGGTCGGCCCCCTCCAGCTTCCCTTTCCAGAGTTAATCCGAGCCATATACGCGAGCGATTACCGTTAATTATATTTTCCTAGCGGGCTCTCACGAGCACGCAAGCTTTGCGCGTTGTGTTTGTGCTGTGTGTTCCTGCCACTCATCCGTGGTCCCGGCGCGGGAGCACGTGGCGTCCGCGTCGGTATACATCGGGTGCGTGGGTGTGTGCGGGTCGGTTAGACGGGTGGCGCGGGTAGCGCGGGTGCGGCCTGTTTTCGCCGGTGGAGAAGCCGAGGGTGGCGCGGACCCGGCGTGGGAAGGTGCGGGCGAACTCTAGCGGATCGGCCACCCTCGGCAAACCGGCTCTCCCCGGTTCCTCCCTTAGCGTTAATACAGGCTACGTCGGGCGAAGGGCAGGATTAAATTGGCACCAATTACCAGCAAAACACCCTCCGACGCACTTTCTCCCCACTCCCTCGTCATATCCTGCCCTCCCGACGTCACGGCTCACCCCACTGTTGACGCCCGCTGTGCGTGGCATCCGCTCAGCCACGACCACCCTCCAGAAAAGAAAGTCCACCCCTAAGTGGCGCAACGATATTACATTATGAAAATATACATCCCCAGATGACGTAGCTGGTAGAGCGATGTAATTATCGGATGTCTCGCGTTTCGCCGAACTCTCGACGGACGCATACCTGGTGCAACGGTGGGGGAGATTTTTCGGGGGCTGCTGCGATTCCCAGTGCTGATTGATTTTCATTTTTCTTTTCTACTCGATCTTGACTCGATAAAATAATCTTTGAGGAAGGGAATTCTCGGTGGACAGTTGGCAAGATTGTCGATGGCACGCCATTTTATCGAAATACCAGCGAATGGTCCCTTATGGTTTATTCAACCCTCATGATTCATTTTACGGTTTCTTCTTCTACAACTTCTTCATCGTGTGAAAGCTTGGAAGTAGGGAACCGGAAATTGTTTTCTCTATTGGCTAAGCGTCGACGACAGAAAAATAGCATTTATGACAAAAATAGTAATTTTGAACCAGCAACAAGATTCAAAGAATTGAAAAGTATCAACGCATTAGTTTCGACCTAATCAAATTATTAGGGGCAGAAAGATATTCTTAAGCGGCTCCTGTTTCCTGCAACGGATGCAAACAATTTTTATTTTGCATAGAAGTGTCCGCATGTTTATTCATGTCGGACACTTCGTCACGAGTCTGGGTTAGGGAGTCTATCATATAAGGGCAAGGGGTTAACGAT
This sequence comes from Halictus ligatus, assembly GCA_028454255.1. Lineage (NCBI taxonomy): Eukaryota > Metazoa > Arthropoda > Insecta > Hymenoptera > Halictidae > Halictus > Halictus ligatus. Next base: position 6,327,172 of record CM052133.1, read on the forward strand.
AATAGGTTTTCCATAGAGCGAATTTTGCACCGCAATAAAAGGTTTAACGTCGGACTGGATCGGCACGTGACTCGACATCCAAATAATTTAACTCCGAATAAATCCGAGTGGGAGCGATCCGCTGCTAACGAGCACCATCTCGATCCACGATCCTCCGATCGCCAAGGTCACGGTGGACCTTGAATTCGAGTCCTCTCCCATTGTTCCACCGTTGGATCGGTTTCTGGTCGGGAGTCTGACAGACAAAGTTCCTCGCGAGTCCGAGAAGCGAAGGGACGAGCCTCTCCGTTCCGAGGAACCGGCGCGGCAGTGAGAGAGAGAGAGAGAGAGAGAGAGAGAGAGAGAGAGAAAGAGAGATGGTCGAGAGAAATCGAAAGAGTCGAAGCGGGAATAGCGGCATAAGCGGGTCGCGATGGCGACGAGAAGCGAGAGGGACGTACGGTGGCGATCGGAGGATCAACAGGGACAGGGAACGGGTTGTGGACGGGGGTGGGGGAGGGGAGAGATGCCAGAAGATCTTGTATGCAAATTCCCTCGGTGCATCTCCGTGGGATCCTGCCGGGATCCGTGGAGGATTAACGGGCCGGCTTGCATGAAAGGGAGAAGAAGAAGAAGAAGAAGAAGAAGAAGAAGAGGAGGAGGAGGATGAGGAGGTGAAAGAAGCAAAAGCAGAGGACGAGGGAGTAGAATCATGCTCTCCGTCTCACCCTCGACTTCCACGATGATCCTGTCCCTTTCTCCCTGGACTGTTCCTCTAGCCTTTCGTGTCTTTCGTCCTTCGATCCGCTCGGTTCGGCCGGACCGCCAAATAAGAGAAGCGAGCGAGCGAGCGCGTTTGCTCGCGCGCCGTGCCGACCAGCCCGCGAAAAATAGAAGAAACGTTCTCTCTCTCGACGTCCTCCGCCAGGCCGCTCCGCGCCGCACCGCGCCGCTCCCAGAACCGAGCGGAACGGAGCCGCGAAGAGAAAGATGCATTCCGGTGCGCCGATGCCGCCACCGATGTGTTTCTCCGCCTTCCGATCGGAAACGAGAAACCGAACCGAACCGAACCTCCGACGCAACGCGACGACGGCGACGGTTCTTCTTCTTCTCCTTCTTCTTCTTCTTCCCCGGCATCGTCGGTATCCCCGGCGCGGATCTCTCGCGCAGCCTGCATATAAACGCTTCTCTCGGAGGCGCGAAACATCTCGGCATCTCCACGCCTAACAGCCGCCCGGCCAGCGAACCGGGGAGAGGAGATCGCGGCTGGTAGGCGCGGCGAAAGAGGTGCGAAGAAAACTATTTGCCGAAGATTTTTGCCGGGGACGCGCCGTTAGATATACGATCGCGAAAGAACCGCGTGCGGCTACGTGAGCGGATTACAAAGACGGGAGAGCGCGCGCTCTCTCTCTCTCTCTCCCTCCCTCTATCGAGGAGTCGTTGGTGCCCCGGGAACAGGCGTCGCGGGATTTTATCGTTATTACCCCCGGGGGGCAAGGGTGACGACGAGGAAGGGAGAGGGGGTGGGGGAAGGAGGCGCGCGCGCGATTTTCTTCCAAAAGAATCGTGTTCGGTGTTCCACGAACGCGTCGCGCGGTTTTTGCAACCGCGAGTAGATTCCGCGGTGGCCAGGTTCTCCTTGGGATTTTTCTGTCAGGCTGTCTGTCCCCCTCGCCCCCTCCCCGTTGCTCCCCGCTGGCTACGAGCCGTTTCACGCTCTCCGAGTGCATTCCGTTCCTTTGCTCGTCCGCTTGTCCTTCGTGTCGTGTCCCCTTTTTGCCGGCGCGTCGCGTCGCATCGCGTCGGTGCGCTACCACGCTAAATCGAAACCCGCCACCTCTTCGGCAGAGAGACCGCCCCTTCGTCACGTTCTGCGCTCTCTCTCCCTCCCCCCGTCCCCCTCCTCTCTCGATTCTCCTTCGGGAGAGCCGTTGCACCTCGTCTTCGTTCGCGGTGCGTTTTTCCCGCGGTTGATTAATCGAACGTCGTGTCGCGAAATTAACGCGACGAATGCCGCGCGCCTCCTCGGCCCTCCTCTTGCCCCGTATCCTTGACCGCGGGTAATCGAGCCCCGCTCGCATAAATCCTATTAGAGGATCAGAGAGAACCAGGCGGACGCCGACGCGTACGTGCGAACACGCGTGTCTCCGTGGCCGCGGACGCGCACCAACCGAGAACCGTTTTGGGATCTTGCGAAATGGACGGCACCAGCGCCGGATGCGCGCGGGTAAATCGACCGCGAGAACGACCCCCGAGGATCCAGAGAGGCCACACGACTTCCGGAACGGAGACGGACGGCTTGGACACTCGCTCGATTCCCCCCACGCTCGTCAAGACGCGTATCGTTGAACCCTCTCTCCCGGAAATTTCGCTCTCCAAGGGAGCCGCGAGTTACGCCGCATTCTTCGCGCTTCCCGACGCCATTTTATACGCTCGCTTTGACCGCCTCCGCGGGGGATCAGTTTTGGTCAACCGTGCTGTCGATTCGGACGCGACACTTGTTGCGGGAATTTGTTTCTAACAGTTTACGTGCTCGTCTAATCTTGTTAACCATTTGCACTCGAAGCTATTTTAATTACAAAACGAAACATTTCTTCCGACGAATATTTCTCTTGTATATATATATAATAAGTTTATCCTTTCGTTCTTTAATTTATCTTGAGGAAATAATAACCAAACTGAGTTTCACTGTAAACACAAGATTAAAATTTTATTCGCTATTTACAACAGTTATCTACATTATTTACATTACATTATGTTACATTACATTCCTACCTGTAAACACAAGAAACGACATTTAAAGCTTTATTCCACAATCCTAATCAATTATAATTTGTAATACACGTGGCTTTTCTCTCTTTCAACTACTCTTATCAGCTGTGTCAGTCCGCCATCTTGTTCTACAGACATACGCAATACGTATCTAATTCAAAATGAGTTTTAAAAGGAGTACGATAAATTTACATAACCTTTATCGTATTTCTTTTACATATATATATATGTTTTTCATGTTATACGTATGAAAATGGTGTAATTTACTTGTACAATACCCAAATGTTTAGTAATTCATTTAATACCAACAAATTTAATAATGTAAAAAATATTTTGAACAATGACAGAGCAATTTTTAGTGACGCCTTACAGTTGTCCTTGTATAAAAAAAAAAAGCGTAGAAATTTTATTTTACACTGTAACCGGACACGAAATTCTTAGACGGAGTTACTGGAGGTAACTTGTTGCTTCGTAATTGAAATTGTTGTTCCGTTGAAGGATCTGCTAAAAAAAGTCTTTAGCTATGCACCATGTTCTTAAAAATTATGATATAACGCATTGTGGACAATACGCTGTCGCAAAACATGTGGTCTTAATTCCCACGGGTTATCGGAAAGTGTTGAGAAAGTGTTGAGTACGTAAATTCATTACCGCATTTCAGAATTTGTTGATCATACCTACACTGTGGATTTCATATGTTTATGACAAAACTGAGTAGGTGAAATCTGAAACAGTAGCCAGATAAATGAAATTTAAGAGTATCGATACATCATTATCGGCTCATTAAAATTATTAAAACAAGAAACAAATTCTGATGTGGTTTCAGTACCTTGTAATTGATGTAGAAAATTTTTATTTAATATAAAGATCCGCAATGTAACATTTTGAAACGTTTACATGCATTTGAGAATAATTCTAGTGATACTAAATGATCGTCTCAAATGTGTTAAGATCATACTTAGAATACGTACAGAATTAAGAGCGGTTACGTCACGGGGAAAATATTGAAAAATAAATTATTTCGGTTGCATAGTGTGAGTGGAATGTTTTAATTTTTACTGCTATGTTGACCATTCTCAACTCTTGTTTTACAATAGATGCGTTAACACACTAATAGAGTTTGTTATATGCAATTATTCACCTGCAAAGCATCAGTATGCAAAGCAATGATTTTCTAAGTAAACTGTTATATGCAGAAATGAAATGAAAATGTATTTTTTGTTTTACTTGTCAGATAAAAATAGTGAAACAATATTCTAAAATATTTCCAGTGTCTCTACAGTTTTGTATGTCATCCATTAATATCTGTCACGAACGCATGAAACCCGGGCGTCTAGTAATTATAATACACGCAACTCACTCTATGATTATATAATTACATGTTGGAACTAGTTCAGTTTTCAGTTTCTTGAATTCATTTACACGTTCCGCTACTCGTAATTGCGTAACTATAAATCATCAAATTATTTCCTTCTCTGAGAGTTGCTAAAACCAAATTCGCGGATAAAATCGTCCCCATCGAATCACGTTTATCGCATTTCCCGAGCTTCCAAAGCCAAAGTCTTTCCACGACTTGAGTACCAACGTCCTCGGACTGTTTCCTTTCACGATTATCAATTATCACTTCGAAGACTTAATTGCTGGTAATGGAACCAGTTAGTTGATACCCGAGCCACTTTCGTTCGAGGGTTGTGAAAGTGCGGTACTTTTTACGGATATAGACAGATTATTTCGGGGACCATGTCGTCCCGAAATTATTCTCGATCCGTCTGATGTTTTCCCCGGAGCGCAACGATAACCGTAACCGCGTTCCCTGAGTGACTACCAGCGGCTTCGAGAGTCACGATGAGTTCGTTCGTTTTTCGACCTCACCGGTCTAAATTTAACCGGGCCGGTGCCGGGCTTCAGAATTCGTTCGGCCTGAAAAAGGGAGCGAACCGGAGAATCTTGAAAACCGTGTGTGCGCGCGCTCGTCTCTTCCCGCGTCCTTCCCGGGATCCATCGATCCTCCCTTTCTCTCCCACGGTTCCCAAAGTCCTACGGTTGTTCCAGCGATTTTCGTGAAATCGACCGTTCGAACGTTGGTCGCGTTCTCGGGCCGGTTCCCCGGTTTCGTTTTCTCGTGCCCGTTTAATCGATCGGATTCCGCGCGAGTCGATCGCCGAAATAATCGGCGTGTCTCGAGAGCCCGACGACGTCCTGGTGTTAAGTGCTACGTGTGCCCTCTGCGTGGCGCTGTCTTGTAACACGTCAGCGCACCCTGATTTCACGGGTGGAGTTCAGGCAGGCGTCGCGACGGCCGTGTGTCAGCCGACGCGACGCGCGACGCGGCGGCGTTCGACAGCGGCGCTCGTCGATTTGCATTACGGGCACCGGGGGCCGTCGAGCAAAACGAAAACACCGTCGATCACCGGGCACGATCGCGACGATCGCGACCTTAGCCTTGAGCCCGGTTTCGCGAATAGAAGCGCCGCAATTGACTCGTCGATCTCCAATTGCCTTCCTTCGACGCGTTGCTCCTGTTGCGGATGCTTCTCGTGCCCCCGGTGCCTCGATGTCTCGGTATCAGAACCACTCCTCTCCCCGTGATTTTCTCTTCTAATTTTACAGTCGTCCTTTCGAACGAAAACCCGATTCTTCGTCTCCCGAGACGTATTTTCGCCTTGGACGTACGTCAAGTAAACATTAACCTCCCGGAGTATTTGTTCTTCTTGAATGGTCGAATTCGATTCACTAGAAACTGAGCGACGAACATGGATAACTTTTTTTGGACAGATTTGGAATTGACATTAAACAGACGAAAGGAGAAACTGATCGAGCTCTGTTCAGTAATTATTTTGGATGATCATTTTCGACGGGAAGCAATCTTCACACCTCTCATTGTGTCAAAACTCTAAATTCGCTTTTATTGTAGAAGACTCTAAAGAGGTTATTTAAATCCGAAGATAGTTAATTTATTTCAGGCTCGTAGTTTCTGAAGCTGGGGACTAAGATACAGGGAACTTTATCCGTAGAAGACAATAATCTGAAAAATGGTCCATGGTTCATATTGCGAATGAATTTGTTGAACTCCGTCCCCATTGCGGCGACTAAAAACGATCTGAATTGTAGCATTACGAGGAAGATCGGTCGATTATGGTCCGAACGAGCCTCTGAAATCAATTTCCTCGACGCCTAGGGTCTCGGCGGCTTTTCAGCGCGAGTTTTTTGCCGCGGCAACGTCGTCTCTCGCGCCAAGAAATTTCCTGCAAATCTCCGTCGAAACGTCGAAGAGAAAGCCCTCGGTACCAATTGTCGATCATGTAATCGCGACAAGATCGCCGCAGGAGACGAAGTCAGCCGTCGTCCCCGTCGCGATTCGGCGACAAAAGAACGAGGCGGAACGTGGCGTCGCGCGATGGCAATCAGCGTTGGTCCTCTGCGCGTATTGAAAGACGCGCCGCTGAGAGGATCAGTCACTCGGCGTGGTGCGAACCACGTCCACATCGCGACACAATCTTTTTCTTTCTCTCGTCGTCGCGTGTGGGCGTGGATCCCCTTTTTCTTCCCGTACGGAACACGTTTCTCGTCGAACGGACGACGACGCGACGTCGCGGGAAAGGACATTCTCCACTCGATGGCTCCTCTTATCTGCTCCCTTATCTCCTTCTCCTCTATGATAGCCGCGCTAGCTTCGTAATTCGATGAGATAGGGGCGCGGCGCGCTTCTCTTTTCTCCGCGGTACTTCGAGATTTCGTTTGCGTTACGTATGACATTCTCTAAATTGGAGTCACCAATTCGGGGACTAAACTCGTCGTTGATGTTGCTCCTAATACTGTGTTACGTCCCAGATGGCGCGGATTATAGTTTTCCGGGGATAAGGCGCAGTTTCGAACCTACCTGAATTCACCTTACAGTGCTTAAGGATTAATAGGATTTTCAGTAGTTGTCCTTGTACCAAAAGGAAGCGTACAAATTTTCTTTAATAAATAGATAAACCCACGGGTTATCGGAAAGTGAAGATTAAATGCGGAAATTCATTAACGCATTTCAGAACTTCAGCATTTCTGTGGATTTCGTGTGTCTATGAGAAAAATGAGTAGGTGAAACCTGAAACAGTAGCCAGATAAATGAAATTTAAGAGTATTGATGCATCATTATCGGCACATTAAAATGATTAAAACAAGAAACAAATTCTGATGTGTCTTCAGTACCTTGTAATTGATGTAGACAATTTTTATTTTGTATAAAGATCCGCAGTGTGACATTTTGAAACGTTTACATGCATTTGATAATAATTCCAGTAATGTTTCTTGACACGATTGATTCAAAACGTTTACCCTTATGGAAGGATACTAAATGATCGCACACGAAACTCCCCGTCATCAAGGCTTGGGAAACAGAAGACGTCAATTGGCGTCCACCGTCTCCAATGTGTTAAGATCGTACTTAGAATACGTCACTGGGGAAAAAATTGAAAAATAAATTCTAAAGTCTTGCAGGGAGGTAGGTTGCAGTATTTTTCCGCGCTACCTAACTGCGTAGAATTGTTCACGTATATTTTAATCGTATTCTATTTCTATCATATACTAATTCTTTGTTTACCGATTTATTTGTTTACGGTCGGACGTGACAACTGAAAGAAAGATAGAGATTTATTCGCAGAGTGTTCCTTCCGATATGCAGCGATTTTTCGCTGATAAACGTCATGGAATTATCCCCACTACCGCGGGGTATACTCTCCGGCCTCGGACGTCGAGGAGTGTAAACATAACACGGCTCAAGTATGACTCCTGCACGATACTCGTCGATGTCAAGACCCGTGTTGTTGACATATATCGAGAATTCACTGTGGAATCTCGTTCATTGCATCGAATCCTCGTTCCTTGCCTACTAGCAACACCCACCACGAAGTGAGTGGCTACGTGGAAACAAAAGAAGGTCGACACTACGGAATGATTGGTCGCTACGATTTTTTCCACGCGTTTTCGGTCCCAGTTCGTGGAACGAGAGAGGCGAAGACGAACACTGCTGAGGGTTTCTTGGATTTTTCGTGATCTCTTAGCCGAGATCGCTCTTCCCACGGTAGCTGGTTCCTTCAGGAAGGGAAGAGAGGGGAAGGGAAGGGAAGGGAGACGTGCTCTCGATGCGTCGCGCGGACGCATTTGTCATTCACGAATAGGCGCTAGATCCCGGGTGGTCATGAAAGAGAATGAAAGGGACTGGCGCGCTCGTCGAAGCCTTTTGCCTCCGCTTATCTTCTTCGACAATGGGCCGAGGATCTCCGATTAGGTCGTTAACGGCTTGCGCCGAGAGGAGATTCAAGAATTTGTTTCTTGCCCGCCTCCTGCCAAACGTGCGCGGCCTCCAAAGAACGAACTGAAAAAGGTACAAGCAGAAGGGAGTCCTTGATTCTCTTCCAAGCTTCCGTTCATTAACTTCGTAACACTCCTTGATAACGACTCCATTATAACGGGAGAGGATCGATAACAATCCGAGGGAATTCACTGACACGAGCAATACACGAATTATAAAGTCCTTGGAGGTTTCGTTGACACGGGTTACTGGATTCGTTGAACACCTTTTAATACTAGAACTGGCAAACTAGAAATCTGAAAAATTCCATAAAATCAAAGTAAGTTATTCAATGAAATAAAAATTCAAAAAATTAAATGTATGACATTGAGTAGTCGTTCAAGCTTCTTGCATTTTACAGATCCTAACCAAATTTGTTAGAATGAATATATTAACGTGAAAATTCATTTTAAAACAAATAAATGCGTCACCCACATTCGGGTGACATGGCAGTCAACGCGTTAAAAATTAATTTTTGTTTGTTGCGTTCAAAGCGAAAGACGTAATCAAAAAAGTGTTTGTATTTTCTGCGAGAGTCGGAATTATTTTCCTGCAAGTAATACACGACAGTATTTTTACCTGATTGTGAGTGATGGAAAGTGATGAGTTACAGTGAATTCTCGATATATGTCAACGTCACGGGTCTTGCCAGCGTCGTGTATCGTACAGGAGACAAACCCGAGCCGTGTTATACGGGGTAGTGGGAATAATTCTGCGACGTTTATCATCTAGGTCTTGGCGACATATATAGAGAAATCACAGTATTGAAGAAACGCGATGCCTTTGGTACTGTTTCACAAGTATATACCTTTGCACTCGAAGCTATTTAACTCCAAAACGAAATATTTCTTTCGACCTAGAATATTTCCCTTCTATATACCTTTTTTCATGTTGTACATACGAAAATGGTGCAGTTTACTCGTACAGTACTGAAGTGTTTAGTAATTTCCTAAATACAAGCAAATGTAATAATATAAAAAAATACTTCGTGGCGCCTTATAGTCGCTATTCGAGTGCTAAGTGTTAATATTCGAGACACAGGTCGCCGAACACTCTTATACGGACAGGTAGAGAATAAATGACGAGTAATGAATAAATTAAAAACCAGATTATAAATCCAGAACGGCTTAGTCCGATGATCGTTACGAATGCGCCGATCTCGTCCGAAAGAGGGTAGTTCACGGGGAACAAAGAACGGGGAACGAGGAAATGCAGCGTTGCCGAAGAAAGGGATTTCTGTTCCCTCGAGGAAGATAGGCGGGCCCCGACGCCGGCAGGTAAGACCGAGCCTCGCACGCCGGCAGGTGTGTCATCGGCTGTTGAACGCAACAATGTGTTTCCTCTTGCCGGAGACGGCGCGCGTTTTGTTAACTGCTCGTTCGCGTGACACGAGCTTAGGATAAACTTAGCCGCAACTTAGAATGCCCGGCCGTCTTCTTAACTCCGAGAGAGCCGCGCGCGTGCATACGCGAGAGTCGCAGCCTCTCCGTTCCCCGCACGCACGGCTCCTCTCGTGCCCGGCCGGTCTCTCGCGGCGCCGGAGATCGGCCTCGCGATTTTCTCGGGCCAACGCGCGTCCCTTTTTCCGCGCCGACGTTCGCACGACACCATCTGCTTACGAAGTTAGCGGCTCGTTTCATCGTCTCCGCGCGTCGCCTCCCGTGAATCATAAGTCCCTGTTAATTGAGGATTTATAAGCCTGCGCGGGGAATCGTTGACCCCGCGGTTCATCCGAGTACCGTCGGATCCTTCCAGCGTCCTCTCCTCCTGCGAAGCCGCGAGTCCGCCGAGAAAGAGTCGCCGACATTCCGCGCAAGTACTATCAATCACTGAAAACTAATCGGCCGGCTAATTTCTACCGAGGAATTAATCTATGGCTTATTTGACCCACGAACGTTTTCGTAGCTCGTTCGATTCTGCGATCGCAATATACTCGGTACGCAGTTCCGTATATGGAATTCGAACGATCGTTTTTTAATTAAAAGGTTTAAAGGATATCGGACGGTATCGTTGTTTTTATCAGTGGCCCGCTTGGGTAGGGTACGGTCGACAAACAGTTCGCATCCCGGCGGAAATCGTGAGGATCCCGGCGCTCCCTCGGGTGTTCCTTCATTCACGAAAGTTTGACTCCTAACCTTCCGGAGCACACAATGGCCCCAACGAAAATATGAATCGGTGGTAAGATAAACACGACGGAGGACGTCGGCGGACACATAAATCTCGGATTCATTCAGAACCTCGCGCTTCTCCATTCATCTTGGCGAGGCTGGTGTAAACTTGTCTCTCTCCCTCTCTCTCTCTCTTTCTCACTCTGAAATGGTTCGCTGAAAGTTGCTGCCATGAGAAGAATTCTAGACGGATCACCGACGACAACACGCTGACCCTTGTTATTCTTTGGGATCGGTACACTTGTACGATCCCAGGATTCGAGGCTATTTGATCAGACCCTCTCCTCTCTTCATGGTCGGACCTGATCTCTAAATCCTTACACGGCACTCTAGAGGATTCTGAACAGCCAAATTATTTTCTCTCGCAGAATTGGTTTCCCGAGCGGAGAACGGTGTTCCGTTTCCTGACGTTCGAGAACGTTGGGCCGTAACTTTTCCGGAACTTTCCTCGTACGAGACTTCTTCGGGGATTGTGAATTATTCGAGCCGGCTAAGCCAGGCGCGGCTTCGTCGTAGGATAGATTATTCAATTGCTTTGTCCCGGTCGTCCGTCCGAATACTTTATAAAACACTTTCCCGGGAATTGGAGCAGTCGTCGCGGGCAAACGCGTCGTCCGCCGAATATTCTCTTCGGGAGACACGATTTCGCGGCTCGCCGTCAACTCCATTTTTATCGTAAAGTTACGAGGCGTGGCTAACGCGAGGAGCCAGAAGAAGAAAGACAGAGGAAGCCCCGAACGAGATCATCGAGCTCACCGGCGATGTCTATATGGAAGTGTGACATCCCGATGGTTATTCCTGGCCGCTTCGGCGTCTGCCCTCTATTAACGCGCGCGCGTTCTCTTCGTGCGACTTTCCTCTCTTTCCCCCTCCTCCCCCTTCGAACGGGGGAGGGTGGGGGGGGGACACCTTGGGACCAGGTTACGGGCACGGGGTGCCGGGAGGTACAGTGACGCGGTTGAAGGCGCGGGGGCAAGACGCCTCTCGTCAGAAATAGTGGCAGTTCCCTGTCTCCGCGCCAGCCACCACCGATATCTATTCCGGCGCTGCAAAACAACATCTAGCGCTGTCCGACTAGCCAGCCCGGTATCTAGCGAGACAGAAGACACGTGGGCAAATATCCTGGACCGCAGAAGCCTCTGGAATCCACCCAGTTCATCCGCGAATCCGATAATCCAACGCTCTCGCGCCGGAACACGCGACAGTTGCCCGATTCCTGCGAGAACGAACTATATTTGTCGCCGAGGCCTCGACGATAAGCGTCGCGGAATTATCCACGCCACCACGGGGTATACGGGGCAGAGTGTAAACATAACACGGCTCGGGTATGTCTCCTGGAAGATAGGAGACCCGTGTTGTTGACGTGTATCGAAAATTCGAGGAGCGTTCCTGCGATCTTTAAAATTCATTAGATCGATCAGTGAATTTGAAGATTCCGGAGACTCTTGCGCCAAGCGATCGTAAGAACCGGAATGTTGCTCGGTTGTTTCAACAGGGAACGTCGTACACCGTTATCTCGTTATTGGACTCGCCAAAGAGCATATGTCGCGAGTTATCCTGCAATCGTGTTTGAGACACCTGGACGAATACCGGGGCTTCTTCGTATCTTTGAAATCCGCTCGACTGATCAGCGAATTCGACGATCCAGCAGACCCTTGGCGCCAGAAAGTCTTGGAAACGTGAACGTTGTCTGATTCTTTCATGAAGGAACTAAGTACAGTGAATTCTCGATATATGTCACAACACGGGTCTTCTCAGCGTCGTGTATCATCTAAGAAACATACCCGAGCTGTGTTATGTTTACACTTCTCGGCGTCCGAGGCCATGGGGTACGCCCCGCGGTAGTGGGGATATTTCCGCGACGTTTATCATGCAGGCCTTGGCGACATATGTAGAGAAATCACTGTAGTCTGTTACTTCATTCTTGCGGTAGTCATATCAGGGATTGCGTATCGAGGATGAGTAGCTATTTTTAAGCGTAAAAATTTTAAAGTAATCTTTAAAAATCGCTCAACTGATCAGCGAATTCGACGATCCAGCAGACTCTTGGCGCCGGAAAGTCATGGAAACGTGAACGTTGTCTGATTCTATCATGCAGGAACTAAGTACAGTGAATTCTCGATATATGTCAATAACACGGGTCTTCTCAGCGTCGTGTATCATCTAAGAAACATACCCGAGCTGTGTTATGTTTACGCTTCTCGGCGTCCGAGGCCATGGGGTACGCCCCGCGGTAGTGGGGATATTTCCGCGACGTTTATCATGCAGGACTTGGCGATATATATAGAGAAATCACTGTATTCTTGCGGTAGTCATATCAAGGATTGCGTATCGAGGATGAGTAGCTATATTTAAACGTAAAAATTTTAAAGTAATCTTTAAAAATCGTTCGACCAATCAGCGAATTCGACGATCCGAAGTACGCTGTTACCATCCTTATTAGATATAGTTGTCCGACTGTTCCGGAGTATGCAGGAAGGATGGTTTTCTGCGGCCGTGCCACGGATATTTTTAGTCGGCGGTTTGTTGATCGGTGCTGTTTGGCAAGTAAAATGAGTTACTTTCCGCGGTCCAACTCTTCCGGAATCGTCCGAAGGGTCTCGGGTCCCGGTTGCGTCACCAGTTTTCTTTCTTCGTTGGCTTTTTTCCCGGTCCGGGTACAGCTGCGCCCGCATACGGAAACAGAAAGGTGCATCAAGCCGAAGCCGAGAGTTAACCCTCGGCTGGGTTTCTCGGCTTTCAGCGCGGTTTTTTCGGTGACACGAAGCCAGGTGCGTCGGCGGCGGCGGCGGCGGCCCGACTGAGCCCGAGCAGTCTCCGCGCATAAAGGAGAAATACCTTAGCAAATCGGACGCTACGAAACGGCTGAATTACGACCGGTGTCGTCGTAAAAGAGACCGCCGGTGTTACAAACAGCGACTTAATTGCTCGTGCCCCGGCCGTTGTTTCCCGCATATTAGCCGCAATTATGGGGAGTCGCTTGTTAAGCGGAATGATCGAATCTCGACCAGCTTCGAGTCGGAACGCGGTTACCGAACGGCTTCGCCGTGCCGGTGAATTTGAATCTCCCGCCTATCGGTCAACGACCGTCTATCTCTCCCTCGTTAAGAAGTCGTTTCTCTTTTATTTCACCTGGAACTCGAATAGTCTCTAGAATAACCCAAGATTAATCCACCGAGTCGCGGCACTGGGTGATTAGACGCTCGTGGGAGCGGGTTTATAGGCGTAGTCCAACTTCGTAATTAGGGAAAAAGGTTGTAACGAGCAGTAAAACGGGCGTAGACAAATTAATGGCGAGTTATTACAATCAGTAAGTGAGGCCCGTTGAATAGCAGAGCTATACAAAGCCAGCTGTACACGAGGCTCTCGTTAATTTGTTTGTTGTTGGGCATTACGGTGCTGTTGCTAAACGAGACTGTACTCCAATGTTCTGGGTCAATTTTCCCAGGCACGCCAATAAATTTCTTGCCGTCACTTCCGAATTACGCTTCTCGCCCAATAAATCGTGCGAGAAAGGACCGTTCCGTGAAGTTCGAACAACTGCCCGGAAAAGTTTCGACCAGGGTGTTTACCTGGTTTGGATCAGCCTGTACAGATATTTACTTAGTGGAACCACCTTTTTCCCTGTTTCCCAGCCGTGCGGCTACCTAGCCGGCGCGTTCGTGTACCGGTTTCGGATCTTGCCCGATCGTTCGTCGGTTTCCACCTGGAAGTCGGTACCCCGTTAGGCGCGCGAGGTCGAGGCCGCTCGAGCAGGCACGAGCGTGTAAAGAGAAACCTAGCCGTGCGCGGGCGCTCGCGCGCGCTCGAGCGGGGGAAACAATGTAGGTAACGCGGCGAAGGTTAGGGGCGCCGTAAATCAAGGGAACGAGCATCGACGCCCGTAAAGTCATCGGGCACGATCACTTCTATCGACGGGCTGGTGGGAGAAACGATTAGGCCCGAAGCGGGCACGGGCGCACGGCCGCGCGAGAGGAACACCCGGAGGCCGAGCCTTCGTGTTCAAACATCCTCCTTTATTGCCCCTCTAAACTCGCCCGGGACGATCCCGTGCGATCGGCCGGATGTAAATCTGATCGTCGCCTCTGACAGGCCGGGGTCACGCCTCTAGGTGTCTTCCAGAGTTTCTGGGTGATTCCATCGAGCGTCTCCACGGGGATGGGGAGCGCGCCGCGCGTTCTGCCAGAGCTCTCGGGCTTACGCTCCACGTTATAGATCATAGGCACTATTTACGCGCGTCCTTGAAAGTTTCGTCCACTCTGAAATGCATGCCCAAGACGGGCATAGGAGACGTTGTGTCAGGAACTACAAGTATCGTTGCGTATTTCTTCTTTCAGACGTCGTTGCATTTCATATCGGGACACTATACAACATACAGCACAACTTACGCATAGTATTCTGCACGTAAATATATACAGGTCGCGGCCGAATAACATGTACGAGCGGGCACGAAGCGATACCTAACGAGAAAATAAGAAGAAAATATAGAATAGAATTTTTTCATCCGAAGCTTTGTTTTCGAGAAAATCCAGTTTAAAAACGCAGCGAATACGCATACTGTTCGATATTCATCGTCTGACGTGTATGATCATCACCAGCCAATTCTACTTTCTACATGTAATAAAGCACACGAACCAGGCGGATCTTTAAATTCAATTTTCTTGAAAACGAGGCGTCAAATAAAAAAATGTTATTCCTTTGTTCCGGTTTGTATTTACATGTAGAATCACCCCCTGACCGCTTGTACACGTTATTCGGTCGCAGCCTATACATACATACAAAAAATAAAATCACTATACGATATAAGAGTCATACGATTATATTAGATTCCTCCCGTTTTCAAATTCATTTACTGAAAAATAAAATACAGGTATACCTAGAGCCAGGATCATCGATATCGTTAATCCCCTGTGCTGCGATTTTTTCCATGGTTATTTCCTACAAGAAAAAGAGAATTGATACCTACTAGTCGCCTACGTATAGTGAATTCGCGATATATGTCAGCAACACGGGTTTTGCCAGCGTCGTATATCGTCCAGGAGGCGTCCCGAACTTCGGCGGCTCGTCAGGAATATACCCCGCGGGAGTGGGGATAATTCCACGACGTTTATCGTCCAGGCCTCGGCGACATATGTAGAGAAATCACTGTAATTATATTGACAACAGCCAAATAGAATTTTACTTCGGTTCAAAGGAAATTAGTGACACACATATTCGGTAGATTTTGTACGAGACTTGTATCACTGATCTGACTGGATGCTATAGCGGAAGAGATTGAACTCCATAGCTTCTTCAATCGGAAGATCTTAATGTATCTAATAACGATAATAGTGGTATATGCGATCCGTTAACCGAATCATCGTTATTTACGCGCGTCCTTGAAAGTTTCGTCCACTCTAAAATCCATACGCAAGACAGACATAGGAGACGTTGTGCGAGGAACAACAAGTATCGTTGCGTATTCCTTCTTTTAGACGTCGTTGCATTTCATGTCGGGACACTATAGAACATACAACACAACTTACGCATAATATTCTGTACGTAAATATATATACATACAAAAAATAAAATCACTATGCGATATGAGTCCTATACCGTCATATACAACGTCGTATATCGTCCAGGAGGCGTCCCGAACTTCGGTGGCTCGTCAAGAATATACCCCGCGGGAGTGGGGATAATTCCACGACGTTTATCGTCCTACCCTCGGCGACATATATAGAGAAATGACTGTAATTATATTGACAACAGCCAAATAGAATTTTACTCCGGTTCAAAGGAAATTAGTGACACACATATTCAGTAGATTATGTACGAGACTTGTATCACTGATCTGACTCGATCCTGTAGCGGAAGAGATTGAACTCCATAACTTCTTCAATCGGAAGATCTTCGGGTGTATAATAAAGATAATAGTGGTATATGCGATCCGTCGTTAACCGAATGATCGTTAAGCGTTATCGTTTTCTCGATATTAAGAGGCTCGGCGGCCTGTCACCGTGGAGTGTGGCCGCGGATCCGCGTAAACAGCGTCGAATTAATCGGGCACCGTCACGAGCACTATGGCGAGGGGTATGGGAGCGGCACGCGGCGCGAGACAGATACAAACGGGAACCTTGGTGCGCCAGAAATCGGCTCGTTTAATTTTATCGCCGGAAAAAGGGAGTTCCGCGGCGAGCGTCTCTCGCTAGCGTCGCCGCTCGCCGGGCACGGTAGTAAGTATGTTAATGACTCGTAGGCGACAGGCTTTAGATCTAGACGTCTCTGTGCCGGTGGCTTTAACCGCGTCGGCTGCGCGATCTCTCCCCTTGCCAGCGGCTGCTCGCTGCCAGCGAATAGTTTAGCATCAATCCCGACGTCTTATTATAACGTTATTAAAATAACCGGCCCTCGCCAACTTGGTCCGCGATCCAGCCTCCCGTCCTCCTCCGCCGGACCCGAAAACACTCGGTTTTGGAGTCTCTTTGAGCCTGGTAGCTTCCGGACACTTTGCCAGCCCGCCCTTAATTCACTGTCGGATTCGAAGCTGGTTTAATTGGAAATTATTGAGAAACCATGGCTGAAACGGCTACAGCAACGCGTCCTCGCGGTGACCGAGGAAGAGTTCTTTCTATTGTCGCCACCACGTTGACGACATGCAAACACCGTGGCTACGCCTCAAAGGAGCATTTGTATCGATTCGACGTTCTCTTGTTGAAACGTTTGTCAAAGCAGTCCGCACGCCTATACCAACGCCGGGTGACTAACTGACTTTCAAACTCCGTCACGAGTTTACTTGGTCAAAGCGATTTGCCGATTGCTCGTCTCATCTGGGAGACAGTAAAGTTTTGATAGATCGTTCCTCAACTCGCCAGCGCTGGGAACCCCGATCCGCAACGAGACCTCCGGTTAGTCGATATAGTCGCTCTGCAATCATCTTTGTTACGTATTCACAAAGTCATCGTTACATATGCCCGAAGAGGTTGAACGAGTAATCTCTACAACGCGCGAGACACCCAGCTGTTACCGGTGGTTGAAAACGGCCATGATATCGGTTTCGGTTCTCGAAATAGTGACGCCGAACCGAAATAATCTCGGAACAGTTACGACCGAAGAAAGTTCTGGCTTGTAATCGGATTGGCTCCATTATTTGGTACGCCGCGAACCTTTTCCTGTTTCAGGAGTATTTCGATTCTTTTAATTATAACCGCTAGTTAACGGTTTAAAACTGTTTTCCCGGAAGCTTTTCAACCCTTGACTGTTGCCAGGCTTTGGGTCGTCTTTATCCGTTATCGTGACCGAGAAACAAACGATAGATGGAAACTAATTCCATTGTGTAATTCGCGTTTCGAGGGAATAAACCGCTCGTGCGCGTTGATGAACCCGTGAACACGCTGGAAGCGCAGCTCACGGTCGGCTGGAGGGGAAGTTATCTTTTCGCGGTTGATTGCGTGTCGTGGGCCGGGGTGTCGCGCGAAAGGCCAGGAAATTTGCAATATTTTTCAATGGAAAAACCGGAGCAGACGGCGGGGGGCGAGATCACCGAATGAAAGGGAAGGATTTTCTGGAGGGTTGCTACGGGCGGCCATTTACTCCTTTCAACGCTGGTTGCCTCGGAAAATCTCGATCTTCCGGCGAAATAGGCTCCCTTATCGATCGCATTCGCGGATGACGCGGATCGATCCGAAAGAAATCTTCATCTGCTCTCAATGGATGGATTCCGGTACCCTGCATTGGCCGCGGAGCTTCAAGTTTGCATCAATAACGAACAGATTCGTCGTATTTCCGTTCCCATTCTTCTCCGAAATAGTTTCACCCCTGGCACGTACAATGGTCCGACATGAAGTTCGCAGAAACGCAATATTCTTTAGAAGTTCACTTTGTTGAGGTCGTTTTATAGACACATGAAAATCTCGTTAGAAATATTTCAATACATTGCCAAGAAGTGTTTGTAATTTGTTTAATAATCGTAAGCCGTTTGTGTTTTAATCAGGTGAATACTTTTCATACGTTTGTACGTTTCATACGTTCAGTCTTTTTTTTAAATGATGGTGCAGTTTTTACGCGGCTTTGTGCGTCTTCCAATGATACTTTTGCACACATAAGTTTGAAAAATAATTTATTATTTCCATGTTGTCTGTCGAGTTAGTATTAGACTGTGGATTTTATGCATTTTTAGGTTGAGTAGGTGAAACACAAAGGAGAAGAAACTCATCATCATAAGTACAAGTGTTCGTCATTTAAAACTATTCAAATTATTAAGATAAAAAATTCATTTTGATGTGTGTCCCCTTCTTGTAATTGATGCAGTCAATTTCCATTTTGCGCGAAGATCTAGTAATAACTAGCACAGTCTAGATCCACAGATCTTTATGCAAAATTAAAATTACATACATCAATTGCAAGAAATTACTTTCCTTCTTTAATACCTTCAAAAGAGTAACAGTAATATATCGATATTTACAAATTCTTTTCATCTTTGTACACCTTCAATTTCTGTGTACCCATTTTCGCCATAAGTGCATAAAATCCGCAGTCTAGTTATTACATTAAACAAGCTAGGAATTCTTTAACCTCTTAACCTAACAATTATTTTCCAAAAGTCTGTATAATACCCGAATATTCTCGGACTTTTAACCAGTTAACTGTAATTGACGAGTTAACGTTAATGAATTGTTAAATTCTTATCGAATAAAAGAGAAATTCTTTCTCATTTAGCTTTACAAGGGCTTCGACGTGTATATTCGTCATTGCTTGATTTTAATACCGCGCCGTGAGGAATTTTTAAAATTAACTTCCACAGTTAACTGGTTAAGTTAAGAGGTTAATAGTAAAACTTTGTTAATGCCAACCAATTAATGTTAAACCTCATATATACGAACTTTTAACCTAGTGTCTATTACTGGAAGAAATAAGCCTCCATTACCCGAAAGGGCTTTGTAGCCGGACGTGTTCGGATAACGGAGGTTCCACCGTGGTTTTTAATATTTTCTTGGAAGGCACAGTTCCTTTGTGCCCGTCTGCTATCAGCATGCCCGTTACGTGACCAGTGTACCCATAAACGTTTCCGCGGGGCCGAAAGTGGCGCGTTTTGGGGGTGGTTTCGTGCACGAGCCGCCCTTTAGTCCTCGCAAATCGTTTATCCCGCCGGTACCAGGGCCCGCTACACGCTGGATATTGTATTACAGGGTTGAATATTTAACGAGGCCGACGACACTTGCCACGAGGGGCAAAAGAACTTCCCGAGGCCTCTTTCCTTCCCGAATGTATACCCGCCGCCCCTAATTCTTTTCGCCTCGATTTTCCCGATAGCCTAGGGGCGAGCCGCCCTCTCTCTCTCTTTCCCTCGGGTCTCCACCGGAGTCCTCTCTGTTTTCTTACGAGAACACCGTCCGCGATACTTGTCTTATCTCTTGCTACGTGTCGCCAACTTTACACCGGTACTCGATGTTTCCCACGGAAGGTTGGTAAAGCCGGTGAATTATTAACCGCGACGTTCCTCCGGACGCACCGTCGCCGCCGCCGCGTTTTGTACCTGTTACCAACGTCCTTCCCACAACATTTAACTATATTCGCGTGTATCGTACTCGCCTATCAACGGCAACGCGACGACGACGACGTGAAATTTTGCGTGGCGACGCGACCCGCTGATGCACCACGTCCGGCACGGTCTATGAAAACTACTTTTTCAATAAATAAAACACGTCGCACCGAGCTCTGTATTAATCATTGCCACGGGCGACTCTATTTCTCGGAGATTGAAAAAGCTCGTGACGGCGATTCAAGAAATGGATATGCAGAATTAAAAATCAGCATCGACACTTCTACGTATCGGCACATCAGCGAGATTCTCGGCAAGAACGAAGCCTAACCGTAGCACGTTCAATTCAACAGTTTATGTTTGAATTTATATTTACTTTTAATTTCTTTTCTCGTTACATCGTTGCTTATGTAATGCGTGGAATTGACCCTCAGTTTTTCTTAATTGTGGGCTTCTATGTATGCAATATTCTCTTGGATTATTTTCGTCTTCGTCAACCGGGCATTGCATGCATTCATGACAAAAATGAGTGGATGAATATTAAAATAGTGAAAGGACTAAAAATACTGGCGTATAATTTTCATCTAACTGAAAGGTTAAAGAAAGAATGTCAATTTTATTTGGCTGCTATTTTCCACAATGGGCCCAGACAATTTTTATTTCGCCTACAAATCTGTAGTCCAATTGTTAAAGTTTGGCATGTTGTACTTGCTACGCCATTGATCTGGTGACGATCGTGTGCTGTTGGACGACAGCTTTTACCTTGCTCGAGCCACAATTTCCCAAAGATAAATCGTATCCTCTGACCCCGATCCTCCAGCGGCGCGATCGCAAACAAGAGGCAAATTTACATTTCCGAATTTATTCGATGATCTCCGGCACAAAGGCGATCCTCCTTGTTTTCCCGCGCGCGCGGGCGTCACGGGGCTTCACTTATTTCACCGTTTAAAAATAATTCGAGAAGGCCGCGGGGGCCTACGTGGAAAAAAAAGCAAACGTGTCAGCACCGAAAATATAATGCGAATCGCGCGGCGCGGCGTTCGAGAGTCTCCGCGTCGGAAGAATCGAAATTCGGGGAACGGTTGTCTCGCCGGTCGGCGCGTGTGCCCCTCGAAAATGAACTCGAGACGAGGATTTGTCGTTCCCGGCCGTTCTGCCGCCACGTCGTTTCCCAGGTCCGGAATAATATTTCTCTTCCGTGTAATTTTCCGCAGTAGTAAAGTAAACCTTGCAAGTAATTTCGGTCCATCCTTCTTGCCTTTTTCGCCCGGCGGGGAAAAGAAAGGGGGAAGGGGGGACGGGAGGAGAGCCACCGGCATATCTACACCCCCGCCCTCTCCTGTACCGCGTCCCCGAGCCCTTGCAACGCCATAAATCACCTCGACAAATTTAATTATCCTGCTGTCTGCGATAAAGCCCGGCGCGCATCCTCCTTGTTGTCTAACTTCACCTATCTCGCAAGCCCTTTAAGCCTTCGGCTCCTTCCCCCCCGGCCTGGTTCCGCCTCGTTCTTTGTGGAAAATCCACGGGGAAAACGGCACGAGATCTCGCGCGTTCCGCTCGCAACATGTTTTTCCTAAATTGAAAGTCCATGTGGTTTTTTCTTATTGCGCGGAGCGGGAACGCTTCAGCTCGGAGAACGCGCAAGCGATATTTTTAAAAAGATCGAGTTTCGAGTAAGCAGGCGCCAGAGAGAAGTGTAAAGGACACTCTTCGCGTCCGATTTGCATTCGAATTGGTCGTATATCGCCGAACGGGTATAATTAATCGGAGGGGTTGCTCCGTTCTTTTTCCACCGCCCTGTTTACATCGAATCAGTTAATCCCCCCTTCGCGGAAAGTGTGCTACACGTAATTGCAAGACCGTCCAACGAATCGTTGGCTAAATCCTCTACTACACTTGGCTAAACCGGCACGAACGCCCCACAGATTAGCCCCGGTCATTATTATCATAGTATTATTGTTTATAAGTTTCCGTCGGTTAATGAAACGTTCACGGCGGAACGTGATTTCCGGTTTCATCCCCCAGATTACACAGGATCCCCCGTTTATTCGGGTACAGCCGAGATTATAACAACTTGTTGTCCCTTCGATTAATCGAAATTCACGTTTATCCCTTTCTTGTAGTATCCGCCCCGCCTCCGTTTCTTACCCCGGGCTTATCCAGATCGTAGATACCCGAGTAGAATTTACCACGGCTCACCCTCTCGGCCAACCCCCTCTAAAAAAAAAAGAATCAACGACAGCGAATCGGGGATTGGACTTCTCGTAAAATCGATCCTTCTTTATTCGCTGACGTCGCTCGCGAACGAGTAAAAGCTTTTTCCAGTGATTTCTACGAAAGTGCTCGTTCAAATTGAATTTTTCTACGGAAATACCAGTCTGATAAATTATTCCTGCACGTGGTAAATAAATAAACGGGTTCGCGTTACCAGGAAAAAATCTCCGATGGCGAAGAGTTACAGATCGCGGTACCGCCCGAAGAAAAATTAAAGTAGAGAAAAATTGGATCGGGCCAGCGGTCATTGTGTGCGCGGAGAATTAAAGCGAGACCTCCAGATTTGAATTTTCCGTTTCCGGGCACGTTACGCCGGGGATTCCGGGGTCGAACCGAAGTTTCCGGGTGCTCAGGTAATAGAACGACGGGGACGTGGCAACGTGTCCAGCAGCATCGCAGATAAGACACGCGCGATTCGTCCTGGCGTACCTACCCACACGGAGGTCCGCGCGTGTCCTTTAATCGCGTGTCCACCGGCAACGTGGAAACGAGACGTATACACACATGACGCGTGGCGGGACCGCTCTCCCGCTGCAACGGCGCCGATAACGGAATGCACTATTTGCACGAACCTAATCCGCGGACCCGGGCGAAATTTATCTGGCGGCGGGGCCAGATAAGAACCCGCCGTCCGTGGTTTATCCCGGCCCAGTTAATAGTGATCTCGGTAAGCTCTCCAACGAAAGGTAGGTTAAGCGTCTCGCGCTCGTGCATACGGATAAACGTGAATTTCGATTAATCGGCCACCCCCTCCGCCCCCCCTCCCACCGGCGAACAACACGCGTGTAATCCCGTTCGGCGCGGGCCCGAGTCGAGTGCCGGATAGAATTCCACCCGCGTCTTGAGAGCCTCTCTTCGTTCCCTCTCGAAGGGCGGTTTCTCGATATCTTTTCGCTGGCTCGTCTGCGATCACCTCTTGACTCGCGGTTTCGCTTTGACGCGACTCCTACCCGATTTTAACCCTTTAACCCCTTGCAATACGATTCGTTTCACGGTTTCGGTGACTAGAACTTTTGTGTAATTTTCTAAAAACAGGGAGAAAATTTGTATATATTGTATGCCTTCAACAGCTGAACATTGACAACGCCGGAATAAAATTTTACTTCGGTTTAACTCTTTGGGGCACGGTGGGATTAAAAGTGTTCCACCTTTGTTGATGTATTTTACGGCATGCTGGGACATTTCTAGTCCCACCTCGAAATCTTGCAAGAGCTTCATGTGCATAGGTTTATATTTCGTCTTTTCCATGTGGCACGGTGAGACTATTTCAACCGCGCCCAATAACAACAAATTTAATTGACTATTACTATTTTGTTATGTTTTTACGTGATGTTGTACCTTAATAAAAATATACCAATTTTGTTTCGTTTAAAACCCGATAAAATTGCTGTGCAACATGGGTCTATTTTTCATCTCAAATCCTGTGTCTCAAAGAGTTACAGGAAATTAATAATATTTATTAGTCTCTGTTCGGAATCTTCGACAGTAGTGTGACTCGATATTGCAGGGAATACTGATTTCAGTCGAGGGGCATTAGCATATTATTATAACGTGTAATTAGGAATGTTTTTTAATTGTGAATAAGTCCTAATAGTTCGCCGAGTTGCTGGCATATGAGCCCGTAAAATGTACCGAGCGTTGGAGGTTAAATCAGTGTTCAAACTTGCGGTCCCCTAAGTTCTGCTTACACTAGGTATCCTTGTGCAAATGCGTCTGGATTTCCTTCAGACGACAGGAGAGAAAATGGGAGTAAATAGAAAATTCCAATTTAATTTTATCGACGTATTTACTGTCTCGCGTATCATCTACTCTGAACCATCAAAATCGTCGTACGGATTCATGAGTAGTTGAGAAATCGAGAAAAATTTAACGTTGTACTTCTTCGGTGTCCATAATGAATAAGTATTACCTCTCGTACTGACGAATAAAAATCCTGTTACAATAACTGTC